>CM037853.1:198880269-199488324 GCA_021234595.1 Delia radicum
AATATTATATTGCGTTTAATTACGTAATATTTGTGGAAAAATCTATTAAA
The DNA here is from genome assembly GCA_021234595.1 of Delia radicum. Taxonomy (NCBI): domain Eukaryota; kingdom Metazoa; phylum Arthropoda; class Insecta; order Diptera; family Anthomyiidae; genus Delia; species Delia radicum. The sequence continues at coordinate 198,880,320 of CM037853.1, forward strand.
TTATAAAATGTATTAAAGTCGTCGCATAATCTTCTAAATGGATTAGCATTAGCATAGTTTACGCGAAAGTAATCAATATATAATGGACTGAAGTAACGTGTTGGACGTTGAGGAACGTTAAATGTAAGACTGTTCACCAAAATTCAGAGCAAACGTCGCCATTTATCAGGTTGATTAAGAATGTTACATTTAGCATTTTTCTGCGGCTAATTAATGAAGGTAATTTAATTTGAGCTAACCTTGATTTATATGAAGGAAGATTAGTAGGATCAGGAAAAAGATTTCGTAAGCAAAAAATTAAAAATTGTTTTTGAACAGACTCAATAAGATTACTGTTAACGTCGTAATACGGATCCCAGACAACGCAGCAGTATTCCAAAATTGGTCTAACAAGAGACGTATATAATTGTTTTGTAATGCTTGTATCAGTAAATTCTTTAGCCCAACGTTTAATAAAGGCAAAGTACCCCACGAGCTTTATTAGATGTCATAGTAATATGTTGAGTAAATGTCAGTTTTGTGTCCAGTAAAACACCGAGATCGAGAAAAACATTTACGAACTCCAACTGATGTTCACCAAGAAAATATTGACCAAGATCTAGATAGATAACTTTCTTGTGGAATTTTTTTGAGAGTAGCTTCCTCTTCCTAATGATAAATTTTGCCAAGCGAAGTATTACAAAAAGATCACAGAGGCCTACACTTCAGTAGAATCTAGCTCGACTTTAATATTGTCTGGACTAAGACCTTTTAAATGAAAGAATTGAATTAGATAACGGTGACCAATTTTTCCATCTGAGATCGTTTATTTTGATGGCTGCAAAAAATACTCAACAACATGGCGCTTTGAAACTTAAAACATATGTTTTATAAGGTTTTCACTTTTCATCAAAGTATTTTGTGAAAATATGTTATTTACCATTGATAGTTACTCTAAAATTTAATAGAGAATATTATAAATATTATAAACCGAAAAGTTGAGCATTCTGGTCATGCTGCACATTTCAAACGCTTTTCATTAAATATAAAATTTGTACATACATCCTTCACAGAGAGAATACCCTGGACCAGTTTTAATAAATATTGTTCATTTAACTAATGAAGTTTCATTCACAATGTGAATGAAAAATTTTTTAAATTTTATGAAAAAGCGTCAATGTTTTAATGAAGCTATTTTTAATGAAACTTTTTAATTCACATGAAATTTTTAATAAATTAAATGAAATTTTTCATTAGATTTTATGAAAAAACTGCATTTATTTTATGAAAAGTTTCAATGGACGAGTTCCATGACATTTCATAATTATAATGGAGAAATTCATCGATATCAGGCAGAGATTCTCTTAGTGTAAAACGCTTAGTGTATCGTTTAAAACAGCTTAAGTGGTTACCATATGTAATACCAACTTTTTTAATTGCGGTAAACAAACAATATATGAAAAATTTACAAAACAGACAAGAAGAGTTAAAGTGAAGGCGTAAACCATTAAAAAGGACTACCATAAAAGGTCCACTTAGGTGTTTTATTTATTATATTTGTTTATGGAATCTATTAGATTTTAAATTGTGAATAAAATTCTTACCGTTTACAAAAATCTGAATTGAAAATTCTTTAAAACTTGTTTGTTATGTTGACCCGAACAAAACAGAAAAAGTTAAATACGGAATACTTTTATATTAAAAAATATATTGCATTTCATTTTGAATTGGCAGGTTTGAGATCATAATGAAAATGCTACTCTACTGACAACATTTTTTGTTTCATCTTCTTTTAACATTTATTAACAATTAGTGTTTCCTATTTGTAATACACTGATAGATTATCTGCATGATATCAATGAATTTTTGCATTAAATATATAAAAATGTCACTGGAACTCGTCCATTGAAACTTTTCCTTAATTAATGCAGCTTTTCATAAAATTTCATATTATTTATTAAAAATTTCATACGACTAATGAAAAAGTTTCATTAAAAATAGTTTCATTAAAATATGATGCTTTTTCACGAAGTTTTACAAATTTTTCATTCACATTGTAAAAAAAAACTTCATTAGTTTAGTAAAAAAATTTCATAAAAACTTGATCAAAGGAGTTCTCTCTGTGTAGTATCATTTTAATTATGATCTCAAACCTGACAATTCAAATTAATGCAAATTAAAAAAAAGGATCACCAATACATACCAAATTCTTAAAAATATGTTTTTAAAAATTATACATATTATATATATTGTTAGTCATTATTATATATAATAATTATATATAATTATATATATAGTCATTATTTACAATATTCACTGAAAGAATTATCCGTTATGATATGAATGCAACAAGTTTATAGAATTTTTTTCGTATATTCAATGCAGAATTTCATTATATCCAACATATTTTATTAATACATTTTTCATAAACTTTAATTTCATAAGATTTCATAGTTTCAACAAAAAAAAAATTCATTCATTTCATTAAATTTAATGAAAATTTTATTTAGAGCTATGAAATTATTTCAGACTTATTTTTTTTTTTTTTTTCATAAAATTTCACAAATTAATTAATTTTCATACATTTCAACATATTTTATAAAGTGCTTAATTATTTCAATGTAGCCGTTTATTAATTTTGGACTTCTATGAAATTGTTTAAAAAAATCTTATGTAGCGGTTCATTGGCTTAGTTCCAATGCATTTTTCAAGACATTCATGAAAAGTTTCATTAATTCAAAGAACTACTTATATTAACAAAATTTTGTGAAACTGATTCATATATTCTCTAATTCATATATTCATTGTCGGAATAATTTGTTAGTTCTATGAAGATTTTCATTAATCCTACAAACATTTCATAAAAATTAACTTTAATGAAACCTGTTTCAGAGATTCAATGAAAAGTTTCAATGGACCAAGTTCCAGTGACAATCTTCATTAAAGCTATGAAGAAATTCATTGCTTAAGTGAAGATAACTCTATAAATGCTGGTAAAAAAGTGGAAGATTTTTCAAAAAACCGAATTAGGGTTAAAAGTTTCCATTTCATCTGAGCTGTAGAACTTATTGTTAGGTTTTCCAAAAAATTATTTATTGTGTTAATATAATAACCCAGGTTTATCTGTATTTTTTGTTGGATCAGACTTTTAATTTATGGTCACAACATGAAACCTAAAATGTATTCATTGTAAATATAAACTATGTACATATGCATTACAGTTGGTAGTTTGTTTCACTTGTAATTTATTCTATATGTATCCTGGTAGAAATTGCCAACTGTACGAAAAAAAATAGTACTGGTAAACCACTGCTATTTTTGTAAAACGTACCGTGTTAAAAATTGCCAAAAGTACAACTAATTATTGCACCAGAAAAACACTATTTTGTTTTGTAAGGCATGTGTTTTGCCATTAAAACCCTCAAAATTCGTTATCAATATTGTTTTTACCAATTTTGCAACCAATTATAAGCATTATTTTTTTTTAATATTTAATATATTTCACACATTTAAATGCCAACAGTGGCAAGTTCGTTCAAACCAGCGGTTGACCACTGTTATCAATCGGGTAACAGGACAATACTGTCAAGATTGTTAATCCGACGTTCTGCCAATGCATAACAGACCTTCGCCGATGCTTTTCCAACACTGTGCCGATTATATTTTTCTGCCTGGGTAGTTTCTATTTATGTTAGTTCTATTTTGCTATACAATCGATGTTATATCGCTGTACTATAAAACTGTCATAAGTCAAAAAAACGATATTTTTTGAATTAATGGCGTAAAACTGATTTTTACTAATTATTCGCGTGAGAAGTGAATATTTTTTCTTTTATCTGCAAAGTAGGAGCAAGGAGTATATATTTTATAAAGAAACTATGAAACTCGTGGTTCTCTCGATAATTAGCGAACTTGTGCCCAGTTCAGACTAAGAGCAAAATGTCCAAGGAAACTTACAAACCAGACAAATAAAGTGCTAACCGAATTGAAATGTATATAAAACTTATAAATTCAGTTAGAACAATGATAGTTGCATTAGATTTCTGAATATTTCGGGTATTGCAACTAGAATTCAGTTGAATTTACCTAACCTTGTTGTAAAAACTAATATTAATTTGTGCCAACCGCCTGAAATTAATAACAACCAAATTTGAGTAATAATCACCAAATTTGAGTTGGCAAATAGCAAAATGTTTCTCTGTGTGTGTGTGTATTTATAAGGACGTGTCTAACGGCGATGACATCGACAAAATGGATTGAAAACTGTAAACTGGATTTCAGCTAAATTATGTTTTTGAGTTATGACAGTCTTTTAGTAAATGGGCGATATGTATAAAAACATATGGTCTACAGATGTGAACTACTTACAACATCAAATATATATAAAAATATTGAAATAATGTACAAACATGTGTACAATATTTAGAACTAATTGTGGTTTCGCAATTAGGTGGTAAGTTCTTTTAATAGCATGTAATAGCTTTAGTATGTTTTTTTTTTAAGATTAAGATTATTATAAACATTTTTAAGAGCTGAAAAATATTTTTTAAAAATTAAAATTTTTCAAATTTACTTTAGAATTTACTTGTGTATGGGTTGACTGGCAAAAGTTAAATAACCCAGCAAAAACACACCTTACCAAATAATGAGTCTAGTAATCTAAACTCAACGGTTGGGATGTATTACCATTTATATTATAATTTTAAGTTTTTTTACTTGAAATGTACTAAAAGTTATGGGTTACATCTTTGCATACAAAGGTATGAATAATTAGCCATTACCAGAAGGAAAAAACAATCGGTCTAAAAATAGATTTAAATAAAAAATTATGAACTAAAAAAAGTTTTATTAATTTTTTTAAAAAATGGTTGAGCCGGGAATCGATCCCGGGTCATCAGATTAACAGGTAACTGCTCTATACCCTGAGCCCACGAGCCATAAAAAAATTCACAGTTTAAAACATAAATGAAATTTTCTTCTACATATATAAATTGTTAAAGATATACCAAAACTAACACCTTACCCTTTAGCTTACAAAAAGATGAATTATATGAGTTTAAAAATAGATTTCTAGAAAAATGTTGTATCATTACATTTTGCTTGGAAGTAGTAAGATGAATAACTTATTATTTAATGTAATTGTTAATTTCAATAACTTAGCTAATTATACAAAGTAACAATAAAATTTAATATAAATAAATAATAAAAAAAAATGAGATAATATTAAAATTCAATAATAGAAATTCAAGAAATACCTAGCAGGGAATAAAAATGTTGTAATATTAATGGCAAATAAAGATCATACAAGAACATTTCGTCATTTATTCACTAATTATGTTTTGCATGCGAGTAACACCTTATAAGTTTCTTATTTGTAACCCATATTTTATTAATTAAAATAATGCAGAAGGTAATAAGTATTGCTCATATAAATTAACCTGTAAAAATATCAGAAAAAAAAACTACAAATTTTTTAAAAAACTGCTAAAAATTAAATTTTTTTTGCTAAATGGACTACGGATGAAAAAAGTTTCTATATATATTCATATACAACTTGATATCATTATATTGATATCATTAATAATAATTAATAATATTTCGATGTTGCAAAAAAGTAACGTTATTTTTAAAATAATACAAATATTTTATAAAATGTTTATCAACGAATTTTAATTTCCTAAAAAAAACTTTAAAAATCTGCTGTCATATTCGTCATCTGTGTGCAAAAGTCTTTTAGAAATGATAGGTCTCAACCCCAATGCATCGAATTTTTCCGATTTTGTTAAACTGTGATATTAATTAAATAAGAACAGCAAAAATAAGACAGTTAACTTTACAAAATTTTAATTATATTCGAGTTGAATTTTAGATAATTACTAATAGCAATTTACTCTTCTAAAATATTCAACTACAGGGTGGGCGTTGCGGTTAGCGCATATGGTCCCGGGTTCGATTCCCGGTGACCACAACATCAATTTATAAAAATAATATGTATGAGTTTTCTATCACTCATATGCACCGTCGCGTCCACCTTCGGTATTCCCAGTGCACTTAACTTAAACGAAGTAAAATAATGCATCAGGGCTATGAACCAAAAAGCTTCAATAAGTTCGCCAACCCTTCATCAGGTGGCGAGCAACAACTGTTCTAAGACTTATCATTTAGAGCAATTACGGAGTTGCCACATTTGAAGCCCTTCATATTGCCCATGATGAAACATCTTTCAATAAATAGAAAGAATTTCCCGAGTGATGCTTCTCTTCAAAAAAAAAAAATATTAATCACACAACAAACAATAGATACAAATCTGATATCACACATTAAGAACAATACTCCGAAATTGATCGGGATCAGTTTAATTTAAAAAATAAAAGTTTTTTGGCAAATTTTTAGACCATTCTGAAGTTTTATTAATAACACACAGCCACAAAATTAAAAAAAGTCGAGTTGGTATGAACAGCGCTCTGTTTATCAAATTTTTCCATCAGGTCAGAATTTTAAGAAAAATTGTGGTTTTGATCATTTTTGAAGTTGTGTACACAACTCATTCGCTCAGCTTAAGCATTTTTATTACGATGGAAGATATATTGAACTTTATTCTCTATAATGAGTTAATATACGTTTTAAATTTGGTTATTATTACACTCACATAACAAATTCGGTTGCCCTCAACAGATTTTTTCAACCGAACTGATGCTTTTGAAAAGTATTACTTTTTCGCAGTTTTCAAAAAGGTCGCGGTAAACTGGGCTATAAATGAATATTTCGCAGAATTGCAAAGAAATAATACTCTAACTATCGTATCCATCATAAAGGTCACTAATTTATGTTTGATGGTTTTCGGTTTGCGATACGCAGAACAGGGAGCACATTACGTAGAAAGTATTGTAAGAAATGGTGTAAAATAATTTTGTTTCTCTAACGCAACTTTAATAGTAAAAACTTGAAAAAATTCTTTGTTAGAAAATGCACTTCATGCGGGAGGTTTTAGTTCCAAAATGACCCGAAAAGGCTATTTTTATAATTAATATAGTATTGACTATCACGTGGTGATAATTAAAAATGTTGTAACAAATTAGTTAGTAAATCAATCAGCTGACATCCTAATGCTCTGTTGTAAAATAGCGGGAAAGATCTCATCTGGTCCAGTTGACTTAAAAGACGAAATGCTTTTAAATATTTGTAATAGTGACGCTGGATAAATTAATGTTCTGTCCAAGCATACGCTTAGAATATTATATAGGTTAAGACGAAATGGTTTTTTTCAAATGTTTAATAGTGACACTGGGTAAAGTAATGTTCTGTCCAAGCTTGCGATTAGAATATTAAGTAGGTTAAGACCGCTATAAACGTAGTTAAAAACAAATGAAATTTCAGTTGAAAAAAAAATACTACTTACATTTCATTAAACTTAACTAACATTGTCATTTATTTTTTACTGTTCAAAAAATAAACCACACATGTAGTCAAAATGAACCACATTATGCAGTAAAAAGTTCACAATTGGCGTTACTCTTAAGGGGGACAAATCCTAGACGTCTAGATAGGAGAGCTGTAGGCTCTATTTGTGGGCTAAGCCCGAGAATGACACAGTGTCTCTACGCATTCCGACCCATTTTTGACGTATGTGGCAGTAGTGTGGTGGACATTAATAAGGAGAAAGTGTAATATTAAACCACTTTTACACCACTACGTCTAGGGTATTAGAGACAATCTTTTCGATAAAACCTATTGAGATTCGGCTAAAATATGAGGCCGCCTTGTCTATGTTGCGACTGAATGCAACTGGTGAGTGGATTTGGCAGCAATCTTACCCCCCGTTGTGACATATAAGTTAACCGTCGCAAGTTGAGAATACGTATTATCATCGAAATTATCGAAAAAACATGCAAATTTTCGAATGTCTACACTATGACCTAACAGTATTCAAATTATATGAATTCAGTATTGCCCAGTATTTTAAATTCTAACATATACAGGGAAAACTTTTGTTGTAAAAGTTTTTTATTGAAAAAACTCATGACATTAATATTATAAATTATAATTAATGTTTGTCGGTGTGTCCTTTGTTAATTTTGGTTATAAATATAACATAATCAGTCATAATTATTATTTTCTCTTACTAACTAAATACCAGTAAATTGGAAGCAAACGTAATACTATGAAACATTTATTTAATTTTTTTTTTTTTTCATTTTGACGTCTAACTTGTCGCATGTGCCAAAAATTCACTGCCTTTAAAACTTTGTTGTAAGTTGAGTCGCAAATGACAAAAATGTACTTGTGTTATTAAAAAAGTGTGAGTGCATTGAGTTTTTCTAACTTATACTTGCATGTGGCAACAGGAGGTTAAACGAGCTACAAGAATACAACATCACTGAATGGAATTATGATGGGATCTCCGAAAGGTCACTTGGTGCAAGGCGCAGTACACGAATACCGAACAGGGAATCACTTCTATACGGATGGTTTGAAAATCGATGGAAGAACTGGGTGGAGCTTCTGCAGCGACAATCTCTCTATTATAAACTGTTTTCGCCAATCGGATCATAATACGGAATTTCAGACGGAGAGCAAAAAATTTTTTAATATTGATATAACGATATAACAATAACTTCTTAACCGGGGGCAGTGTTAAAATTATATGAGTTCCGGGGCATAATATCGCAGGAAAACGATATGGCTGACGAATTAGCCAGGGAAGAGCGTGGAGAACGTGAAACCATTTCAGGCTTTGATATCTGAACTACGTCAATGGGCTGTTATTGCTCATAATACAATATGGGTCACCACCCACGGGAGTAGGTGAAACCGCTGGAATTGTATGGGGAGGCCCAGATAGGGGTGGAAACTTAAGAGCTTTTGAAACCGGGCATTCAACGCTGAGGGCACACCAATTTCGATTAGGTTGTGCGAACTCAGTTACATGTAGAGCCTGTGGGGAGAGTGACGAGACCATAGAAGACTATATTTGTAGATGTTCCGCTTTTGCAAGGATTGGAGCTCAACACCTGTGCGCTAACAACATTCCGACTTTGGGTGATCTTAGTAGAATGGGCTGGATAGACAAAGGACGGGCTTAAGTGTATGTACAATTGTATTGGACATGAGTCGGTTGTGAGGGGTATCTTCACTTCCGATTCCTCTGTTTAACCGAACATAGTGTAATATCCATTTACATTCAATTATTATTATTGGAATCAATACCAAAAAAAAAACAAAAATATTAAAAAAAATAAGTGAAAATAAAAATATTGTCTTTAGCATGGTGGAGGTAGAAACATGGTATTAGTTGAATTTAAATATTGTTTAAACAACCCATAAAAAGCTATCATAACAAACAAACAAGCAGAAAAAAAAATAAAAAATTAAATTTTTTCATTCCAAATTTTGTAAGCATTTAAAGTCAAGACGCGCCTTGAACAATTTACTTAAACAAATTGAAAATTTATAAAAAGAAAAAATAATTACAAAAAAAAAAATAAAAAATAAAAAAAAAATACAACAGACCCTCTCTTAACGTATTTTAGTAAATAATAATAAAATAGATAGAAACGATCCGAATAGTACGTAACGAAATAAGTCTGTTCACAACGGCGTATGTAGGGGAGTTGGTGGTGTTAATTTACGTTATCAGTCACTTTTAAGTTTGCTTTTTTCTTAATAATCCTTGTAAAAAATTGATATATCTGGATCAATACATGAGAACAAATGCTTCATACATGTCCACATGCATCCATATACGATTCATATGTGTTCATAAATGATTCATACGAGGAATCATATAAACATAAACGAAAATTGAGTTAATAATATGATATGTAATCATATATGTTCATACATTTCCATACATGTTCATATGTGTACATTAACGGAAATTGAGGTACACCTATGAGTCATATATGGTGGTATATATGATTTCATATATGAGCATGAATGAGTTCATGAATTTTCATAAATGGATGCATAGATGTTGATTTTTAACCGAGATCGCAATTTTTTACTAAATATCTTTCCCCAGAAAAAATTTGAAATGTTTCAGAATTGAATGTTTTCAGAATTCTTATATTGTCATATAAGTGAACTTTTTAACTATTTTTAAACTTAAGCTATCAACTGTTGGATGGATTTTTTAAGTCTTAGGGTTCTGAACCTAAAAAATATAATTTATGGCTTTATGAACACGAATATTTTTAAACTTTCTAGATCTGTCAAACATCTGTTGCAGTATAGAAAAATATCGTGCAAATTTTAGTGCAAATCATGTTCATTTAAAAAAATTAAACCATATTCGAGTTCAGCATCCTAAAATAGATACAAATTATGTATCACACTTTCAGTTTTCCAGAATTTTTTTTTTTTCATTTTCGTTATACAAAACTTACTCTTTTTGAAAGAAAGCTGTAAAAAAAACAGAAAAGTGTACTAAAAATTAGTTAAAAATTACGTTGCCGAATAAAATGCTAAAATTAACAGATTAGTTTGTTAAATATTAGTAATATAAGAACAGCAATACTAAAACTGTGAAACTTACAAAAGTTTAGTTAAATTCGAGTTAAATTTTAGTTAATTGAAAATTGCAATTAAATCTGCTGAAATCACCAAAAAATTTTAGCTGAATATTCGTAGACAAAAAAACAGCAACAAAAATTGTATTACATATTTACAAATTTTTTGTTATATTTACCTTCAATTTTGTTGAATGCAAATAACAGTTTATCCTGCTAAAATTAACAGAAATATTTGATAAAAATGTGTTGACTGCTGATTCAGAAGGGAAGATTTTAATTCGCATAAGAAAACAACTATGAAAATTTCACATTTTTTTTTTTTGATTATTTTTGTATACTAATATTTAGCAATTTTTTTTGTAATTTTAGCAAATTTTGTTTAGATTTAACAAATTTATTTTTTGCTATTCATAGCTTTTTGTTTCTATTAGTAAACAGAAAAGTTTACCCAGAAGATGTTGACAACCGATTCGAAAAAATTGAGCAAGTGGATTACTATTATCAAATTGTCCACCTTTGAGACTCTTTAAGAAAAGATCCGAAACAAATTTAATAACGGACCATCCGAATTAGCAATTCAATCGTTAAAAAATCTCAAAGATTTCAAAATCTCGGAAATGAAATTTATATAAATATATAAATTATATAAATTTGTTTCAAAAACCACACCGCCCATCCCCCTACAGGGAAAAATGGTCTAGCTATGCCGATGCCTGTTCAACTGCTTGGGTGTAATTCGGTTAGTTTTCATAAAAAAACATTCGTTTGAGGTGCCGGAATGCTTTATAAATAACATAAAGAGTATGATTTTTTTCATATAAATGAAACACGGTTAAATAAATCGTATTAAAACACCTTGGTGCTGGAGGGCCGTATAACTAGGAGCTGTTATACAGCTATTGCAAGGGAACACTCAGCCAGCGAACAATCGACAAATGGTATTGAAAACAGAAAATATTATTCATCATGATCTACACTTTTACCCCTACAAAAATAACATTTGTTTACACATTGTATGTACAACAACGGCTTCATTTAAAATTCACAATATATACATTTGTAAACAAAGTCAAAAACATAGTTTTATTTATTTTTTTTTTTTTTTGTTTGAGAAAAAAAATGTTTTTATTACCCGAGTAAAAAAAAATATTTATAACATTATATTCTTTAATATAAAAATATATGCTAATATAAAATAGTATATGCGTCAATATGTATTTATATATAATAATATTTTCAAAATGTTTTACTAAAAAAAATCATGTATAAGCACATATAATCATGCATAAAAAATCCGATTCTAAATTTTATATATGATAATCCATGCCCGGGTGAAAAAAAAATTTTATATCTAGTCATATATAACATGATTAAGTCATATCTAACTTTGAATGGAGTCACATTACGGCTTATATCATTATATGCAAACATACCTGATCATTTTTATTTGTTATATTATATGTCTTCAAATCTTACCCCATATATAACTACATAAGCCATATAATATAATCTAAATATATATAGTAATTGATATGATTATATATGATCGCCATGCTAAGTTTGTTTAAACTATACGTCATACTGAATATATTTTCCTTATAATTTTATATAATTTTATATAACCTTGTATATCATACACACATATTTTTTTAAATACAAAAATGCGCACATTTTATAAGACAAAACCACATAAATATTTTTTTTTGAAAGACTCAATATTTTCTTGATAATTTTTAAACATTTCGTTATGTTTTTTTTCAAATGTTTGGGTCTTTAAAATGATTGATTTCTAGAATTTTTAATTTTCAACTTAAATACTTTTAAGCATAACTTCAAGTCACCAACAGGATACGTAGGCATCGGCTAAATTATATGATATCAGATATATTTTGATCCAACTGGATATAATTAAATGTCCCAGATATAGACAAATCTCGGATAAAATGGTATTAATAATTCGTTATAATTACATACATGTAGATGACCCATTTTTAGGATCAATGTGTTTATTTATGGAAACTTATCAAATTATATTAAACTCATTATGAAAATTTTTACCCGGCTGGTTGGTAAATTTCATAAAATTTTATAAAATTGTATATTATCGGATAACTACAAAAAACCCTTGTTAAAAAACGGTTTTAAGAAAAAACCAGAAAAAATAGAAAAAAATATTCCGAATAATTCGGAAACCAGGTAAAAAAAAAAGACTAAAAAGTTTCAAAACTAACAAGAATGTGAAGTCAAAAGAAATATATCCACAAAAAAAATTCGGTAGTGAAAGAGTTAAAAACTATTCCTTTTGTACATAGTAGCTTTACTCTTTTTCTGTTATATGAAAAATAAAGTCGGATTTTTAATTTTATGTGCACGTAAGGTTCTTACATGGGTTAGGGGCACACTCTCAAATTTTTAATGAGTCGATGTATTTTTTTATACAATGATTTGATACACGAATTTACGTTAATACGTATTCTATTATTCGTTAAAAAATAAAGCAGTAATCCTTTGCAGGATTCGGGTAATTATCGGTACATTTTTTTAAAAAGAATGCATTATTTAGATCATCAAGAGTGTTTTAAATTTAATGAATTTGTACTGTTTTTAGTTCTATAGTCATAAACAGGGTGATCGTTAGATCAAATTTCCATTAACTTTTAAATTTCTGGGCAGAATACATGAATAGAAAATTTCACAGAAATATCTTGATCATACAAATTACAAGAAAATTTAAAAAAAAATGTTGTCAGTTCAAATAATATTTCCCTGAAGTCAAAACAACTATTAAATATTCTATAAATACTACACTCATAAGAAAAAGTTATTACAAAAGTCTGTTTAGCGCATTCTAATTCAGTTGAACTAATTTTTTTGAAACCGATGTTTTTCGATCGGGATGAAATATGCACTAAGGTTAGTCCTATTGGATAGTAGTTTAGACACAATTTTTCAACAAGATCGGTCAAGAACTCTCTGAGTTAGAGGGGGTCTAAATTTGACATTTTGGCCAAACAAATGTTTTGTCTCATCCATGGATGAGAAAAAACACTTGTTTGGCCAATATTTTCTTTATTTCTCAACATAATTTCCTTTTAGTTTGATACACTTTTCCCAGCGATATTGAATAGCTTCAATTCCCTGTTTGTAGTAAGAAGACTCCAAATAATTCGAGCAAGCTAAATCTGGCTAATAAGGTACGTGATGACGCAAAGTGAACTTTAATGCATTGATTTTGGCCATGGCAATAGTGGACGTGTGCACTGGTGCATTGTGTTGATGAAACAACACTTTCTTTTTTGCCAAATGCGGCATTTTTTCTAAATTTCATCACTTAAACGCTGCAATAAGTTAGCATAATACTCGCCACTGATTGTTTTTCCTTTTGTAAAACAATCAATAAAAATTATTCCACGGGCATCCCAAAAAAACAGACGACATGACCTTGCCTTCAGATGGAACCGTCTTTGCCTTCTTTGTACACGATTCTCCCATTCCAGTCCACTGCTTTGACTGCTTCTTTGGCTCAGGTGTTGCATGGTTACAAATCGACGCAAGAACGTGGCTTTACTGTGGTGAAACATCTCCAACCACTCTATTGAAATATCTTCACGTCGCTGCTTTCGGTCTATTGTGAGCAAACGCTGCACCCATCTTGCGCACAGTTTTCTGATCTTCAAATGTACGGTCAGTATGCGATGTATAGCATTTTTCCAAATCCCTATTATTTCAGCCAGCTCATGCACCTTCTGCCAACGATCATCCAATACCATTTTGTGAATTTTCTTAACCGTTTCTGGCGTGGACCCTTAAATTGGTATACCACTACGGTGTTCGTATTAACAGCTAGTACGGCCTCGTTTAAACTCTGACACCCAATATTTTATTGTTGTAAACGACGGAACAGACTCCCCGAGAGTAGAATTTAGCACACCTTTATTTGTTGGACTGAGACCTTTCAAATGAAAGTATTAAATTACAGAACGGCGACCAATTTGTTCCATGTTTACTAATTCACTGAGCTCGTTTATTTGTGATCACTAAAGAACTTCGCCCGTGAAACTTAAACCATATGTTTCATAAGGTTGCCACTTTTCATAAAAAGTAATTTTTTTCATACTACTGCCACCATCTTTACGTGAACTAAGCGAGATAGAGCAAGATGAACCAAAAATCAAAACTCCGTACCTATCAAGTAGTTTTTATTAACCACTTATATTCCAATGAATATGGTTCTGTCTCTGGTCAGTTTCGGAGAGGCAATTTAAGAAGAAATTGTCTGTCGATTTGGCTACATTCTTAGTTAATTTACTCGGTATTGCCAATGCATTTATCAGTCTAGGTAGTTAAAATTTTTAACAAATTTTTTATCTAAAACTTAGCAAAACAGGATTCTCATTATCTCAGAAAATTATGCGTGTGCAAATTCAGGTCGGTCCTTTTTCTCTTATCGTAGCAGAATTTTCAACTATTTGCACGGGCTTTTTGAATGAGTGTATGAATTCTAACTGGAAATTTTTCAAAAAAATCCTGATTTATTTGGCCCAAAGTATTTCGCCTGTTATTGGTCCAACAATTAGGATACACGGGAAAATATATGCTCACTGAAAGAATTATCTTTCATGATATTAATAAAACAATATCATAGAATTTTTTTCGTAGATTCAATAAGGAATTTCATTATATCCAATGAAATGTTATTAATATTAAGAAATGTTTCATAAAATTTCATAGTTTCATAAATAAATTCATTCGATTTCATAAATTATCGCTTCATAAATTTAAAGAAAATTTTCTTTAGAGCTGTGGAGGCTTCCCCAGAACAACTTTCAAAACTATTTTATAATTACTACTCAGAGAATGTATTGTTAAATATTTGCAATTCAACTTTGGAATTAATTTCAAAAAGAAAATAAAGAACTAACTTTTATAAAAATTTAAATAAAATAAATAAAAAGTGGGAGACTCATCACGCCATGAAATTATTTCAAAGACTTAATTTTTTTATTTCTCATTTTCATACATTTATAACTTTAGTTTTGAGCACCAATTCTCAAGTGTTCCACACAATTTAAAAAGTGAATAAACATTGTATAAACATTGACTTTAATGAAACCGGTTTCATAGTTTCTATGAAATGTTTCAATGTACGAGTTCCAGTGACAATTTTCATTAAAGCTATGAAGAAATTCATTACTAAAATGAAGATAATTATCTCAGTGCATGTAATTTCGTTAGGATCTCCAAGTAAAATGCTGTCACTCAAAGGTTATTTAACTCCGATAAGGTGGGAATTCATGGGTGGCAAAAGCAATTATTCAGTTGCGAGGGCTTCTTGTACGATGTTTAATGAAATTGTTTCACTAAACTGATGAAGTTTTTTTTTCACAAGGTAAATGAAAAATTTCTTTAACTTTTTGAAAAAGCTTCATTCATAGTTTTACTGAAACTGTTTTTTTGGTGAAACTTTTTCATGAGTCGTATGAAATTTTTTATAAATAAAATGTTACATTTAGTTTTATGGAAAACTGCATTAATTTAATGAAAAGTGAACGACTTCCAGTGATACTTTACAGACATTATGCAAAAATTCATTGGTATCGTGCAGAGAATTCTCTCAGAGCAGATTTATCAGAAATAGAAGTCAGTTTAGAAAATATTTGTTCAATGGTAGGTATCAAACTGAATGAAACATTTCTGGGAAACATTCAAATATATGGGTTAAACCTTATTTTAAGTTACAAAAAGATTTTCTTGAATACCACAGTGTAGAAGCGCTAATGCAATAGCATTATTTTTGTACTACTAGTAATGAAACCAGCTTACTAAGACCTTGTTAATTTCACCAATTTTGACTCCACCTTTGTAACCCTTAACAGATAGATTGGTACCATATAGAATTGCACATGTTCGCTTTATCACATATCCAAATTTAAGCAAAAACTGAAAGAAATTATTCTGTTAATACCCTGGTTTGTCTTTTTTTGGTTAAACATGGAAATATTAATTATTTTTATAAAGAGCAAATTTATGTTTGATCAATTTAAAAGCTTTGCAATCTTCTAGTCACAACTAAAATTACGTTTGAAATGTCTTTTTTTCTCTCCAGGTCCCAAGGGGCTAAACATTTTTTAAATTAAAGTAAATATAGGTTTGTTCTAGTCAATTAAGGTGATATATTCCCGAAAACTATGCAAATTTTGACGAAAATATTAAAATTTTGGTAAAATTATCATAAAATGTCCTGGAAAGGAGACGTTCCATACACAAACACGAATTAAGATTTTTTCAATTAATGTTTTTTTTTTTCTTTTTTAACAACCTCTTGTTTTTATAAAAATAGCAATCCACATCATCAGCATCCATAAGTTAGGCATTTTAAAAAATCTTTAAAATTAATTTTAAAAAAAACACGGTTTTTTGCATTTTTTATCAAATGTGTGCGTCATTTTTGATTCCAGGCTAAATTGGGTTAAAGATATCCGATGAAGTCAGAATTCCATAGTTGAATAATTTTTGAGTATATTAAAGGAATAAATGAAAAAAGAAATTTAAATTTTCAAAATTTCTAATTTTGGGAATTTTTAAATAAAAATACACATTTTTGGAAAATGGTAATTTTTTGGTCAAAAAACTAAAAAAATAGATTTCTTCCATTTGGAACCATTTGCAATAAAACTGGGGCGTAGTGAACGAAAATCTAAAAAAAGTTATTTGAAGCGATATCCTAATATATTAATGTATATATTTAATGTATGGTTAGGGCCACGTTAGATAACTTCAGTGATTTAAAATTCATAAATACAACTGAAATTTTAATGTAAATGTTGAGATGTTACTCCTTATATAAATTGTTCGAAAATGTGTTAATTATGGCCTTTATCTATATATATAAAATAGAATGTGTGTTTGTTTATTTGTTTGTTTGTTTGTTTGTTTGTTTGTTTGTTTGTTTGTTTGTTTGTTTGTTTGTTTGTATGTATGTATTTTATAGGAGACCAGACCACTGGACCGATCTTCCTGAAATTTTCACAGTATGTAACTGGAACTCCGGAATGGTCAATAGGATACTTTTTTTTGGCCACGCCCACTTTTACGCCCACTATTTCATTATTTGAAATTGTATACACATGATGCTTTAGCCTTGGGATAGAAAGCTTAAATTTTTACCATGTGTTCTTTGGAACATGACAAAATTTACTGTACTTTTACTTTTTAAAATTTTGCCCAGGAACGTGGTAAAAGGGGGGATAAAAGTGGGAAAAAGTCTCCCCATTAGCGGCCTCACCGAACCCTTTACGATAGATAGCTGAAATGTTCACCATATGTTCATTCGGATATAACCCAACTTTCTGCAGTTTTACTTTTTGGAATTTTGCTCAGGAACGTGGTAAAAAAGGGGATAATAGGGGAAAAAGTCTCCCCCCCAGGGGCCTGACCATACCACTGGACCGATCTTCCTGAAATTTTCACAGTATGTAACTGGAACTCCGGAATGCTCAACAGGATACTTTTTTTTTTTGGCCACGCCCACTTTTACGCCCACTATTTCATTATTTGAAATTGTATACTTATTTTATTAACCGATTTTATTAAAATTTGACTCATAGATAGTGGGCGGTCTGGAAGGAACTATAGGCTATATGAAATTTTTATATGATGGGCGTGGCACTTTTACGCCCACTTTTTCACTATTTTCGATATGGCTTTACCGATGCAATTGATATTTGGTACCCAGAAAGAGATGTCACAGATAAGCACTTTAAGTTATATCAAATTTAGATATTGTGGGGGCGTGGCACTTTTACGCCCACATCTTCACTATCATCTATATGGCTGAACAGATTTTATTGAAATTTGACACATAGATAGTGGGCGGTCTGGAAGGAACTATAGGCTATATGAAATTTTTATATGATGGGCGTGGCACTTTTACGCCTTTTTTTCACTATTTTCGATATGGCTTTACCGATGCAATTGATATTTGGTACCCAGAAAGAGATGTCACAGATAAGCACTTTAAGTTATATCAAATTTAGATATTGTGGGCGTGGCACTTTTACGCCCACATCTTCACTATCTTCTATATGGCTGAACAGATTTTATTGAAATTTGGTACACAGATATTGGGATGACTCATAAGCACTATTTGCTATAATAGATTAAGACTTGGTGGGCGTGGCAGTTTTACGCCCACTTTTGTTATCTTTTATATGGCTTAAAGGATTTTATTACATTTTGGTACACAGATAGTGGGAAAACTGAAAAGTAATATGTACTGTATTTGATTTCGATATGGTGGGCGTGGCACATTTACGCCCACTTTTTCGCTATATTCGATATTACGCCCATCACGCCCAAACGACTGAACGGATTTTATTGAAATTTGGTACATAGAGAGTGAAAAAAAAATTACGATATGGTGGGCGTGGCTATTTTATGCCCACTCTTTCTGTATTTTATAAACGGCCGAACCGATTTTATTTACATTTGGCATGTAGATAGTGCAAGCTCCGGAAGGAAATATATTCTATAAAAAAATTCGATATGGTGGGCGTGGCCCTTTTATGCCCACTTTTTCCGTATCTTATAAAAGGCTAAGCCGATTTTATTGAAATTTGGGGCATAGATAATCTGTCTACTGACAGCCATTATAGGCTATATTAGAATTCGATACGAGGGGCGTGACACTTTTACGCCTCCTTTTTCCGTATCTTCATAACGGCTGAACCAATTTTGTTCAAATTTGGTGCGTAGATAATGAGACTACTGATATTTCGATATTATTAACGTGGCTCTCTTATGCCTACTTTTTCAATATCTCCTCACTATCTATATGTGTAATGGGACCAATGTTAGCCAAAACAGGGTAAATAAGATTTCCATATGATGTTCGTTTAATTTGTATGGTCACTTTTTCAGTATCTCCTTAATGGTATACCGATTTTATTGAAATTTGGTAGAAATGATATACACTTTATTGGATTTTTATATTATCTGCGTCGCACATTTTAAGTATCTCTAATCGGCTTAATCGATTTCATTGATATTTGGTACACATATAATGCGAGTTCTTAAATAAACTATAGGCTTGACAAAATGTAAAATAGATGATCATCATATATTTGCATCCATTTATCAGTGGCTGATTCGAAAAACAAAGGGGGCTCTAAACCGTGGCTCATTTATCTACACATATTTCTAATACCTCGAATAAGGCTGCTACAAATATAGAATTGAGGAAAATATAGCAAAAATTCTGAAGAAAAAAATGCTTACTTTTTAATAAAGGAAAAAATTTAATGAAAATATTTTTTTTTATCATATTCATGAAATTTAATAAAATATTGCACATAACCTGTCTATGAATCTATGAATCTATGAATCTATGAATCTATGAATCTATGAATCTATGAATCTATGAAATCTGTCTATGAAAACAATTTTTAAATTTGTTTTTTTAACTAATGAACAAAATCTATTTAAAACATTTTTAATAAATGGTCAAACAAAATTATTAACGAAATAACTACAGCTTAAACTTGATAATCAAGACCCTTATCTGGATTACCATCATCCCAAAAACTAGGTCTAAGGCACGCTAACAACGTGGCGGGCTGCGCCCGCTATTTACATATATTTATGATCTACATATATATAAAACTTTATGCACTTAAAAAATATATGTATGTTATTGTATATAATTGTATGTACGTTTACCCAGTAGCAATTTAAAACGAAGATATATAAAACCCAACAGATATAAAATTGCATTTAAATTCCCTTAGGAAAGCTTAATTGGCAAGAAATAAGACAAAAAATAAAATAAAATGAAGACAACAGAATAATAAACAATAAATCCATAAGATACAAAACACCAAAACAACCAAACACAAAAAACAAGACAAGACACGTACAAACATGATTTCTCAAGCAAGATAAATATACAGAGAACCTTTTTGTACAATAAAAAAAACCAACCAAATAAAACCAAAGTAACTTAAATGAAAAAGAGTGAAGTAAAAGTTTGTACGAGGAAATAAGAGGAAGCCAGAATTAGAAGAAGAGGCTCGTATATTTAGGAGAAAATCCAAAAAGAAAACAGCTGATAAGTATATACCCCTAACAGAAACTTTATATAGAGAAAACATATGTTTTGTGTTATTTACTTTTTTACACAACTGCAAGAACCGAATAGTTGAGAGGAAATGCAGGGGACGTGAGGAGGACGAGAACAAAAAAAATAAAGCAAAGAACTAACAAAATACACTCATAAGTAGGGGAATGTGCTGTACCATGAAACGATTAATATATTAGCACACTCAGAATATTCTCACAGTAACTACATGTAGGTCATTCGGGTAGTAAACAGTGTAGTAATTTTTCTATAAGAAAATGAAAAACGACTTATTTAGACAGTTATTTCAAAAAATTACCAAAAATACTTTATTTCGGTAACACTTGTATTTGAATAAACATCTACCAAAACAGTAATTTTCCAGTGAACAGTTTATTTTTGTTAGTTATTTAAAAATGAATGCGGCTGAAGATGACCTAGTGGCTTAGGTCGAAAGTGTGGCACTACCTATAAGACCCTACAAGATTTTTTTATCTTTTCTTACATTTATTAACAAATAGATTTTTCTATTTCTAATGTTAACGTTTTAATTATCTCAAACCTGGCAACTCAAAATGAAATGAAATGCAATTTTGAAAAGATCAACAATACATACAAACTTCTCGTTTAGTTTATATTCGTTATTATTGCAGGCAAGGATCCTGGGGGGGAGGGATGAGGGTGATACCGATTAAAAATATATAAAATATAACAAGACACAAAATTACTTAAAAAATAATTTTAAATCATGGTCAAATTAAAAAGGTTTGCGCATTTAAACTTTTCTAAGTTGTTCTAAACTCTTTGGAAAGATTTAAATTGCCAATTTTGCACGAAATATGACATGCCAATTCTAAAAATAAGAGTTGATTTAAATGCTTTTTGTATAATATTCTTAATAAGAAAACAGTAATGAAGTGTTATCGTAGTTAGTTAGTATGAACTTAAAAGTGTTAAATTTTCGGTGTTTTAAAAGAAATTAGTTTAAATTCGATCAACATTTAAAAATTTATATATTTTTTAAAAATTTTCATCTATATTTTATAAAATTTTTTAAAGAAAAGTCTAAAACATTTAAAAAAATTACTTATTCAGTCAAGAATTCAAAAAATGGAATTTTTATAAAATAATTGTAATAGTGTAAATAGCTTTATACAGTTATATTAGTTTTTGTTTTTATATACATCGAGATTATTTTTATGTTATTTTCAATTTATAACGAGCTTTCAACCTCCGTATATTTACAAAAATAAAGCACATCAAACATATTAGCAAGGTTGATTTCGATTTGGCTAAATATCTCATCAGAACCCGAATATTTAGAATAGCTAGAGCCTCCATAATAGGCAGAACTTTAACAAAAAAACCCATTAATCATTAAATTTGCTCCATTCTTGTCTTCTTAGTAATCAAGCACGTGGTTAGGGTCTTTTCCTAACAAGCATCATGACTTTACTAAACTTTGAAGACCAAAAATGTTCTATTTACATATATAAAAAATTCTTAGTGTTTACTCTGGCTAAAGTAATATATTTTACAGTTATATTAGTTTTTTGTTTTATATACATACATCGAGATTATTTTTATGTTATTTTCAATTATGGCAAACGCCAAGAAATGTCGACAACTTTTTCAGACTTTATGCATCATAAAATTTTTATATTTTTTGCTCTTGTAATTTGCTTTCACAAAACTGGATAAATTACTGCTCAACAGTTCTGGCCTACTAAAAACTTATTCGTCTTACTAATTTATAGTTTAAGGATTACCATAAAATTAAAAATTCAGAATTTTCCATATTATAACATTATGGCAAGAAATAAAATTTGTTAAAAATGTTTTTAAAATTCTTTTCCTTCGCTTTAGAAAATATATTAAAAAATAAAACGAAATCATTTTTATATTTCTAGTTCACATAATATTTGACATGATGTATATAAATTTCTTGATAATGGCAGTGGATATCAAATGAAAGATATTTTAAAAGCTTATCTAATAGAAATGTGTTTTTGATTTTTAACATTAAAGCTATTGTTGAAACAGAAGAAAATATAAAACTTAATAATTTCATAACCCCACTTTTGTAATAAAATCCATCTCAGAAAAAATTCTTAAAAATCTTTTGGACTATAAGATTTCCTATTCCGCTTTGGGAGCTGCAAAAATATAAAATAGAAGGTTTTCGATAAAACGCTCTAATGATCATGTCTTCAGCAACGTCGCAAAGTTATACATAAAATATAAAATTTTAGTTAAAGTATTAGTTAATATATATATATATATTATTAAAAATACTTATTTAAAAATATTTATTTAATACATTTGAGATTTTTACCAGTAAAAACAATTTTCTCTTCTAGGAAATTTATTTAATAATATCGATAATTTGATAATATCGATTCCGAAGAAAATATAGTTCCGATACCAAAACCAAAACCAAAATAAACAATAAATCTTTAATAATCCCATTATTTGATTCGGTAGCCAATCATACTTGCGAACATTTTCAATTACGAGGGCGGATCAATAAGTCCGTGACTTTTTGAATAAAAAACAGTTTTTTTTGCAAAAAAAAAATTTTGTATTCAACATAATCTCCTTTTAGCTCAATACACTTAGTCCAACGTTTCTCCAATTTTTGTGTCCCTTTCCAAAAATAGGATTTTCGAGGTCCATAAAATAGGCATTTGGATGATCAATAATTTTATCGTTAGAGCTAAATCTCTTTCCACCGAGAGATTTCTTTAGGTTTGGAAATAGGAAATAGTCACAGGGGGCTAAATCCGGAGAATTTGGTGGATGAGGTACCAATTCGTAGCCCAATTCATGGAATTTTGCCATTGAGACTGCTCACGTGTGCACCCGTGCATTATCTTGATGAAAAAGAACTTTTTTCTTGGACATATGGGGTCGTTTTTTTTTTTAAATCCTGGTTAAATCGGTTCAATAAGTTGGCATAATATTCGCCGTTTATTGTTTTTCCCGTTTGAAGCTAATCGATGTGGATTATCCCGCGTGCATTCCAAAAAACTGTTGAAATCACCTTATTGGTCGACAAACTTACCTTGGCCTTCTTCGGAGCCGGTTCACCCTAAGAAACCCATTGTTTAGACTGCTGCTTGGTCTCAGCAGTATTGTAATGTATCCATGTTTCATCCACAGTTACAAAACGCCGCAAATACTAATTCGAATTGCGGTTAAACAACTCCAAACAATCCTTTGAAGTTGTCACACGATTACGTGTATGGTCAATTGAGAGCAAACGCGGCCCCCATCTTGCAGACAGCTTTCTTAAACCCAACTGATCATTTAAAATCGAAACCACACTGCCATATGAAATGCCTATGGCATCAACAATCTCACGCACTTTTACTCTTCGATCGGCCAACACCATATCGTGGATTTTTTCGACATTTTCTAGTATTGACCTCAACTGGACGTCCAGAACGTTCAGCGTCATTTCTACTTGTGCGACCACAACATGCATAGTTCCCATAGTATTTATCAAGCGTTTCCTTGGTTTGATTGACAGTTTTTTTTCGCAAAAACTAATGTTTAATGAGCACTTGAAATTCAATTTTTTCCATTTTTAAAAAAATCCACGAGGTTGTATGTTTTGAACAGCTGTTAAATGCAAAGTAAATGACGGAACTTGCTCAAAATTTGACAGTAGTCTACTAACAGGTGGTACTTCATGGGAGCAGTGTTGCATTTCCGCCTTCGTACTATCCCCTCCCGAGAACTCGGGCTAGATCCGCCACTTTATTATTGATACTTTCATAGTTTGCAAATAATAATTAGAAAATTTCATTGTATCACCAATGCACAAAAATGTCATAACTGGAAAACCGTTTTGACTTTGCATTTTAAATAGGATATAGGAAATATAAATTGTTTTACTTTTAAATTTTAAATATTTAAAACCAAAAGCTTATTTTTTGATCTTTTATCATAAAGTATGATGTGAGCAAGATTATACAAGTTCAAGAACATTTACGAACAAAAGACTATCTGGAAGATAATTTTTTCAAAATGTACAAAAAATAATCAAAAGAAAAAATGGATCGTGTCAACGTACACTCGTTTCAAGATACACCACTTTCCCCTACATTGAGGTGGTGAATGTAAAAGATGAAGAACGACAAACGAGTACAATAACAATACAAAAATCACTCATTGTTCTATACAAAAACCTATAGCACATTTGGATAATATAGATATTCATACAAACTGAAAAAAATATACAAAATACATAAATATTAGGATGTCCCTCAAAAACCGCTTTGCCAAGTTTCTTTCATTTAACCCTCCAGTTTAATTGCAAATGGGTTTTAAAAGAAGAATTCCACTAATCTTTTTTTTTTGGAAATATTTTTCTGGAAATTTCTTAGTTGGTCTTGTTTGTTCAAAAGTGCAAACATTTACCGTATATGAATGAAGTTGCATAACATAATTATTTGTATCGAGTAGAAATAGTTTTTTATTCAATTTAAATGTTTTAGATTCTTGAAGTCATCACATAAATTAAGTTTTATGGGCTTTTTTGTGCCCACTCTATTAACGGTTAAATATTTTTGAGGTTAGCTTGAAAGGAGGAATCGTTAGCAACCGACTCATGTCCAATAAAATAGAACATACACTTAGGCCGGAAAGCGGCTAATCTCATATCGGAGTGGTTTCCATCTCTATCATTTCCAGAAACTCCATCCCGTTGACGAAATTCCTTGGTCTCCTCCAGCCGCTTCCGCTAAGGCATCCCAAAGTTAGAATGTTGTCAGCGGACAGGTGAGGAATCCTAATCCTTGAAAAGGCCAGACAACCACAAAGTAGGTGTTCTATGGTCTCCTCACTCTCCCCACAGGCGCTACAAGTTACTGAGTCCGCACGTCATATTCGAAATAGGTGTACCCTCAGCGTTGAATGCCCATTTGTACAAAAAATAAACTTTTTTTTACAAATGTTGCATTTTCGGACGAAATTCCGCACGGGTTAACGTTTCCAAAACAAAACAAAAAATGTCTTCCTTTTGGAACCATTTGCCATACAGCTGGGAGGTGTAATGACAAATCTATTTTTAAGGGACACCCTAACATAGATACATGAATATTGCATGTATATAGGTACCCAAAATGTTACACACGGTTTCTCTTTGTAAAAAAAATCCATTTCAAACAGAGAATGAATTCTTTTTAAAATAAATATATTTTTATATGCAAAATATCAGAATTCTTAAATTTATTTTTTATTTAATACAAAAACACTTACGAAACAAACAAACCCGGTAGGTAACCCTAAGTCGTGTGATTGCCGTTGTTCTCAGAAACTTCTGTTTGACAATTTTGGCTATAAGGACCCTTATGTTATATATAGGAAAGATATGGATATCCTAAGGAAATGTTACACGGTACCATAACACTGTGCAACACGAAATTATATTCTCAACAAGACTAACGGAAAATGAAAGAAGACAATCAGTATATCAAAGCCCCCATTGGGTTTGAAAACCTAGCTCGAGTTTAATTTTTGTAGCCTGTTGGAGTTTGGCTATTTTTTGCCGTTTTTTTTTACTTTTGGGGTAAAAATTAAAGATTATTTAAAGCACACAAAACTCGTTTTAACGAGTTGTCTTATTAGATGCGAAGTCAAAACAGAAAATGGATTTTTTTTTTCTAAATTGTACAAAAAAGATGATTTCATATTAAAAAAATTTGTATTTTTGGGTTGGCTTTCTTAATGTTTTAGTACTTCCATATAATTAGTTAGAATATTGTTGTACCTAAAGTCCAACAATCTAATATGATAATGTAATATTAGATTTTATTTGTTGCCTTTCAAAAAGTTTGATCATTTTCAAGATAGAGAATACAATTGTTTCAGTGGCATCACCCAAATCTGCAGTTGTCTGCAATAGAAAAAGATAATTGGCTTAACTCAAACTTGACTAGAACAATATTCAAACTAAATAAGTAAAAATATAGAAAGTCCGAAAAATTATTTTTGTATTTTTATTACAAAAATTAAAACAATTTTGAGTTTTGGCATTTATTTATTTTTGGAAATGAAGCTGTCACAATTGTGTCTTGTGGGTTCAATTCTAAAAAATTATGTTCATATAGGCTTATATATGATCATGTATGGGTATAGCTGATTATATATTTAAAATTTAGTATATCGCCATAAATGATCTCATATATGCCCAAATATGTTCGCAAACGAAATTTTAGGGTATAAGTTCATATATGATTATATGTTATTGAGATCGAGTCGGTTTTTCAAAACCGTTTTTTTTTTTTTTGTGTGTTGTCGGTTTCGGGTTTTCTAATGCTTCGTATATTGCTCTTATATGATTCTTAGATGCTCATATACAATCACATATGAGACTATATATGACATACATATGTATATTTACATATACTAGACCATATTCATTTTATTTTATTGCAATATTAAACAATAACCTGAATAAAAGCTCAACTTCAAAGGGCCATAAAAATGGAATGCGAGCAAAGTTTTCAATTTCATTTTCCGTTGGTGTCATTCAGGATACAACTGGTGAGCCTAAATTTGTTGCAAATAGAAATCAAATTAAAGAAGATAGGCGACAGATCAAACTGTGACAATGAAGATAATAATGGGAATAGTGTTAGATCGAATAATGGTCTACATTAATGGAAAACTAAAACCAAAGCCAGCAGGATTGAACAGTTTATATATATATGATCCTCTATATTTGTCGAACTACATAATATCGTTGTACCAGATAAGATTACACTCTTAATTCGCCATGGCAATTTAGAATGCAGCGTTGAGCATGGGGGTGAAATCTCGCAACCATACTATCATTCTAGTCTACTATCACCGCTTCTATTCCTTATTGCACTAGATGAGGTTCTTAAACGATATACTACTAATAATTCACATGGAATTATATGGGATCCTTTAAATCTAAGCACTTGGATAAACACTTAAGCACTTGGATAAACACTAATGAAAAATACGAAGTTTCCCATAGATGCCTGTAAACTAACGAAAATATAAATTAGACAAAGGAAATACTTTTAACCATCAAACCGGCTAAGCTTTTTTGCAATGAAATTTTAACTATTGTACTTGTTCTGCACAAAAAATAAACAATATGTTCTTCTATCACAAATTTTTCCGTGGAATATTTTGGGCAATATGGGCCAAAATACTAATCCATAGAAATTAATAACTTTAGGCATAAATTATTCCTCTTACCAATATATAACTACAGTCCAAAAATTACACTTTTTGTTCATTTCCTTTTGAAGATATGGCGTTTTTGTTTTTCGAATGTAAATTCATTAAACTTAAAGGCTTTGCTAATACTACTTAATATAATCTTTCTGTCAAATTTCATAAAAAATCCGTCCATGCGTTTTCAAGTTAAGGCGATGTCCTTTTGGAATCCTGAATGTCCAGGGACCAAAGTATTAGCTCTTTTTTAAAGCTTAAGCTTCAATCTTACTTTGTGTTTCGTATCAAAGGTTGCTAATCAACATAAATATGTTTTCAAGATTTTTGTAAATTGTGTTCATTTCAAAATATTTATTTTTAAAATTTTAACTTTAACGCTTTCGCGCTTCCACTCCGTGCCATGTACAAAAAAAATTAATTCACAAAATATTGTGTAAATTTAGTTTTCTATCGAAATGGCTTAAATTCTTATTATAGAAACCACATTTGGGCCAGTTATGACCAATTTAAAATACCTCGCATATAGGCGCTTTTGCCGTTTAGAGGATTAAATACCCACTCTACAGAACTAATTAATATCGATAATCTAGCAATAGATATCGTTCAAAAATATCAATATTTAGGAAGTATGAGAGGTACAATAGTGCCCTTATAGATGTGGAAACTAGAATTTTAAAAACTCGTGAGTCATTTGCTCAATCATCCGAAACGTAATAATCAAATGAATACAGCTCAACCAATAAACTGAATATTTTCTAAACCAGTCTGCTGCCATTTTTACTGTATGGCTGTAATACATTGTCGACTTCAGAGGAAATCAAGAGAAAAATCCAAATATTTACCAATAGATGCCTTTTTTGTTTATTTTTCATACGAAAATTCATTGTGTTTTTTGCTGTTTCCCAGTATAATTTAATAGCAAGCACTTATAACAACGCATTTGCTGTACCCTGCTTCCAAAAACAAAAAAACTTTTTAC
The DNA here is from genome assembly GCA_021234595.1 of Delia radicum. Classification (NCBI taxonomy): domain Eukaryota; kingdom Metazoa; phylum Arthropoda; class Insecta; order Diptera; family Anthomyiidae; genus Delia; species Delia radicum. The sequence continues at coordinate 198,909,121 of CM037853.1, forward strand.
CGGGCAGAAACTAAGTTTGTATGCTTCTAATGCGCATACTGCCTTGCATACAGTAAAGCAATTAGGCAAAGCATTTTGCTGTGCTTTCCTAAAGCCCTTCTTTGAGTAGTGAATAATGCATACAATGAAGCAGTAAAGCTTATTAGAGCACATGAACGAAACCCTTTTCACCTGCTTAAAAGAGACATACCAATTGGAACATTGCGAACAAAAATCATGCCTTCTGGATTTTGCTATGGAAGCTCTCCGTAGTTAAATAATGCCTTCCAGAACTGCTTCTCGGTAAGTAAATGGTGTTTTTTTATAGAGGTATAGGACTTTGAAATGGAATAAAACAAAGATAAAAATTTTAAATTAGTATGAAATTTACTTTATTCGAAAGATAATCTTCTGGCATTATAATTTAAATATGACTTCTGGAAACGGCTAGCTCGGACGTAGTCTATTCTGGAGGTCCAATTTTCGATGAATTTTTCCAACATTTGTGGCAGTATATTGGCAATAACGCGGCGAATGTTGTCCTCCAAGTGGTCAATCGTTTCGGGCTTATCGGCGTAGACTAGCGACTTCACATATCCCGACAGAAAATAATCCAGCGGTGTTAAATCGCACGATCTTAGAGGCCAATTCACGGGTATGCAACATGAAACTATGCTGTTACCAAACGTTAGCTTTAATAAATCAATTGTGACACGAGCTGTGTGACATGTTGCGCCGTCTTGTTGAAAACACAGCTTCTGCACATCATGGTTGTTTAATTGATGAACGAAAAAGTCAGTAATCATAGCTCTATAGAGGTGCGCGATGGAGGATAGACTGATTGGGGTCTTCCTCTATGTTACGCTCTACAGCAGCAATGAGTTCTTCTGTACGCACTGTACGACGTCTCTGTGAATGCATATTATCATTTAGCGTAAACGTGGTGCGAAAACATTCCATAGTTAATCGAATTAATAGGTCTGATGGACGTCTATGTTGGCAGTAATGGAGTAATGGAGGTAGTGCGCGATAGACACTTCGAACAGAACCATGATTTTCAAAATAAATTTGCACAATTTAGAAGCGTTGTTCAGGCGTCAGTCTATTCATGTCGAAATGGCAAACCAAACTAAACATAAATCACTTGACAGCTGACAAAATGGCTGCCAAAATGTTAAAAGAATGTTGTCAACTTAAAAATATATACCTGTATAAAAATACCCTTTACTATTTTTTGCTGGCAGTTTAGTGAAAATATTTCATTAAAACTCGTCTCTCTGTGCAGAGTAATCCAACAACTTTTGATCCAAGAACATTTTTTTGGACACCTTTTATCATATGCTTATATTTTGATTTACATGAACTAAAGGAATCAATTCTTTTGAAGATCTGAAATAAAACTTATTACAATAACTACAACAAAAAACTCTGAACAGAAAAAAAAATATATATTGTATATCTAAATGTATGAATATGGATGGATGGATGGATGGATGGTTGGTTGGTTGGTTGATTTACTTGGTTACTTCATTGGATTGGGATGGTGGAATCGGATGGTGGTGCATGCATAAACAGGCCTCTATAGACAAAACAAACTTACTACATTTGCTTTACACTGTGCTGTCTCTTCTTCTCACTGTATTGTTGGTTGCGAATTGACAATTGAGCTCAGTAAGTAGCTTGTGTAAAGCAAAATCTGAGTAATTGTGCTGTTAGCGGTGATGGTGGTGTAGATGGTGGTGTTCATGGTGGTGGTGGTGCGGAGTAAGGTGGTGCTTTTTATATATGTGCTCTAACTGTATGTACGATTGAGTGTTTGTTTGAATGTGGTGTGTACAGAACAATACGACCGACCTGTGCGACAGTGAGTTAGTTTGCTACACTACAGGACTGTCAAGAGCTATAAAAGGCTGCAGCGACTAACCGGCCGGAATAGTAGCTTCGTAGCACTGCTGTTGACAACAACACATCTTGAAAAAGCCTTAAATTACACAACCTTAAAGGCCAAAAACAATTATTTATATTAAATAAATAAGTCAAAAGCAGCAGCGACAAAATTTGTTAAACACTTTTTTAGAATCTTTTTATTTCTAATTAAATATTGTTAAAAATTTCCTTACCTCATAAAATTCAAAAGGGAAATTTGTTATAAAAATTATCATACAACCAGAAAAAAGTGCTAAATTTAAAGAAATTTTGTTAAAAAAGTGCAAATGATTTTTTAACAAGATACTAAAAAAAAAAGAAAAATCGAAGATAGAAAGGAAAATATGAAATAAACTTTTTTCTAGTTTATTTGCAACAAATAAAAAAAGTGTTGTATTTTGTATAAAAAAGCAAGACGAGAAAAATTTTCTTTAAAGAGAAAACGAAAAAGAAGATAATTTTTCCAAAAATCAATCAATTGTGATATTTTATAATTTAATACAAAAAAAAAAACTTGCTTAACGTTTTGTTTCTTAAATTTCTATACGAATTTGAATAAATGAACATGGAGGTGTTATCCGTACAAAATCAATATCCTGCTCATTTTGCTCTAGCTACAGGTAAATATTTTCTTGCAATATATATATATATTAATATAAGTTAGATATTATCCGGTTAAAGAAACAAAAAAAAAAACATCTGAAAGAAATCAATATCTTCAAAATTCATATGATTTTTCTTAAGGGAACATGATTTTTCCCCTATAATAAAAGTTAATCTTGAAGTTAATAGGTTTCCAGTTTTTCCTTTTATATATGTATTAGTTAATATTTTATGTATCTACTCGTTTCGTTATGGTGTGTATCTATTTAAGCAATTCGTATGTTCGTTGATTTTGTAAAAAAAAATATATATCAAAAACAACTGATTTCCAGCTGTGCTATCAGCTGGAAACAAGTTTTTCCACTTTACTGTTTAACTTTGTTTTTTTTTTTTTTTTTTTTAAATACATATATTTTGTTGGTATCTTTTGTTAGCTTTTTTGTAACCTAGCCAAACCGGCCCCTATTAATTATATAGATATGTATTTTTTTTACATGATTTTCTTTTTTTAACTCAAATTTTATATATTTGAGTAATTTTTCTTATTCCAAAACATAAACACTCAATTTTTTAAAGGGATATACTCTTAAATTAGCTCTTGCATTTTGGATATTTTCTCTTGAGTTAAATTCTAGAAGAGAAGAAAAATAATTAAATTATTAGAAGAAAATTAAAAAAAAACTATATATTTCAATTAGTTTTTCTTTAACCATGTATAATTCGCAAATTTGCACAAAATTAAAAAAAAAAAAAAAAAAAAAAAAAAACTGTTTGTCCAAAAAAATCTAAATACCTACATATTTACTTCAACGGATTTCTTTTTTTCACACAATTTTAATAAAAAATTTAAAAAAAAAACAATTATGAAATTTCTGTGAATTTAAAATTAATTTTTCAAATTTAAAGTTTTTTTTACAAAATTTTGAAAAAAAAATGTTTCAAGTGGTAGAAAAATGCACTTTTAAATTAAAAATTTTAGTTTTCGTGGAATATAATGTTCTTCACAAGGTAAATGAAAACTTTCTTAAACTTTATGAAAAAGCTACATAATTTTTCTGAAGCTTTTTCATTAGGCGTATGAATTTTTAATAAGTAAACTGAAAATTTTATGAAAACCTGCATTAATTTTATGAAAAGTTTCAATGAACGAATTACAATGACACTTCATATATCTAATGCTAAGATTTATTGATATCCTGCAAATAATTATTTTAGTTTATAAAAACTTCGAATTTTTTTAACTGAAATTAAAAAAGTCATCATTAGGGCCATCAAAAATAAGCAATACATTTTTTTTTAATGAAAGTTAAAGTAAAAAATATTTTGATAAATCAATTTGAACTTTGAAGCTTAAGAAAAACATTACTCTTTTAAACCTTTGTTTGGTAAAGTTCCAAAAAACAAATTTTATTTGCTTTACAAATATATGAATTTTAATTTTTTTCTTTTCCTCAATTATTTTACTGTATTCGAGATTTTTTTAACGCTTAAAGCACTGTTTTTAAATCAGTTTTTGGTTGCCCTAATTATTACCAAATTTTATCCTTTTTTTTTAAAGTATAAATTCGTGAAATTTGGTGCCATATAAACTATAACGAGATAGCAACTTTTTTAGTTGTATGGATCTGTGTCACTAAATTCAAAAAAAAAAATTTCTTAAGATAATATTTCTTTCTGCTTTATTTTGAGTTATCACCATGAATACATTTGTCAGTAGTAAAACTCTCACATTTTAAGAATTTTATTAATAAAAAACGCGCATAATTTCCAGGAAGTTTTTTACAACTCAAAAATTTTGAGAACTTTTTTGTAAAGAAGAAACTTTAGAATCTACAAACTTAAAATCTAGAAAGATTTCGCTTTTAAAAATATTAGGTTTTGATATCCTTTTCCGCCGGAACACACAAGATCGTAAAGACTTAAAATTTTTACAATTTTCAATAATTATAAAATGAGTTGTTACACTCATGGCAATAAACCTGCAAAAATAGCCGAAAAAACTACAAAAAAATTAGTTGAAAACGACCCTGCAGAAAATACATGCATAAAATATAAAATTTAGCTGATTTTTTGCTAAATATTAATAAAATAAGAACAGCAAGAGTAAATTTGTTAACTTTACATAATTGTCGTTATATTCGATGTGAATATTAGTTAATTGAAAATATCATTTTCATCTGAAAAATTAGCAAAAACTTTTACTTAATATTTGTAGATTTAAAATAGCAAACAAAACATGTTATATTAACAACATTCTTGCTATATTTACCTCAAACTTAGTAGAATTCAAATAACAGTTTATTATGCTAAAATCAACAGAAATTTTTGCTAAAAAATTGTAGCTTGCTGATTTCATAAGTGATGACTTTTATTCGCATTAAAAAAAAAAGCTTAACAAATTTCACATTTTTTAATGATTTTTTTTTTTCGACTAATATTTGGTAAATGTTTTTACTGATTTTAGCAGATTATTTGTGCTATTCTTATATTACTAATATTAAGTACAAAAAAAAATCTGCTAATTTTAGCAGTTTTTTCTGCAAGCTCATTTATAACAAATAGCTTTTGCTATTTTTACAGTTTTATTTCTATGAGTGTACTACATGTGTAATTTTGAAATTTCTGTGTAATTTTGAAGTTATCTTGTGGCAACACTGGTACAAACGAATTTACTAACAAATTTCTAACTATTGCGGTTATAACGCATATCGTTTATAGCGAACTTTTCATATAAAGAACTCATTTTTTGGACACGTTTACGAATTTTCACGCTAATTTTTACGCTTATAACGTAAACATTATATACTTGAGACTTCAAAATAAAAAATCTACTTAAAAATCCTAAAAACTTTAGTTATTACTTGAAACTGTATTAAAAAGATTTAAAAATTGCAAAAAACTTAATTTAAAAAAATGAATTGTTTCTAGATTATATTTTGCTATATTTTATTTGAAATTAAAAGAATTTGAGAACAAATCGCATGGATGTTAGCCGATTCGATGCAATTATCGGTAAGGGCAATGCTATTTTCTTTTATTTCGGTAACGGTTTAGGGGTAACGGTATTTCAGTTATTGCGATAATGCCTTTTTACAGATAACGGTATTTCAATTATTTCGGTAAGGGTATTTTAAGGATAACGATATTCAGTTGAAAGTGTTTTGAATCGATAACGGTATTTTAGCGGTATTGCATGCAATCCTGAAATTTTAATAATTTTTGTAAAATTTTTTTATAAAAAACTTCGCTTACATCGAACAAAATTGTCCGGTCCCTACGAGTTCCTTATATTCGAACTAAACTGTATTATTAATTACAAAATGCTTAATATTTGGGAAATTCAAGAAAGATTTATTTTAAAAAATTTAGTTTTTTTTCTGATATAAATGTGTTAGTTTTTTCGAAAAGTACACTCATAGAAATAAACCAGTAAAAATAGCAAAAAAAGCTATTAAACGTTAGCTAAAAACGTCGTTGCAGAAAAAACTGCTTAACTTATCAGATCTTTTTGCTAAATATTAATTAAATAAGAACAGCAAAAAAAAAACCTGTTAGCTATATTCGAGTTGAAGTTTAGTTAATGCAAAATATCAACTTACTTTGTTAAAATTAGCAAAAAAAAATTTACTAAATATTTGTAAACAAAAAGTAGCAAACAAAAACTATAATATCAACAAAATGTTTGCTATATTAAGCTTAAATTATGTAGATTGCAAATAACAGTATATTTTGCTAAAAAAACATTTTAGATTTGCTGACTTCGAAAGGGCAGATTTTTATTTGCATTTAACAAAAATCTAAAAAAAAAACTTAAAAAATTTCACATTTTTTCATGATTTTTTTGTGTACTATTATTTAGCAACATTTTTTTGCTGATTTTAGCACATTAATTTGTTACTCTTAATTAGCTAACATTTAGCTCAAATATAACTAAATGTTTGTTAATTGCTGATATTAGAAATACAGATTTTTGTTCGCATTAAAAAAGTCAAAAAAAACTTAAAAAAATTTCACATTTTTTATGTTTTATTTTTTTTTTTTGTATTCTAATATTTACAAATTGTTTTGTTGATTTTTACAGATTAATTTGGTAATTTTATTTAATTAAAATTTAGCTCAAATATAACTAAATATTTGTAGAGTCAAAGGATTTATTATTGCTATACTTACCTCACTAATATTTAGCTTAAATTTCATGGATTGCATATATATATATATTTTGCAAAAATCAGCAGAAATTTTAGATTTGCTAATTTTGGAAGGGCAGATTTTTACTCGCATTTAACAAATATCTAAAGAAAACTTAAAAAATTTCACATTTTTTTATGATATTTTGTGTCTGCTATTATTTTGTAAATTTTGTGCTGATTATATCAGATTAATTTGTTACCCTAAATGATGTAATATTTAGAGCAAATTTTTGTAAATTTTTTAAATTGCTGATTTTAGAAGACCAGATTTTTGTTTTCATTAAAAAAAACTTTAAAAGTTTCAAATAGTTTTGTTAATTTCATTTAACTCAAATTTAGCTTCAATATAACTGAATATGTGTATAGTCAATAAATTTATTTTTGCTGATCTTATCTTACTAATATTTAGCAAAAAAATCAGCTAATTTTTCCTGTAATTTAATGTTTAGCTAATTTTTAGTAGTTTCAACAAAAATTGTACTAATTTTTTCTATTAGAGCGGATAATTTTCAAGATTTTTATATTAAAATTAATCATTTCTGTTATATATATTTTGTTTAATTTTAGATTGGAAGAGTCAACTAACATTATCAACACCCTCAAATGGAGGTTCATATAAATCTCAGCCATCATACAAATTTACAACCACCCCATTTAAACCACATCATCATATTAACCATCATCAGCCACTTCATCAAAGGACAAACAAACAAAATCTTAAAACATCTAACAATACAAAAAGCACTTTGTCATCATCAACATCATCATCATCATCCACCTCAAACAAATCAAACTGTGATACAACAACTACAAACAACACTACATTAGCAACAGCAATAAACGCCAAACAATTGCAAACACCAGCTGTCCAGGAATTATCCATGCGTTTATTGGATGAATTGCGTACTGCTAAATCTCGCCATTTAGCCTGTACCGAAGTATCGCTACCCTGTGATCTCACACCACGCATAGCGTTGGAAATTTTACACTTAGCCCGTAAAGAAGTTAATGGTCTACGCGAGTGTACCATCTATTTGGAATTCGAAGATGAACCCAATAATTCACGGCGCATAGCGACCTTAGATTTAAATAAACAACGCTCTCAGAGCAGCGGCTATGAAATCTATGTTACTTTACGCCAGGATCATCGTGGTTGGACTTCATTATTGCCACAATTTATGAAAAATCTATCGCGTACCATAACAATAAGTCCAGAATTCAATATAACCAAACATAAGCCATACTCAAAGAGTTTGTGTTAAAGAAAACAAAAAAAAAAAAAAAAATATTTGAAAATCGAACTTAAAAAAAAAATAATTAAGAGTAATAAAAAATCGGTTGGAATAAGTAGATAAAAATACAACATCAAAATACAATACTTTTTCTTGATAACTTTAAATTATTAAAAAAAAAAAAACAAAACACACTTTTTAAGACCAAATCGTAAAAAACAACAAAAAACCACCCACCTTTTTAGATTTCTACTTTAAAAACTACAATCTAAAAAAACCAAAACAACAATTTAACAAAACCCACTCAAAAACCAACCTGTTTTTTAACTTTTCTATTTTTTTTTTTTTTATAATTTTCTTAAATTTATTTTTAGTATTTTAGGCTTTTAACAAATCTCATTGATACATTTGTTCAAATTAGAAATTAATAAATTATTTATTTAATTTTTTTATACATTAAAACTATGAAATTTTTTTTTTCAAAATTATTGTGGAATAAGTATTATATTTTTAAAAAATGGCAGCACTTATACACCTTAAAAGAAAAATTTTTGGGAAAACATATTTGACGAAAAAAAAAAAACAAAAAGAAAACTCATAAAACGAAATGAAGTATTTGCCAAGATCTCCAACTCATAAAAATGTGATACTGATTAAGTTGCATAGGTTAAGCAAAAAAGTAATTAACAAAAAAAAAAAAATACACAAAAATCAATTCAAAACACATCCATTTTAATATTTAAGATTAACAAAAAAAAAACGAAATTCAAAATTACAAATTTTTTTTAAAAAGAAAAAACAAAAACTCAACTCAAGGCTGCATTACTGGCATAATGTTTAGGACCTTAATAAATTTAACTGAAAATCAATTAATAATTGTGAAATTTTTTTATAAATTAAAACAAAACATAAAAAAACTGCGATATATGAAAACGTCTTGATATCAAATTTCAAATTTAAAACACAAAAACGAGATATAAAATAAAAAGAAAATTATAAATTTTTTTATCATTTGACAAGAATAAAAAAATAATTATTAATAATAATAAAAACAAAAAAAAAAACATCATATGATATCTCTTAGTTTGTAAGTTTCAAAAAGAAAAATATATATAATTAAAAAAACATATTTGTCTAACCTCCTCCCAATTAAAACATAAAACATTAAAGTATTTATCTATGTGTTATCTAAAAACAACCAACCAATCAACAATTACAAACATTATATATCACCTAATTTAATATTATTGTGACAGAAAACAAAAAAAAAAAAAAACAGTTAAACAGGGTGGCCCCTAATGAGCGAAGGGGTTTGAGTTCATTATTACTTTTTATTTAAAACATAATTATTATATTTTTTTTTTAACTACAGTTTATTAAGGGAGAATATTTCTAATTTAATTATGAAAAATTATATCTCGCAAGTGGTGGTGGAAACAGTCTGGAGAGGTTAAATCCGGTGAAAGCGAAGGCCAATTAAAATCGCTTGTTACGCGAAATAATTCGTTCAGCAAAGATGTCGTATAAAAGAGCTATTGTGCCCCTCGAAGTGTGCGCTGTGCCTCCATCCTGTTAGAACCATACTTGCGGATGGTTTCCCACGGTTGGCATTAAAAATGCTTCCAACATTGTCCGATATCGAACAGCAGTGATGGAAACGGTGACACCGTGTTCATTTTCAAAAAACAGTCTGGGCCTATTATCCTTTCCGAAGAAACACAGCACTAAACAGTACACTTAAGTGGATGTAATTGTCGCTGTTGAACTACTCTTGGATTTTCCGTAGCCCATATCCTGCAGTTTTGCCTATTAACGAACCCATTTAATTGGCAATGGGCTTCGGCGCTCATAATTAAATTATGAATAAAATCATGATTTTCTTCTGCTTTTTGTCGGAAATAAATTGCAAGTCGTTGCTGTTATGAATAAAATCATGATTTTCTTCTGCTTTTTGTCGGAAATAAACTGCAAGTCGTTGCTGTTAATCTGTCGGTTTCAATTTTTGGTCAAGCTGAATTTTGTATGGAAACATTCTTATTGTATGCAAAATTTTCCGCAGCGACCCTCGTGAGAGGCCAAGTTATTTCGAAAGTTTCCTGGTTGAAGTTTCTTCATCTTCCCGAATACTCTCCTGTATCTGTTCAATATTGTCATCCGTGTGCACGGATCGTCATCTGCCGACATCAGAAAGGTTCCTTACTGTCAATTGTTGTCGAAAATTTGCTACCCAACGGTATATTGTTGACTCTGAGGCTACCCAACGGTTTATTGTTGCCCGCTGAGTCAAAACAATGGACCGTTGATTTGAGAAATAAAGTTCAACGATTTGGGCACTTTATTCAATTGTGTACTGTTCCATTTTAAATTCCCCAAGTCTTCTTTATAAAATACTGAAAAGAAACAAAAATAAAAAATTACAATAAAAAAGTTATAAGGAATTCAAACCGCTTCGGTAATTTTGGGCCCCCTGTACAAGCAAAAGAAATAGTTTTTAAAAATTAAAAATTTTTGTGTATATTCTTTACATTTCTTGTTCATTACAAATTATTATTAATAATTCGTTCTTTATGAACATTTTTTAATTAGGTGTATAATTGATTATTGATCGATCAATATACAAAAATTTAATATTATATCTATTATGTACTTATGTGTTAAGTTTTTTTTTTTTTAATTATTACTATTATTACTATTATTATTATTATTTTGTATTAATAAATTAGGTTTTTTCCAATTTTAAAACTGTGACATTAAAATTTCATAATAATAAATAAAAAACAAAATTATTAAGCAAACAAATGAATAAATTCTAGGATAACAAATTACATATTAATCATTTTTTTATGAATTATTATATACTTTAGAAAACCAAACAAATTTGCAAAAAATAAAATTTTGTATTTCTCTTGATAATATTTAATACATCTTTGAAAAGAGAGTATTGATGTTTTAAGAGAGAAAAGTATTATTAAAAAATAAACTCAATTTGTTTTATTTATGTTGGAATATCATTCGGATCGATCAAAGACTTTAGAAGAGTTTCGAATGTGTCGAGGACAAGTTTGCCAACTCTGAAAGCGAAAAAATTGCTAGATTACTTAGAAAAAATTTCTAGAGACAGCTAAATTCGAAAAATGACACTAAAACTTAATAATTTAAATGCAAATTATTAATAATAATGCGTTTTAATACGAAGTTAGCCTACGAATATATAAACTAAAGAAGAACCAATGTACTCAACATCTTTTAAATGGTATATGTCAACTGGTTTTAAGAGAAACAGTTTTTAGAGGTTTTTCAAATGCATATTTTTTAGTATATATAAACAAAATTTTGTGTTAGTTACACAAAACCTATGCCAAGAAAATACTAAACCACATAAATTGGACATAAAAATTTAATTAATCAAAAGTACCACTGTTAAGATATATATTTCGAAACTCTCTTAAGACCAGTTCAGCTTTTTAGAAGAGAGCCTTGAATACGGGTTGATTTAACAAAAGTACTATTTAAACTCACATGTTTTTCTTATTTCTAAAAAAAATTAGTAAATTTTAACAAAAAGAATATAATTTTAAATCGAATGTAAAAATTACATGTGAAAATTACTTGTCGAAAATTGAAAATATTGTAAACAAAAAACTTGAAAATCGTAAAAATGTAAGCCCAGTTGTATGAAATTAACTGCTAAACGTGTAGGAAAAAAATGGCTAGGAACAAATTTAATTTCTATACTCAAAAAAAAAAAAAAAAAAATGTTAGTAAAGTAAGCAAACAATTTTGCTGAGTCAGCAAGATTTTAGTCAGGAGCGTGCTTACAAAAAAATTGTTAATGTTAAATTCTATTTATAGTTCACTATTTATGTACCATGGTTCAAACGTATGTAATAAACGTAAACGTATGTAATAAGTTTGAACCATGAACCATTTGTCTAACAGTCCCAAGCGCTAACTATTACACCACATTTTTGGGTGTATATACAGATGTCCACATAGTATGCGTTGTACATACATATATATATATATATATATATGTATGTATATATATATATATATCTACCTACATATATATATAGCGCTCCATGTTTCATCTCAAGTGACCTTTGTAGTTATATATAATTACATAAGTACAAATTTTGTTATTAACAACTGAAATTAAAATTTTTTTTTAACTTTTTCAACTTCTACAATGTTTTTTTTCGAATATTCTTTTAAAACAACAATATTCTTAAAGTAAGTGTTTTTCTGCGTAAATCGATCCTTCACTTGTTAGAATCGGTAGAAAATTGACAAAGTTGTGGTACTTTGTCTATATGTATAATAATTACAGTTTTTATGTTTTTTATAGCATTTCTCAACTTCGAGACGTTGAAGTAAAATTTTGATAGGGTTTTTTAGACTTTTGTTTTAAAACAACAATATTCTTACAGTAAGTGTTTTTTGAGTAAATCGATCATTGATTTGTTGAAACCGGTAGAAAATTTACCAATTTACTAAGTATGGTACTTTTTCTACATATATATTATTCTTAATTTTTTTGTTTTTTTTTCAACTTTTTCAACTTCTACAAGAGTTTTTTCGGATCTTCTTTTAAAACAACAATATTTTTTACGTTACTGTTTTCCTAAGTAAAATGAGACTTCATTTGTTAAAATCGGTTAAAAGTTGACAAAGTTATGGTACTTTTTCTATATACAAGTTTTTTTTGTACTTTTTAAACAGCGTATAAATCAAAACTTCACCTGTGTCAAAGAAGACAAAATAAGCTTTGTAATTAGATATTCATTTTTAAAACCGGACTACGCATTCAATAATTACTACCATTTGAACAGAGGGGCCCTGATTATAAGTGAAATTAATATTTAATTATTCCACTCTTAATACAAAACATTAGCTTAGGCTAATTGGGGGTATATAAACCATAATTTTTTTTTCCTTTTTTTGTGTTTGATGTAAAAATTATCGCACAAACAAATCTAATATTAAATTGGATTTGAAAAATTAATTTCATAAAAAAATTAATAAAATATGTACAACAACTAAATATGTATTTCGGCAAAATACTTCTGGCAAGCCCTCATAATATAGAACAGGGCTGGCAAAACTATGACACGGCGTCATTTTTGGTGGTAGGTGGAGTTTTCTTAATTATTAAAAATAAATCTATTTTATTAGAAACCCAGCCAAAATTCTGTTAAAGTAATTATAAGAGTTTCAATCCATTTTACACTGCAGTTTCTTTGAAACAACACCTGCTTTTAAGGCCCGATAATTTTGGATAGGAGAGAGAGATATAATAAAAATATTGTATTGATTTGCGGTATTAGCTATACAAATAATTTAAAAAATTAAAAACTATTGCCCCCGGGTTACCCTATAATTAATTAACAGATTCGCGGACAAGACGGCATTTAATGCGAAATGCTGTTACAGGACGGCATATACCGTCCACAATAACTTGATTGGGAGTGACAGTAAAAGCCGTCAAGACGGTATTTCCCGACGAGCGCTCTGTAACCAATTTTTTTTTTGCCCACGTGTTCAGAATTCCAGTTTTTATTTTTCATAAGGTAGTAGGGCCTAATTTTTCCAATGTAAATAAAACAAAATATTTATTACATTTTCCCCGACGTTTCGTCAATTTTATGTTGACTTTTTCAAAGGGTCGTCTATTTAAATAATAAAAAACAGTATAAGTTTAAAATTATTGTACCACAATTATTAATCTTGTAAATCAGGTAAACTATTTTTCAGCAAGTTTTTTGCTAACATTATGTTTTCAGATAAAATTTTAGTTATGCTTCATCAGCACTTAACTGTTTTGAACTGTTTTACTAATAATGAAAATGAAAATTATTCAAGTTCTAGGCCATACTCTATATTTCTTTATTAGGATATTGTCCTGACAAATAATCTATAGAGTTTTTTGTTTTCAAATTTATTATTTGACCTTTTCATGAATGTGTTGATAGATCTATTTCGGGAATTTTCTAGATTCTCATCATCAGAACACTTTTTAAAAGCGGTAACAATCCTATGCCAAACATTAAACATTCATATAAACTAGTTTACTCACTACATGATAACTAATATATATATGAGCTTGAAGTTAAAGATTATAAACTTTGATCAAAAATAAATTGAAAACTTGTTTGTTATGTGCATGGTCCACCTCTGGTGGATATTCAATACACGTTTTTTGTTTTTCTCTCCTTTTTGTATTTTGTTTAGTTTATGAACAAAACAGGGGAAGTAAACTAGACGGTACTTTATCTTTAATACAAGTTTGATATAATTTTTATTAAAAATAAAAATTATATCAAAATCATTTTCATTGCACAATTAAAGGTCGAAAAAAACATAATTTTTATTTTTAATAAACATTTTTCACTTTCTTTACTTCACGTTTTTCTAACACTTGTTTATAATATCAATTAGTTATTTAAATCTCAATTTTATATAAAAAAAAAAAAAAAAAAAAAACAAATTATATATATTATATTACAATTTACTATTAACCCTTAACTATAGATAAAATATTTATAAACCAATTATGACTTATTTACATGTTATTTATTTGAACTATAAAAGAATTTTATTCTTATTGTTCTAACAATGGAATTTTTTTTTTTTTTTTTTTAAATTATAACAAACTTGTATAAAAGGCAAAGTACCGCCTAGTTTACTTTCCCTGTTTTGTTTACAAACTGAACAAAATATAAAAAGGAGAGAAAAACAAAAAACATGTATTGAATATCCACCAGAGGTGGACCTTGCACATCAAACAAGTTTTCAATTTATTTTTTTAACAACGGTGATAATCTTTAACTTCGAGCTCATATGTTCTCATGTAGTGAGTAAACTAGTTTATATTAATGTTTGATGTTTGGCATGGGATTGTTACCGCTTTCAAAACGTGTTCTGATGACGGGAACCTAGAAAATTCCAGAAATAGATCTATCAACACATTCATGAAAAGGTCAAATAATAAATTTGACAACAAAAAACTCTATAGATTATTTGTTAGGACAATATCCTAATAAAGAAATATAGAGTATGGCCTCGAACTTGAATGATTTTCATTTTCATTGCACAATTAAAGGTCGAAAAAAAACATAATTTTTATTTTTAATAAAAATTATATCAAACTTGTTTTAATAATATTTTACAAAAGTTTTGCTAATTAATTGTGCTAAAACAATTGTGCTGATTAGCACATTAATAGTATGGACGATAACTGGATTGAAAGATATACTCAGAATGAAGTAGTTATCGCGGTATGTCAAGATGTAGTAGGGACGAGGAAATGATGATGATACTAAAAAGTACAACTCTAGTAAACATTTTCCTTTTTGTGGCACGCAACGAAAAATGTCTTGCCACCAATGATATAGAATATATTAAAAAAAAGCATTAACCATTAAAGCTTTTTAGTTGGAAAAGTTGTTTATAACAAATGAATAATGGCTTCATTGTAAATTCATTAACGTTTTTTATTTTCATAATTTAGGTGAAAATTAAACTTATTGTTTTAGATTTTTATTGTTCTGTTTTTTTAACTGAACGCTAAAGTGTTACAAATTTCATTAATTATTCAATCTGCCAAACACCATGTACATACATTTAAGTGGGTCGAAACACAACAATTTTTTGGTGGACCCCTAAAAATAAATTTTGGCATTTTTTTTATAAAGATTCCCAAAATATTTAAATTGTTCCAACCATTGTTGAGGAGCTGGACCATTTTCAAAAAACTGTATATTATTTTTTTCTAAATATTTTTTATTTGTATTATTTTTTGTTTGTTTCTTAGATGCGTCTTCAAAAGATCTTTCATTTGCCACCTCTTTTGAATACAGTTTCTTGGAACGAAATGCAAAATATCCTGGTCCAGCTCACTAACGGATATTGCAAATAACGAAATATTTCGGGAATATTCTTAGAAAATGCCAAAGCTTAATTTCAAGTGGACACTATTTTTTTTTATGAAACGACCTACCTTATGGTACATATCGCTTATTTACTAAAATACTGACATTACTCAAAAAGAACGATTTTTCAGAAAACGCGTTTAAAGTTTTCACTCGGGTCATGGTCTGGTGGTGAATAATTCTTATACTTAAAGCGTTTGGAATTTTGTGGGGGTACAGTCGCAATTTATGGCCGCACAGTGGTTCCAAACACAAAAAACATGGTAATAAATATAGATGTTTTAAACTACTGGTCCAATCGGGAAATGGTGTTCCCAAAAATTGAAAAGCGGGAGCTAACCTTTAAGGAAAATGTTTCTGTGGTCACCCTGTTTTAACACAGGGTGTGCTACAGGGTGTCAAAGTTGACCATCTCGAGTATGAAAGAGCTTTAAAGGGGTATAACTTCTATAACCATGCATCGATTTTAGTGTTTTTTGGACTTTTTTAAATCTAGGTTACGAGACAAAGCAAAAACATGCTTCATGTACCATAGTAACTCTTACAGTTAAAAAAATATTTCACTTTGAATTTCAAAATCTTCATTTTTCGCCTTGACTTTTTTAATAGTTTTGCCAATAGATTATTCATTTTTCAAAGAAAATGCTCAAAATTTTTTCAAGTCATTCTAATGACCTTTCTTAAACTCCTAAAGAAAACTTTTTTGAATTATCTTAAGCCGTTTCGCAGTGATACTATTTTAAACTCAAAAATTAAAAGTGTGTTCTGAAAAATGGGGTTTTTTGGTCAGATAAGGGGTAACTTCACACACCTTTATATATATTTTGCTGATATTTTTTGGATTAGTTTTTTACATAGTTTGATAGAGTAGACTTCAAAAATGCTTAATGGTATAGTTTAAAGCATTTTTGGATATGCACCCTACGTCCAGCATTGGTCGAAAATGATGAATTTTTGAACGGAATTCTATGTTTATGACCGTGATAAAAAAAAGTCACGCCACTTAGAGACGATTTGAAATTTTTATACTGTAAAGAGATTTATTCTAATGAGTTTTCCACTTCATTTGCCGCCGCCCGCTCAAAAACGTAGCCTGGAGAGCAAATTTTGTGGAAAAAGTCATTTTTTCAAAAGCCTTTTTTTGATTTATAAAAAAAGCGTACTTATATTATCAATTTCAGCAAGATTTTATTTTATTTTTAATAAAACGTAAATAATTGTCCTACATTCCAAAAATCTTTTCGATATTGCTTATGGTTATTTTTACATAAAACATCAAAGTTCAATGTAGTATATCTAACTATAATTAATTGTACATTTATTGGCTTTTGCTTTCGGTAATGTTAAAAAATTTAAATAATTTCAGAAATTTTTTTACATATTATTAAATTAGACTTAGTTATCAATTCAACGATGCATAAATCGTTTATCTAGTGTAATAAATGAATTCAAACTATTGCGCTTAAATCAGGCATTTCAGGTCAAATTGCAGTATTTAACAAATTTATATATTCAGGTATACAGAGCGTGTTGCATTATATTTCTCTAAAAGGGTTACGGGTTTTTTTATTTTTTTAATACTATTTCAAAAACCTAATAAGATATAAATGCAGGTAGAAAATGCGTTTTATGATGTAACATTTGCAAAACATATTGTTTTAATGGGCTAATATAATGCGTTTTTTTTTTATTTTACCTATTTCAGTTTTTTGTTTTTACAAATCCAGTACCTGCTCGATTTTTTGTTTATAAAAAAACAAATATTTGTAATATATAAGCGTAGTAATTTTAAAAGGAGGTTATTTGAGTTAAGCAGTCATGGAGGTTACAATAAAATATAGCTCCCTTTGTAAAGTAATTTGGGATACTCTTGCCAATACTGATATACGATCGGAAAAAATAGGAAAACTGATTGATACCATTGTCTACTCGTATGGCTTAAATATAAAGCCAGATGAAATTGAAAATTTTTACAAAATTTATGAAAAAAGGATTAAAGATTCCGATTATTCTATACAAAAATTTATGAAGAAGAGTCAAGATTGGCTTAATAAGGAGATGTCAGTAGTTATTGAACAGAAAAAAAGGGGCCGCCCTAAAAAAGATTATGAAGAGGTCCAGATTAGGACTAAGAAGGTAAAACAGGAAGAAATGATTAACACACACTCCGCTAATGAAATAAAGGATTCTTTTAAAGCAGCTTTGACACGTATACAGCCTAAAGAAACAGGGAAAATTGTCGACGTCCTACCAACTGCGTCTCCTAAGCGTTTGAAGCGCATGATACAAAGTATTCCAACACCAAAATCATCAACTTCCTTTACCAGTGAAGATGCATTAGCTCTTTTTCTAAATTTGGGGTTAACGAGAAATAAATATGGTATTTTAAGAAAAGCTCTCATTGAAAAAGGATATGATATTTTTCCTAGCAGTAAAGCAATAAAAGAAACAAAAGAAAATATTTTAAAACCAATAACATCCCCAGTGCATGCCTCTATTGAAGGCGCAAAAGTTGAACTATCACAGTTAATTGACAATACTGTTTCTAGAATTATGTCCACATTTAGCAGCAAAGATATTGAAAGATGCAAGCAATCTGATGTCGTGTTAATGTTCAAATGGGGCTGTGATGGCACATCTGGGTTTTCCGAATACAAACAACCATCTGGAAGCAGCAAAGAAAAAAGTTTTTCATCAATTTTTATGGCTTCTTTTGTGCCGTTAAGAATGCGGTTGTATAATAAATTACCTTCAACCTCGTCTGCAAATGATATATGGACGAATTTAACCCCTGGATCTAAATTTTATGTCGTCCAATACGATTTGAATATGTAAAAGAAGACATGATTTCAACACAAAGTTTAGTAGATTCAATAGAAAGGGAAATTTCGAGCTTGTCTCCACTTTACGTGGAAATATCTGGACAAGTTATTAAAGTTTCATTTCAACCACAACTTACAATGATTGATGGAAAAGTTGCAAATGCAATTACAGACACAACATCTACTTGGAAATGTAATATATGTGGAAAATTAAGTTCACAGTTTCATGAAGATAGTGATACAATTTCTATGAACGAAAACGCTCTGAGGTTTGGGATATCGCCACTTCATGCCAGAATAAGATTTATGGAATATTGTTTACACCTCGCATACGATCTCAAATACCGCCTTATTCCAGGAAACCTAAGCCTTTCCGTAAACAAAAACACTGATCTACACAACATGAGAAAAGAAGAGAAGAAAAGAATTCAAGATGAATTTAAATTAAGACTTGGATTAATCATTGATACGCCCCTTCAGGGGTTTGGAAGTTCCAATGACGGAAATACAGCAAGGCGTTTTTTCGAAGATCCAGAAACTACCTCCTCAATTACGGGTCTCGATAAAAACCTACTAAAACGTTTTAAAGTTATATTAGCAGTCATTAACAGTAAAAAACCTATTAATGTGGCTAAATTTAAACTCTTTGCCAATGAAACAAAAGACATTATACTCACCATGTACTCTTGGAGGCCAATGACACCAACAGTACATAAAGTATTAGCTCATGCCAAAGAAATAATAGAAAACAGTATGTTGCCTTTAGGCGAACTGACTGAAGAAGCCCAGGAGGCCAGAAATAGAGACGTCAAACATTTTAGGCTTTTTAACACACGTAAGTGCTCCAGAATAGCTCAAAATTCCGATTTGATGGAATTTTTATTAATATCATCGGATCCAGTACTTTACTCCATAAGAACAAAATGGTTACCAAAAATAAGCATAGACATTGAAAAGGAAGATTCTGAATCTATGCATATAAACGACCTTTTAACTTTTGATACTTCAGACTACTTTGTAGAAAATGTGTAGTCCTTAGGAATATATTCATATTTTTAGCACAATTACTACTGTACCAGTTAAATTTAATAAAACCTTATCTTTAGAACAAAAAAAAAACATTATTTTGTCTTTCAAATAAATGAATATATGGTAGTTATTTACCTGTTTTATATGGAAAATTAGAACAATATATTATGCAAATGTTACATCATAAAACGCATTTTCTACCTGCATTTATATCTTATTAGGTTTTTGAAATAGTATTAAAAAATAAAAAAACCCGTAACCCTTTTAGAGAAATATAATGCAACACGCTCTGTATACCTGAATATATAAATTTGTTAAATACTGCAATTTGACCTGAAATGCCTGATTTAAGCGCAATAGTTTGAATTCATTTATTACACTAGATAAACGATTTATGCATCGTTGAATTGATAACTAAGTCTAATTTAATAATATGTAAAAAAATTTCTGAAATTATTTAAATTTTTTAACATTACCGAAAGCAAAAGCCAATAAATGTACAATTAATTATAGTTAGATATACTACATTGAACTTTGATGTTTTATGTAAAAATAACCATAAGCAATATCGAAAAGATTTTTGGAATGTAGGACAATTATTTACGTTTTATTAAAAATAAAATAAAATCTTGCTGAAATTGATAATATAAGTACGCTTTTTTTATAAATCAAAAAAAGGCTTTTGAAAAAATGACTTTTTCCACAAAATTTGCTCTCCAGGCTACGTTTTTGAGCGGGCGGCGGCAAATGAAGTGGCAAACTCATTAGAATAAATCTCTTTACAGTATAAAAATTTCAAATCGTCTCTAAGTGGCGTGACTTTTTTTTATCACGGTCATAAACATAGAATTCCGTTCAAAAATTCATCATTTTCGACCAATGCTGGACGTAGGGTGCATATCCAAAAATGCTTTAAACTATACCATTAAGCATTTTTGAAGTCTACTCTATCAAACTATGTAAAAAACTAATCCAAAAAATATCAGCAAAATATATATAAAGGTGTGTGAAGTTACCCCTTATCTGACCAAAAAACCCCATTTTTCAGAACACACTTTTAATTTTTGAGTTTAAAATAGTATCACTGCGAAACGGCTTAAGATAATTCAAAAAAGTTTTCTTTAGGAGTTTAAGAAAGGTCATTAGATAGACTTGAAAAAATTTTGAGCATTTTCTTTGAAAAATGAATAATCTATTGGCAAAACTATTAAAAAAGTCAAGGCGAAAAATGAAGATTTTGAAATTCAAAGTGAAATATTTTTTTAACTGTAAGAGTTACTATGGTACATGAAGCATGTTTTTGCTTTGTCTCGTAACCTAGATTTAAAAAAGTCCAAAAAACACTAAAATCGATGCATGGTTATAGAAGTTATACCCCTTTAAAGCTCTTTCATACTCGAGATGGTCAACTTTGACACCCTGTAGCACACCCTGTGTTAAAACAGGGTGACCACAGAAACATTTTCCTTAAAGGTTAGCTCCCGCTTTTCAATTTTTGGGAACACCATTTCCCGATTGGACCAGTAGTTTAAAACATCTATATTTATTACCATGTTTTTTGTGTTTGGAACCACTGTGGGCCGTTTAAAGTTTTAATTTTTTTTTATCGCAAACACTGTATTGAATAAGACTCAAAAAGTAGTGTAGTAGTTCTCTTGAACTAAATTCTGAGTCCGGATGCC
Source organism: Delia radicum (assembly GCA_021234595.1). Lineage (NCBI taxonomy): Eukaryota > Metazoa > Arthropoda > Insecta > Diptera > Anthomyiidae > Delia > Delia radicum. Next base: position 198,930,515 of record CM037853.1, read on the forward strand.
CCACCAGAATTTTAAAAGCAATTTTTTTTCTTGGAACATTGTTATCCAATATATCCAATTTTTATGGGCTGTTTAAGTCCCTTTCCCAATAAATACCAAGAACGTATTCTAAAACGTGCGTTAAAGAGGCTAAAATGTTCTATGAATATGATATGCAGCAAAATTTTACTGGGAGGTGTAGAAGGCGTGTTAAATCACTAAAATGCTGAATTTTAATTTATCATGTGCTTAATTTTTCTAAATTTATGTTTTAAACCTAATATAATATTTTAAAATTATCTCTTATTTTTATTTTATCTTATCTCGTATTTTTTCTGGTATGTTTTTTGTAAATTGGCGAAAGTTGAATCTAATTAATTTTAAGGATTATAATTTTACGCTTTTTAATGTTTTTAATTTGCAGACTTTTTTTTATATAGTTTTCGAAAAAAATACTATTGTTTTCAATAACGATTAACCTTTTCCGTTATTTAACATGACCGGATGACGTTTTCGTCTTCGATACATTCTAGTAAAATTTGCTGCTCAACATATTCACAGACCATTTTAAACCATTAAACGCTTAATCACGTTTTAGGTTACTCTGTTGGTATGTCTTTAAAAAAAGTACTAAAATGACCCATGAAAATTGCAGATATAGGGTTAAAATATTCTACAAAAAAAAAATGCCCATTAAAATTCTGTTGGGGTCATCCGAACTCATAATTTAGATCAAAAGAACTATTACACTACTTTTTGAGTCTTATTCAACACAGTGTGGTCGCAAAAAAATGAAAATTTTAAACGGCCACAAAATTTTATTGTACCCACACAGGACCACCAACAAACCCTTTGGGGGTTTTACTACACTAACCTACTACATTCATCTGGCATCTGGAATTATTCACCCCTAAAAGATGTTTTGTATAATGTTATGAATTGTTAGCATTCGTTTCGATTTCGTTTCAAATTTAGGAATAAAAATAATAAAAAAAATTAAAATTAAAAAACGTTAAGCAGTGCCAAATTGCGTTAAAATATACAAATTTTTTAAAAATTTGTGTGGTTTTAATAATTATTGCAACTTGATTCAGATGATCACCACAGAAGACAAATACGCCGTTTTTTGGCATTTGTTTTATTCTTCATTTTATTTTTCAAATATGTAGAGTAAAAGCTGGTTTTAAAGCTTTTCCTTTAGATATTTTAGCTCCGAAATCGAATTTTATAAATATTTTCCGTTTGAAATATTTTTTTCAAAAAGTCTAAATGTTGTATCTGCTTAGTAGACTTGCTATATATTTTTTTTTGCCTGTTTCCAATATTTTTGTGCCATAAACACTTCGGATTTTGCCATTTTTTGTCTTCTCTGCTGATCACAAATATATTTCATAAAACAAAACGCCTTCGCCGATTTTAATGGAACAAATCGGGGTGGTCTAAGCATTATAAATCGACAATTCGTAATTTAGGGGTTACCCTACTGAACATTAATACATTGGATTGGATGATTGTAATTTTTTTTTTTTTGTAAATACGGGTATACATTTTTTGCTTCTTTCAAATAGATTGAAGTACAGCGTTTTTATTTTTTTTTCTTTTTTGGTTTTTTTATGAAACGTCATTGTTTGCTATAAAATCTATGAATAAATAACACTGAAAATGAAATGTACATATGTAAACGAAATTGAAATTGAAATTGAAAATAAAATAAATTAATTTTTAAAACATTGTCGAAAGGATGTAGGTGCGAGCATTTTCAACACGCATGAGTAAATTTCCGACCATTAGGTAGTGAATTGTTGGCAATAAAATGTATAAAAAATAAACACAACAACCAAATAAAACTTGTCGTTTAACAGACATGAACAACAAGTGGCCCAGCAAAAAAAAAAAAACAAAAAACGTCAGTCAGAAAAATACGAAAGGACCACCGCTGGCTAGACACTTTAGCAAGCGGCAAATGCTGACAACAAGTGCTTTCCCAAGCCCAAAATGATAACATCATTGGACAAAAGATCCGTCTGTTCTAAAGGTGTCGGACAAGCACTGCGAAAAAAAAATTCCGACGTTGGCGAAATGTTGGTAAAACCATGAACAATCCAGCAAAGAATTTCCAAAAAGGTAAGCGGGTTTGTAATCGAGCATTTTGGGCAGAACGCATTCCTTACTAGATTACCTACTCGATTCTTTTAACAGGGCGTGAGACTAAAATAATTGATTCTTTAGAATTGATTATTTTTTTTACTGAAGAACCATTTACTTTATATTTTTAAGAACTACATACATTTTTTAAAAAAGAAATAGTTCCATTGTAAAATTACGAAGTACTTACACAAAAAAAAAATAAATAAATAGTTCCCTAGAAAAAATAAGAAGTACCTACTTACATTTAAAAAAAGAAGTAGTTCCATAAGTAAATTCAACTTTTACTCACACGTGATTCTCCTGGGTCACTCAAATATAACGATCTAAACTCATACGGAAATAAAATCATAAAAAGTGAAACATCGAATTGTTATGATAACATGGGTTTGTCATAATTTTGGAGCTATAAACCACGAAAATATAAATTTTTCAAAAAAAAAGAACAATTCAAAATTGAAAAAAAAATATGACTCACGCACAATCACCCTCGATTTTTTTTGTTACACTCACTCACGATAATTATACCTAACCACAGTTTAACAAAATTGAGGCAACATGCAATTTCTGTTTTTAGTATTATTTTAATGCAAATAAAAATTTGTTTGAAAAAATATATGAGATAAATTTTTAAAAAGGTATAACTTCTTTTTTCAAAATTAGGAACTACTTCCAATAACGTCCTTTTATTAAGAAAAAGTATATGATTACTTCTTGAGTACAAAAAGTTATACATATAAGTTAATAACATTGTTAGTTTCGTTTAAGTAAATAATTACTTTGTTATTGAGTTCATGCTTTCTGGTTTAAATTAAAAGAATTGATTACAATACTACTTGCTTTTTTGATTCTATCGTTGGAATGAGTTTGGTATTGCAGTTACTAAATTTGGCAATGAGATATGTAAGCAAGTGTGGGCATCACCTTCTTTTTGGAATGTGTAATTTTTTCCTGGGAAGGTGTTCTAAAAGTTTGTTTCCCAAAATAAAATTTATAAAAATTGTATGTATAATTTGTATGGTCTCTATAATTAAAAAAAACCAGACTTGGGCGATTTCAATTACATTTTAATTACAATTTAATTACATGTAATTAGTAATTGCTTTTTTTTTCAATTACAATTACAAGTAATTGTAATTGAAATGAAGAACTAAAAAAAATTACAATTATTTGTAATTGTCATTTAAAAAAATCAATTACAATTACATGTAAAGTAAGCTATTACTAATTACATGTAATTGTAATTGAAAATTTTGAATTGTAATTACATGTACTTTGCAATTGTAATTAAAGTAAAATAATTGAACAAATATGTAATTAATTACATTGTTGAACCATTGAGTTAAACAAAACTACCGATGTGTTTAGAGAAGAGGTAAATTTAGGCAGAGACTGAAAAAAACGGAGTATACATATACGGAAAATTATGAAAATAAATATGAAAATATATAATTTTGACAATTTGCTAAAAAAAATTTAATGTGCCGAAACACATTCGCTGTGATACTCACACTATCAACTTAATAGCAGCTACTGACTTCAACACTGCTATTAAATCTGATAAAGGCACTCACAAAACTCACTTGCTGGTTTGTATACCCGATTAAAAAAATAATATGATGCCACAAAGAAATGTATCAAATATGATATATCTTTGATACGAAAAATGGTGGATCGTATTGTATATTAATGGTATATATACATTGAATTTGATGTAGTTCGATACGATTCAATCCAGTGAAAATAAATTTTTTAAATTAAATACCGGGTCTAAATAGTATGGTCTAATTATTAAAAACCCAATTTAAAGTTAACAATCAAAAGTTTTTAAAATTTCCCATATGTACTTAACCAAATCTTCTTCTATAAATTAATAATTTTTCAACAAAGTGCTATAAAAAATGTCAAAAATTGTATTTTTTTATTACAATAATTATAAGGCAACCCTTGGACAATAGTTTTAGTTTTTTTTTAGTTATTTGTGTAGTGCAGACCTCAAATTTGCACATGCTTTTTACTGTGTTATTAGTTAAACATTCCTCCGTTCCAAAATTATCGGACCTTAAAAGCAGGTGGTGCTTTAAAGCAATGCAACAGCAAAATGGATTAAAAAATTTATATTTTTTTATATGGGACAATACAATATAATAATTTAATTCTGCCAACCCAATTATATATTGCCCGTCTACTAACGTATGGTAAAATATATTGTAAGCTATTAAAACATGCAAAACTTAAATGCAAATTTTTCGAAAATCTGGCCCATAATTGAATTAACCCTAACCATACTAAAATGGGTACCCCGGTACCCGAACGTACTCTGAAGTCAAATTTTTCTTAAACTAGATAAAATAAAAATTTGAGGCTCCACAAGTTCCTTCAGATAACCATTTTCTAAAGTTTTTTGCCATCTAAAGCACTCTTGATCCTTTTGGATTGACTCTGGAGCCACCCAAAGTCGAATAGTCCTTTCCCTCCTGATAAGGGTACCCGGGTACCCTTATATAACTTTTTACATTTTGTATGACAAAAGTAAAAATTATAGTATTTTTTTGTTTATTGGTTATTTAATTCAAAAAATATTTTACATCAAACTTTGTACATGTATAAAAAATAAATAAAACTGTTTACTAATATTGTTGCATAAAAGAAAAAATAAAAAAAATTAACATCTAGTGCAGCGTGGAGCAATAGTTTTGCTATGCGTATTGCACATTGGTCGTTTACAGCCATCGCATATTTTGCGTGTTTTTCGATCAGATTTTGGATCAGTAGTCACGCAAAGGTAGCAGCGACCCTTTATTGGCAACCGCCCAGTTTTATCTCGTTTGGTTGTATCTGATGGGACCGCAGCATCCTGGAAAACTCAACGTCAATCATGTTGTTTTGCGTTTGGTGGTATATTTAGACACCATCTGGTCCATAACATCTACTCCGCCTTTTGTTTTGTAATAGAAGTCATTAATCTCCTCTTTTCCATTAATAGCTGGCTCTCCTTGAGTATAATGCATTGTTGACCGAACTAAAACACACTTCTTATTCTTGGTCACAACAGACAAAAGTGTTCCGGTTTTGTTGAAACCATATCGGGGTGCACCTATATCGTCCGTTGGGTTTGGACGTAGCTCTTTTGGAATATAGGCTTTGTTTTGTCGAAGGGTACCGACGAGACTTATTCCTCTAACTTGTAGCCGATTGGCCAAAGGAAGTGAAGTAAAAAAATTGTCGGTTGTTACATTTATTCCAGATTCTTTGTAGAAATCCACCAGATCTAGAACGATGTTTTCTCTTACATTTACCTGCCGTTGACCACCAGGTGGCTTGCCTGTGTAAATGATTCCATTCAAAGAATAGCTATTGGCTGTGTTACACAACCAAAATATTTTTATTCCGTATTTAGCTGGCTTTGAGGGAATATATTGAGTGAAACTGGTTCTACCTCTAAATGGAAATAACTGTTCGTCTACTGTCACATTTTTATCTGGAAAATAATTTAAACTTAGATTCTGCATCAACATATTCCAGATATCGGAGATAGGAGCAGCTTTGTCTGTTTGTTTGCGTGTCGCTCTTGTGAAAGCGCGTAGTATTTGCTGAAATCTATCGCGAGTTAACGATGCTTTGTATAAAGGATGACTGTAATTCCCCCATAGAATTGAAGGAGGATCATCGTTGTCACCATTTATACCCATGACCAGTAAAATTCCAATAAAAGCATCAAGTTCTTCCATTGAAATCAACCGAAACTGGCGAGGTTTCAATTTTAAAACTGCAATATCCGCTGCATTTTTCTGATTGAAGTCCAGTGCTATTTCATTGCCTTTTTTGTTGCTGTGTCTTACGCGACATCGAAAAAATTTATAAAACCAAAAAAGCAGACACACAACCGTACGCATCAACACCAAACAAAACTGAGAATGCAAAAACATAATCGAAACGATGCATAGCGTTGTATTTATATGGCATAAATTTAAATAATAACGGACAAATAAATACACACGAGTACCCGGGTACCTCTGTCAGGAGTCTACGTGTGTAAATGTTGTCAGTACGGTTAGGGTTAAAATCAGCTTGGCCGAAGTATTTAAGATCAATGGTCGGTGCAGTGAAGTGTTATTATTTTTTTATTATTATTTTTTAATTATTACTGAATGCTGTTATTTATTAAATGTAATTCATAATAATTGTAATTGAATACATTTTTTAAATTAATTTATTTTTAATGTAATGATTATATTTTTCTTAAGCTTATTTCTTAAAATCAATTCCTTTTTTAATTACATGTAATAGTTACAGCTTAATTACAATTACATGTAATTGTAGTTGAGTTTTTTCAATTACAATTGCATGTAATTTGTAATTGAATGTGCAATTAATTATAAAATGTAATGATTAATGGCCATGTCTGTTAAAAAAATGCTAAAATGAAATAAAAAGTTTTTTTTAAATTTTAAGGCTGTTTTTATTTTTTTTTTATTTTTTTCAAATATAGACGAATTTTTCCAATTTGAGAGTTTTTAAAATTTGGCAATTTTTTATAATTTTTTGGCAATTTTTTCAATTTATGTTTTATTTTCATAAATTTGTATGAAAGTTTTATAAAATTGTATGAAAGTTTTATACAACTTTATGAAATGTTTCACAATATTTATGAAATTTATGAAATACGTATTTAATTAACGTTTAAGAATTTCAGTTAGGATTTTAGTATTATAAAGTCTGAATGATGTTTTCAAATAAAAAAAAAAATTTCTATAAAAGCTGAAGTTTTTATTGACAAATTTTATGAAACTTTTTTATGAAATGATGAATGTCCAATGAAATATTTGTCATAAGTTTTTATGAAATTTATTTTGATGACAAACGATTTGTCCAACAATGTCATCAATATCATGAAACTGTTTTTTTCAATGAGTGTAAGGCAGAAACATACATAGCCAAGTATGTTAAATTTACACACACAGAGAAATGAAATTCCAAACGGATTTAAAAGTGTATTTTAATGGTAAAAACTTATAACTTCAGTTAGTACAACGATATTTACATTCGATTTCTAAATATTTTGGGTGTTTCAACTAAAATTAACGTAAATTAACCGAACTCTGTTGTGAAAACTGATGTTCAATTGCACCAAGCGACTGAAATTCGTAATTACCGATTTTTTGTAGTAGTAATCGAATTTCAGTTGGCAAATATCTAAATTTTTCTCTGTGTATAAATTTAAATGTGGTTATTTTAAGAAAAGTTTCTTCTTGAATTAAATTTTGACGAGGATAACGTCTACTGTGCCAAATTGTTATGAATAATGCTTTAAAACTATAAATTCTTCCCAGTTCATAGTCGATATGTTAACATAATTTTTATATATCAAATTTCTAAAACGCTCAACATTTTGTTTTACAGTCTTCAACAAAAATGTCGTACTAATTATTTTTAAAAACAAATCTTTAAAATTGTGGAATTTTTTTTTATTGGACACAAACATTTTCCGACAGCAAATGTCAAAGAGTAAAATATCTATATTATCTATATTGGAAAAAGATTATTGTATTTAGTCAGACATTTTGATTCGGTCAAAACTAACTAACGAATCAAAATGTTCTTTCTCATTTTGCCATAATAAACATTTGCTATGAAAAAAAATTATAAAAATGATTTTTTTTTATAAAGCTGTATTTTAAAATTTTTGTTTACTACCAACTAAAAGAAATCTTCTTAAAATACTATGATTTTTTGGACTTTAAAGACAATTAATTAACACAAAATACGTTTTTTGCTGCTTCATCTTGCCAATCGGTCTTAATAAAAATAAAACCGGTTGACAAAAAAAAACGATATTTCAGTTAAATGTTTTGGAATTTATTTATTTTGAATTTTAATATATATAATCATTAAGGTGTCCCATAAAATAGTTTTGTCATTACACTCCCCAGTTTAATTACAAATGGAAGAAATATTTTATTTTTTCGAAAAACGTTAATCCGTGGACGACGCCAATTAAATTTCACAATCATTCACTTGTGAAATTTTTCTATATAGTTAATAATAGCACTCCTACGCTCACACTTGGGAGCTTAAACGTTTCCTTGTAAAATTTATAAAACGTTTAATACCAAACATGTAATTAAATACTGAAATTAAATACTGAAATACAGTTATTATGTCCCATGTCTGGTATTGACAAAATTGAACATTTTCCAAGGTAGTAACATATGGGTATTTAATTACAGGGCAATTACTCAATTACACCCAATTACATGCAATTAATTAGACGTAGAAAAGAAATTGGCCTGTAATTAAATACATAAATTGTGGTATTATGTCCCATGTCTGATGTTGACAAAATTGAAAATTTTGCAAGAAAGCGTTTAAGCCCACAAGTGTGATCCTGGGTTAAAAGTTATTAATGGTATACAAAATATTTAAAAGATTTTGAAATGTAATTGACGTCGCCCAAGATATTTAATTCTGACCTAATTAAATATCTTCCACTTTAGCCAGGAATCCAAAATAACCCCCAAATTTAATAAAAGCGCAAATCGTCTTTTTTATTTAATTCAAAGGATTATTTAGAATGCCTAAGTTGTAGATGACGATTGATATTTTTATAATATTATATTTTTATTATATTTATTATATAGATTGTAAACCTTTTAAATTGATGAAAAAGAATCTAAACTATATAAAATTAATTATTTTATGTAACCTGATTCCTATAGGATTAATTTTAATACTTTTGGCCAAAAAATAGCCACTAGGAAATTTACAGAATAACATCAGAATAACAATATTACTTAAACTCGATAAGACTATAATTATATTTACTTTTACTCAACAAATCTTTAACCCTTAGTATGAAGGCTTTAAAAAAAATCCACTTGATAAAAGTTATCATTTTGTTTAACTTGACCCATATAGGGCTCATGTTTTCACTTTTCATAATAAAATGCCAACTTAGTTGTGTATACTCTATCGCATATTCCGAACTTAATAAAAATCGGAATGATGTTATTCTATAAATTTCCTAAATTTTTGGTTAAAAAGTGAAAGCATTAACCCTATGTGGATCAAGTTACACAATATAATAATTTTTATCAAGTGGAAATTTTTTTTATTCATTTAATGGCTTTCTAAACTTGAAGCCATAATTTCAATTAAGTTTTATTGCTTTTTTTTGTAACCCTGCCACCATTGGTTAACGATTTTTTGAATAAAAGTTAATATAATTATAGTCTTATCAAAAGTTCATTATAATTATTATTAAAAAAAAAATAAAAATTATGTTTGTTCGACCTATAATTCCGTTATGAAAATGAAAATTTATTCAAGTTCAAGGTCATACTCTATATTTCTTTATTAGGATATTGTCCTAACAAATAATCTATAGAGTTTTTTGTTTTCAATTTATTAATTGATTACCTTCAAGAATTTGTTTATGGTTCCATTTCTGGGATTTTCTAGGTCCCCATCATCAGAACAAGTTTAGAAAGCAGTGGCAACCTCATTCACAAACTCAAACACTTATATATCCCAGTTGTTAAAACAAATGAGAATTAAGTTGAGAATGAAAATAAAATTTCCACTAACAATTCAAAAATTGAAAATATTTGATTTTGTATACACTCTGTACTTGACACAGATAATATATCTCTATTGTTGATTTACTTGAATAAACGTCACTACATTGCTAGGTCTGTCAAAAAAACAGAGTAGTATTTGGAAGATGACAAAGCCAATTGTGATAATATTTTGTTGTTGTTTTTGTTTTTTCTTTGATATTTTAAATTTTGAATCTCGCTTTTAGATGAGGACAAGAAATTCTCATTGAGTTTGTGATTTAACATAACAAATATCTCTAGAAATTCTAATAACAAAGTCCCCTGAAGATTTCCTTGGGCAGGACTGAAATCCGGATAGTGTAAAATTAACCCTATATACAACATAATAATTATAATTATTTTTATCAAGTTGAGACTTTTTTTTATCAGTTTAAAAGCTTTACAATCTCGTAGTCATAATTGAAATTTAGTTTCATTGGCATTTTTTGAGCCCATGCCACTAAGGGTTAACGATGTTTTAAGTAAAAGTAAAGATAACAATAATCTTAATTGATATTTTGATATGATGATAATTTTTTTTCAATGTTTTACAAAATAAGATGTTTCTGCATTTTGATCAAATTTGTGAGTCATTTTGGATTTCTGGCTAAAGTGGGTTCATGATGTTCTATGAGGTCAGAATTCCATATCTAATTAATTTTGAATATATTTGATAAATAAATTAAACAGAAAGTATATTTTTTCGAAATTTAAAATTTTGGGAATTTTTAATAATAATATACAAAATGGGCCATTTTCGGCCGTTTAGCGGTTTACCATAAAAAAATTGGTTTCTTCCATTTGGAAGCATTTGTAATAAAACTGGGGCTGCCGTGTAATGACAAAGCTATTTTTAAGGGACACCCTACTATATATAGATATATTTTCCCAAATTAGCCAGTCATTAGAATTCGGGCCTAATGGGGCAGTAAATATCCGATTGTATTGACATTACCTGAATAACTAAAATAACGTTACCCTTAATATACCCTTGCTAAAATAGCTGAAATCCCGTAAAATAACGTTACAGAAATAATTAAAATACCGTTAAAGCTAAAATAACTTCAGCGAAATAATTAAAATACCATTAACGCTAAAAATCCGCTACCGAAATAACTGAAATATCGCTACCCCTAAAATACCGTTAACGAAATAAAAGAAAATAGCATTGGCCTTACCGATACTCGCATCGAATCGGTTACCATCCATGTTCCCTTTTTAGTGAGTGTATCTGCCCAGCCTAGTGAATCCATTTTGCATTGGCTTGGATCTGTAAGTTAAAAACTAAAAACACAAAATATAAAATAAATGAAAAAAAACTTTTGGAAGTTTCAAGTAATTTCTTTTAATTTTGCAACATTTAAATGGCCATTCACTTTCTTTATTATTTTCACATTTTTGTACTGAAAAATTAAAATTTTGTTGTGGGAAATGTTCCATTTTCTCTCCCCCTGGATTCATGCCTGCTCATACGAATAAGTCTGTAAAAATAGCGGAAATTAGTTAAAAATTGCGTTACCGGGAAAAATATGAAAATTAGCAGAATCTTTTTGCTTAATGTTAGCAAAATAAAAACAGCAAAAAAAACTGTGAAAAATACTAAATTTTAGTTAAATTTTAAGGCTTTTGTTCTAAAAAAAAATACAAAAATTTGTTCAAAAATAAGATTTTTTATCGCAAAAATGCTCTTTACATCATAGGAAAAAAATATGCTCTAACAAAAAAAAAAAACAGAAAAAACAAGTTACGACACATTTTAGATTACCCTGGTACTACTAAATATATAAAGGGCCAAAAATAATATGAGTATGATTACTAAAAACACACACAAACAAAAATAAAATTCTACCAATCACTTGAACAAAAACAGTCAGTGATTACGACTAGACGTCGGACATAAAATGAGTTCATGTAGTACCTTCATTTCCGTTCGTAGTTGTAATTTACGTAAAGGTCAAATTCATTCTTTCTTAGCAATTGTTGGAAAGGAAACCTTTTGCTAGGTTTCAAAAAAATATTTATGATTATAATACTGAAAAGAATAAACTCCACTACCTGTCATAAACCTAACATAAGTAATTTCTGTCAAATTAAACAAAAAAACATAAATTGTTGCTCGAGTAGCAAACTACATATGCGTGAATTTTTAAAAATAACAAAAAACATTTTTTTTTAGTTTTGTCATTTTCAAAAAAAATTAACAAAACTTAAATACAGAATAATAGAGGGAGGGTTAATAATTAGAACAAACGGAAAAAGTGTTAATTAAATGATTTTGTTTTAGAGATAAGCCCGCAAAAGAGAAACTAAGTAACCAGTTTAAACACCTTAGTTTTTGTATATACTTTGTGTGTGTGTGTGTGTGTTATAAGTGCGTAAGATATGAAAATGGCTTGACCATTATTTCTTTTCGTAAAATTTTCCAGTTAATTAAGGTGGCCTATTATACATTTTCAACTACCGTAGAAATGATTTTGCATAACTCAGTTTTAATGCATCCCATTAACATTATTACCAACTTGATTTTATCTAATTCATTCAGCGTATTTCAACACTTCACTGCCTGGTAACTGAAAAATTAGTTTTCAAAATTATTTCTCCTTCACCAACTTTGGCCAATGATTTACATTTGTTTTATATTATTATTACTATTACTTTTGAACAGTTTCTCCCCTTTATTTTTTTTTTTTTTTTTGAAATTTAATAATCATTTGCATTTATAGTATGATTTTCCTGGCTTTACATTTTAGCCACAATTACTGCTAATGAGCGTAACAAATAAATTTAAATTATGTCTTTACTAGCTACGAGTATACCGGCCTAGTACAATGTACTAAAAAGGGAAGTATTCTAATGTAAGTTATCCAATTTTAATAAAGTTCAGTGACTTTAACACCGAAACAGAAATAATTTAGAGCGAAGTTCAATTTTAAGTACTCAACAGCAAAACCACGCTTTACTAAATATTGGGTAAAGTAATGCATCGCCACGCATTACGTCACTGATGAATTTTACAGGCGATGAAGTAAAAAGTAATGGGTATGCTCATTACCTAATAATGGGTGAAGTAACTGCCCTGTGGGAAATGTACCAATCATTGGTATGGTCACGTGACTAGAACTTTGTGTGTATGAACCTGTCCTAGTTTCGGTTCTGTTATATGAAAGTGACCGGTACTTTTTATATGGGTTTGTCATTAGAGGTGGCAATTGCTACCTTTGTAGCACCTTCTGACATGGCGAATAACTTTAAGAAGGTTACCTATCCCCGTACCAACAGAAATGAATAAGCTACGGGACCAGTTAGAAGTTGGCAGTGTTAAAGTTGGATCATTTTTGGATTTATGTGACATGCAACAAGACCAGTGGGAAAATAATTATCACGTGACTGGTGTAAGGTGTACGTATTGTAGAACAGAAGAACACTTTTTGATGGAAAAGTAGTCACATATTAAGCGCAATGTGTGCTGTTACAGGGGTGGTTTGAATGGGTTAGCTTTGTGAAATACCACTGCGCTGGTCTAAGAAGTACATGTCGCCGGGTATGCGAAAAGTAATTATCAAATAACCTGTTACTTTTTATTCATCGTGTGTATTTTTAAATACGAGTTGCTAAATTGCCCGTCCGGAACCAGTCACTGAACTTCACCAAAATAGTAAGTCATAGCACCTGTTCAAAAAGGCACAACAAAAATCAATTTTAAAATCTTTTAATTAAGTTTTATTTTCGTATTTCGTTTTATTGCCATAAAATCGCCCGTCGCCATTTCAAAAAAATAACTCGCCAACCGAGTTTTAAAATCGCCACGTTTCGCAAGAAATCACAATATGTATCTGATAACCCTGATTACCATCTAAACAGTTCCGTATTCAGTTCTTTGGAACCAGTCCATTGTTACGTCTTCATTTCTACTGTCACAAAGCCATTACAGATAAAATTCCTTCAGTGTTATGTCCGCTTTGTAGCATTCAACCGACTGAATCCTTTGGCATTAATTGCCATGCTTTCATCTACTGCTACCGGGATTGAAACAGTTCAATGACCTGTAACTAGCAACTTTAACTGCAACGTCCCTATTTTCTTCAGTACACTATGATGTTATGTTACTTTTTCTTCAGCTAGATGATATACCTGGTACCAAGTTGTCAATGTTTTCTCACCATTACTATAGTCACGTGATTGTTCATTTCACACAAATTAACAGCTTTTGATACACCACAATTTTGCTTTCAACAGTTTCGTGGTACGCAACCCAATCATATAACACAAAATCGTCACTTTGGATCAATCGACAATTCATTTCACGTAGGGTGGTTACTTGAATGGTTATCGGGTTGGAAAAAGTAGTGTGTCTATAAATAGATTTTCAAAAAAAAAAAAATGTATAAAAAAATATTATTACAAAATGTTTTTTAATTAAATAATAACGCGGTCTCGCTGAGATTCGAACCTGGGCTCTCTGGTTGCTAAGCGAACACTCTACTAACAGAGCTAGCGTCACATATAATAATGTTTTGTTTTAAATATAAATGAATTGTTGTGCTTCGAGTTTTTGTTTGTATTGTTAAAAATCTATACCTTAATCCCATGCTTACAAAAAATAACAAAGAAATGTGTCTAAATATAGATTTTCAGATATATATATATAGATTTTCAGAAGTAAACCCTGGTTAAATATTGACAAATTTCATCCTCATTTTTAGTAAATTATTACTCTCATAAAAATAAGACTGTAAAAATAGCTGAACTAGTTACTAAAAACTAGTTAAATAAGACGTTGCAGGAAAAAGCAGTAAAATTAGCAGAATATTTTTGCTTAATATTAGTAAAATAAAAGCATCAAAACACCGGTAAAATATACTAAATTCCAGATAAATTTTTTGTTGTTTGCATGAAAACTAAGCGCTATCTATTCGTGAAAATTTCTATTATAAATAATAAGACAACTAAAATACAGCTTTGCATTTATAAGTTAAATCAAATACAGAGTTGTATCTGTCTTTTATTTGTTCTAATTACTTCCTGTGTTCCTTTTCTACGTAATCTAAAAAAATTAATATAATAATAAAAAAAATAATAAAGTTTAATTAAAGAAGCACTAATTTTTAAAATTTTTGCAATATTTTTTCATTGTTAACAGAAAAATATTTTTTAAATTATTTTATTAATTTTTTTTAGCCATTATAAACTATTTTATTAACACAAAAACCACTTATTATAGTCCTTCAACTCAGAAAAAATTGTTTCCCTTTTTAACTTTATTTTTTTTTTAAAACTCGTGAATATTTTGTATAGTGTGAGATTTTATTCGTTCGGTTTCAGATCATGACAAATTTTTCTCTAAATTAACAGAAAAATTATAATTTTTGTATAATTTTATTTTTTTATTAGTTTATAATAAAACCAGTTGCATAAATGTTTCTGAGTATTTTACTAACGCGAAGTGTTTACTTCACTTGTATATTTTTTACTGAGGCAATATAAAAAATACTGCAACGACCATTACAACGACCTCTGCTAGTTTTGATTAACAAAATAATATTTTTAGACTTTAGTTGATTCAGCAAACAAAATTAGTTAAAAATGTCGTATTTCATCAAATCAATACAACAAAATTTTTAACTAAAACCTCAATTTTAACTAAACATTAGTTTAAAACTTGGAAAGTTGGATTACTAATTTTGGTACTTACTTTTTTCTATGAGTGTAATGCTATCACTGTGCAACTCAAAAAATAAAACAAGAGTTCCGACAATCGATCCTAAATATTTCGGCCACGATGATTTTAATGGCGTATCCAGGTTTTTCACTTATCGACCAGATTTTTCGAAAAATTGTATTACAGTTTTGCATGTTTTAACGGAGATTTATACATACAATTTTGAAAAGTAAAATCCAAGTAACAGGTTGCAGATCAGATCAGATCAGAACAACTTGTACTGTATTATAACAGGTTCTAATTTCTGTTCTACAAAGGATTCTTTTTATATAGAATGTGTCCTATTTGCCAAACAAGAACAGGTTGCTTTATAATCGGTTCTAGAACCGGTTCCATGTAACCGGTGTTAAAAGAAGTTGTTCTAGAACAGGTTCAGGGGTAACCAGTTCTAAAAAATTTTGCTGGGAAGATATTGTTTTGGTAAATACTAATGAGACCTTCAACAATATTTGGGTATCAAAATTGTTTACTAAATATGCAGTAGTAACAAGTAAATCTGCAGTTTTTCAGATTTTACTATATTTTACCATTTTTGAAGAATTTAGAGACGGTTCATAGAAAAAAAACGCGAAATATGCGTAAAATGTATATTACAGCATAACGAAAAGGAAAGAAAGAAAAGAAAAAGAAAATGAGTTCATCTTCTAGTATAATACGTAAACAGCTTGAAAAATAACGTGAACCAAAATTCAGGTTAAAAAATGTAGTTCAACAAAAACTTTCATTATAAGCTCGTTTCAGAAGTAACGTTGATAGTCATAAGCTCTACCCCATCCGATTTCCCTGAAACGTGGTGTATGTAATCTCCTAATTAATATGACAAAACAATTATAAATTATTTTTAAATAAAATGTAAATGAATCTACTTAAATATTAAGTTTATAAAATTTAATTTCTAGCCCTTGTGATGGAACATGTTGATGTGGAATATGTTTCTTTCTACAAAAATCTAATATTCGATGGCAAACAAGTGCTGGGAAGGGTTAAAAGATTACATTTTTTAAACAAAATATTTAAGTAGATTCTTTTATCTTTAGTCTACAAAATTCAAAAAATCATTAAAAATAGCTAAGCCTCGGGACCCATAAAAAGTGAATGTGCAATTAATTGGCGGATATTTCCCTATTCTGCGTATATGCATTCATTTTCTAAATCGACAGTGACCAAAGGTTAGAAAAATGCATTTAAATTTGCATACATAATGCAATTCTTTTAGTTTTTAAAAAACAGACCTTTAAACTTCGCCATAGCTCAACATTTTTAAAAGTTAATCTTTTTAATTTTGAAAAATGAAAAAAAAAACAACAAATTGTTGTATTTTCTATGAAAACATGATGCAAGCTTTTTTCAATAAATCGTTAATAATAGAAAAACCGCGGAACCCAAAAAAAAAAAGAAAGTGTTTTTTTCTAGAAAAAATTCCATATTTGACAAATGTGCAGTGGCCAAATTGCATGAAAGTGCACTTAAAAAGAATTTGGATTAAAAAGGCATTCATTTTTAATGCTGAAAAGAAGTACATGCCGCAGTAAAAAAACCAGGGGAGTATAACATTACAGTGCAATTTAAATAGTCCCGTACCATTGCAATGTCATTTCATGGTAATGAACAGATGAATATTAAATAAAATACGAATATTTAAACTTAATTTCACAGTTTTCAAAAAAAAAAAAAAACTTAATCGCGCATAAAACTGTGGATTTTTTAAAATTTGAAAGTGGGCCTATAAAGTTTTTGAATACAAAATTTCATTTAATTTCAATTTACTTCAAAAAACCAACCGAGCTCCATGGGCCATATATAGTAGATCAACATTAACACTCAACTTCATTATATCACTTAAAACTATAAAACCTTAAATATCATGTTTTCTAACAATATAAAACAGTTTGTATATAATAAGTTTAACTTACAAAACTTAAAGCTAAACTTGTTATACAAGCATCAACACCAAACAAAACTGAGAATGCAAAAACATAATCGAAACGATGCATAGCGTTGTATTTATATGGCATAAATTTAAATAATAACGGACAAATAAATACACACGAGTACCCGGGTACCTCTGTCAGGAGTCTACGTGTGTAAATGTTGTCAGTACGGTTAGGGTTAAAATCAGCTTGGCCGAAGTATTTAAGATCAATGGTCGGTGCAGTGAAGTGTTATTATTTTTTTATTATTATTTTTTAATTATTACTGAATGCTGTTATTTATTAAATGTAATTCATAATAATTGTAATTGAATACATTTTTTAAATTAATTTATTTTTAATGTAATGATTATATTTTTCTTAAGCTTATTTCTTAAAATCAATTCCTTTTTTAATTACATGTAATAGTTACAGCTTAATTACAATTACATGTAATTGTAGTTGAGTTTTTTCAATTACAATTGCATGTAATTTGTAATTGAATGTGCAATTAATTATAAAATGTAATGATTAATGGCCATGTCTGTTAAAAAAAATGCTAAAATGAAATAAAAGTTTTTTTTAAATTTTAAGGCTGTTTTTATTTTTTTTTTATTTTTTTCAAATATAGACGAATTTTTCCAATTTGAGAGTTTTTAAAATTTGGCAATTTTTTATAATTTTTTGGCAATTTTTTCAATTTATGTTTTATTTTCATAAATTTGTATGAAAGTTTTATAAAATTGTATGAAAGTTTTATACAACTTTATGAAATGTTTCACAATATTTATGAAATTTATGAAATACGTATTTAATTAACGTTTAAGAATTTCAGTTAGGATTTTAGTATTATAAAGTCTGAATGATGTTTTCAAATAAAAAAAAAAATTTCTATAAAAAGCTGAAGTTTTTATTGACAAATTTTATGAAACTTTTTTATGAAATGATGAATGTCCAATGAAATATTTGTCATAAGTTTTTATGAAATTTATTTTGATGACAAACGATTTGTCCAACAATGTCATCAATATCATGAAACTGTTTTTTTCAATGAGTGTAAGGCAGAAACATACATAGCCAAGTATGTTAAATTTACACACACAGAGAAATGAAATTCCAAACGGATTTAAAAGTGTATTTTAATGGTAAAAACTTATAACTTCAGTTAGTACAACGATATTTACATTCGATTTCTAAATATTTTGGGTGTTTCAACTAAAATTAACGTAAATTAACCGAACTCTGTTGTGAAAACTGATGTTCAATTGCACCAAGCGACTGAAATTCGTAATTACCGATTTTTTGTAGTAGTAATCGAATTTCAGTTGGCAAATATCTAAATTTTTCTCTGTGTATAAATTTAAATGTGGTTATTTTAAGAAAAGTTTCTTCTTGAATTAAATTTTGACGAGGATAACGTCTACTGTGCCAAATTGTTATGAATAATGCTTTAAAACTATAAATTCTTCCCAGTTCATAGTCGATATGTTAACATAATTTTTATATATCAAATTTCTAAAACGCTCAACATTTTGTTTTACAGTCTTCAACAAAAATGTCGTACTAATTATTTTTAAAAACAAATCTTTAAAATTGTGGAATTTTTTTTATTGGACACAAACATTTTCCGACAGCAAATGTCAAAGAGTAAAATATCTATATTATCTATATTGGAAAAAGATTATTGTATTTAGTCAGACATTTTGATTCGGTCAAAACTAACTAACGAATCAAAATGTTCTTTCTCATTTTGCCATAATAAACATTTGCTATGAAAAAAAATTATAAAAATGATTTTTTTTTATAAAGCTGTATTTTAAAATTTTTGTTTACTACCAACTAAAAGAAATCTTCTTAAAATACTATGATTTTTTGGACTTTAAAGACAATTAATTAACACAAAATACGTTTTTTGCTGCTTCATCTTGCCAATCGGTCTTAATAAAAATAAAACCGGTTGACAAAAAAAAACGATATTTCAGTTAAATGTTTTGGAATTTATTTATTTTGAATTTTAATATATATAATCATTAAGGTGTCCCATAAAAATAGTTTTGTCATTACACTCCCCAGTTTAATTACAAATGGAAGAAATATTTTATTTTTTCGAAAAACGTTAATCCGTGGACGACGCCAATTAAATTTCACAATCATTCACTTGTGAAATTTTTCTATATAGTTAATAATAGCACTCCTACGCTCACACTTGGGAGCTTAAACGTTTCCTTGTAAAATTTATAAAACGTTTAATACCAAACATGTAATTAAATACTGAAATTAAATACTGAAATACAGTTATTATGTCCCATGTCTGGTATTGACAAAATTGAACATTTTCCAAGGTAGTAACATATGGGTATTTAATTACAGGGCAATTACTTAATTACACCCAATTACATGCAATTAATTAGACGTAGAAAAGAAATTGGCCTGTAATTAAATACATAAATTGTGGTATTATGTCCCATGTCTGATGTTGACAAAATTGAAAATTTTGCAAGAAAGCGTTTAAGCCCACAAGTGTGATCCTGGGTTAAAAGTTATTAATGGTATACAAAATATTTAAAAGATTTTGAAATGTAATTGACGTCGCCCAAGATATTTAATTCTGACCTAATTAAATATCTTCCACTTTAGCCAGGAATCCAAAATAACCCCCAAATTTAATAAAAGCGCAAATCGTCTTTTTTATTTAATTCAAAGGATTATTTAGAATGCCTAAGTTGTAGATGACGATTGATATTTTTATAATATTATATTTTTATTATATTTATTATATAGATTGTAAACCTTTTAAATTGATGAAAAAGAATCTAAACTATATAAAATTAATTATTTTATGTAACCTGATTCCTATAGGATTAATTTTAATACTTTTGGCCAAAAAATAGCCACTAGGAAATTTACAGAATAACATCAGAATAACAATATTACTTAAACTCGATAAGACTATAATTATATTTACTTTTACTCAACAAATCTTTAACCCTTAGTATGAAGGCTTTAAAAAAAATCCACTTGATAAAAGTTATCATTTTGTTTAACTTGACCCATATAGGGCTCATGTTTTCACTTTTCATAATAAAATGCCAACTTAGTTGTGTATACTCTATCGCATATTCCGAACTTAATAAAAATCGGAATGATGTTATTCTATAAATTTCCTAAATTTTTGGTAAAAAGTGAAAGCATTAACCCTATGTGGATCAAGTTACACAATATAATAATTTTTATCAAGTGGAAATTTTTTTTATTCATTTAATGGCTTTCTAAACTTGAAGCCATAATTTCAATTAAGTTTTATTGCTTTTTTTTGTAACCCTGCCACCATTGGTTAACGATTTTTTGAATAAAAGTTAATATAATTATAGTCTTATCAAAAGTTCATTATAATTATTATTAAAAAAAAAATAAAAATTATGTTTGTTCGACCTATAATTCCGTTATGAAAATGAAAATTTATTCAAGTTCAAGGTCATACTCTATATTTCTTTATTAGGATATTGTCCTAACAAATAATCTATAGAGTTTTTTGTTTTCAATTTATTAATTGATTACCTTCAAGAATTTGTTTATGGTTCCATTTCTGGGATTTTCTAGGTCCCCATCATCAGAACAAGTTTAGAAAGCAGTGGCAACCTCATTCACAAACTCAAACACTTATATATCCCAGTTGTTAAAACAAATGAGAATTAAGTTGAGAATGAAAATAAAATTTCCACTAACAATTCAAAAATTGAAAATATTTGATTTTGTATACACTCTGTACTTGACACAGATAATATATCTCTATTGTTGATTTACTTGAATAAACGTCACTACATTGCTAGGTCTGTCAAAAAAACAGAGTAGTATTTGGAAGATGACAAAGCCAATTGTGATAATATTTTGTTGTTGTTTTTGTTTTTTCTTTGATATTTTAAATTTTGAATCTCGCTTTTAGATGAGGACAAGAAATTCTCATTGAGTTTGTGATTTAACATAACAAATATCTCTAGAAATTCTAATAACAAAGTCCCCTGAAGATTTCCTTGGGCAGGACTGAAATCCGGATAGTGTAAAAATTAACCCTATATACAACATAATAATTATAATTATTTTTATCAAGTTGAGACTTTTTTTTATCAGTTTAAAAGCTTTACAATCTCGTAGTCATAATTGAAATTTAGTTTCATTGGCATTTTTTGAGCCCATGCCACTAAGGGTTAACGATGTTTTAAGTAAAAGTAAAGATAACAATAATCTTAATTGATATTTTGATATGATGATAATTTTTTTTCAATGTTTTACAAAATAAGATGTTTCTGCATTTTGATCAAATTTGTGAGTCATTTTGGATTTCTGGCTAAAGTGGGTTCATGATGTTCTATGAGGTCAGAATTCCATATCTAATTAATTTTGAATATATTTGATAAATAAATTAAACAGAAAGTATATTTTTTCGAAATTTAAAATTTTGGGAATTTTTAATAATAATATACAAAATGGGCCATTTTCGGCCGTTTAGCGGTTTACCATAAAAAAATTGGTTTCTTCCATTTGGAAGCATTTGTAATAAAACTGGGGCTGCCGTGTAATGACAAAGCTATTTTTAAGGGACACCCTACTATATATAGATATATTTTCCCAAATTAGCCAGTCATTAGAATTCGGGCCTAATGGGGCAGTAAATATCCGATTGTATTGACATTACCTGAATAACTAAAATAACGTTACCCTTAATATACCCTTGCTAAAATAGCTGAAATCCCGTAAAATAACGTTACAGAAATAATTAAAATACCGTTAAAGCTAAAATAACTTCAGCGAAATAATTAAAATACCATTAACGCTAAAAATCCGCTACCGAAATAACTGAAATATCGCTACCCCTAAAATACCGTTAACGAAATAAAAGAAAATAGCATTGGCCTTACCGATACTCGCATCGAATCGGTTACCATCCATGTTCCCTTTTTAGTGAGTGTATCTGCCCAGCCTAGTGAATCCATTTTGCATTGGCTTGGATCTGTAAGTTAAAAACTAAAAACACAAAATATAAAATAAATGAAAAAAAACTTTTGGAAGTTTCAAGTAATTTCTTTTAATTTTGCAACATTTAAATGGCCATTCACTTTCTTTATTATTTTCACATTTTTGTACTGAAAAATTAAAATTTTGTTGTGGGAAATGTTCCATTTTCTCTCCCCCTGGATTCATGCCTGCTCATACGAATAAGTCTGTAAAAATAGCGGAAATTAGTTAAAAATTGCGTTACCGGGAAAAATATGAAAATTAGCAGAATCTTTTTGCTTAATGTTAGCAAAATAAAAACAGCAAAAAAAACTGTGAAAAATACTAAATTTTAGTTAAATTTTAAGGCTTTTGTTCTAAAAAAAAATACAAAAATTTGTTCAAAAATAAGATTTTTTATCGCAAAAATGCTCTTTACATCATAGGAAAAAAATATGCTCTAACAAAAAAAAAAAACAGAAAAAACAAGTTACGACACATTTTAGATTACCCTGGTACTACTAAATATATAAAGGGCCAAAAATAATATGAGTATGATTACTAAAAACACACACAAACAAAAATAAAATTCTACCAATCACTTGAACAAAAACAGTCAGTGATTACGACTAGACGTCGGACATAAAATGAGTTCATGTAGTACCTTCATTTCCGTTCGTAGTTGTAATTTACGTAAAGGTCAAATTCATTCTTTCTTAGCAATTGTTGGAAAGGAAACCTTTTGCTAGGTTTCAAAAAAATATTTATGATTATAATACTGAAAAGAATAAACTCCACTACCTGTCATAAACCTAACATAAGTAATTTCTGTCAAATTAAACAAAAAAACATAAATTGTTGCTCGAGTAGCAAACTACATATGCGTGAATTTTTAAAAATAACAAAAAACATTTTTTTTTAGTTTTGTCATTTTCAAAAAAAATTAACAAAACTTAAATACAGAATAATAGAGGGAGGGTTAATAATTAGAACAAACGGAAAAAGTGTTAATTAAATGATTTTGTTTTAGAGATAAGCCCGCAAAAGAGAAACTAAGTAACCAGTTTAAACACCTTAGTTTTTGTATATACTTTGTGTGTGTGTGTGTGTGTGTGTGTTATAAGTGCGTAAGATATGAAAATGGCTTGACCATTATTTCTTTTCGTAAAATTTTCCAGTTAATTAAGGTGGCCTATTATACATTTTCAACTACCGTAGAAATGATTTTGCATAACTCAGTTTTAATGCATCCCATTAACATTATTACCAACTTGATTTTATCTAATTCATTCAGCGTATTTCAACACTTCACTGCCTGGTAACTGAAAAATTAGTTTTCAAAATTATTTCTCCTTCACCAACTTTGGCCAATGATTTACATTTGTTTTATATTATTATTACTATTACTTTTGAACAGTTTCTCCCCTTTATTTTTTTTTTTTTTTTTGAAATTTAATAATCATTTGCATTTATAGTATGATTTTCCTGGCTTTACATTTTAGCCACAATTACTGCTAATGAGCGTAACAAATAAATTTAAATTATGTCTTTACTAGCTACGAGTATACCGGCCTAGTACAATGTACTAAAAAGGGAAGTATTCTAATGTAAGTTATCCAATTTTAATAAAGTTCAGTGACTTTAACACCGAAACAGAAATAATTTAGAGCGAAGTTCAATTTTAAGTACTCAACAGCAAAACCACGCTTTACTAAATATTGGGTAAAGTAATGCATCGCCACGCATTACGTCACTGATGAATTTTACAGGCGATGAAGTAAAAAGTAATGGGTATGCTCATTACCTAATAATGGGTGAAGTAACTGCCCTGTGGGAAATGTACCAATCATTGGTATGGTCACGTGACTAGAACTTTGTGTGTATGAACCTGTCCTAGTTTCGGTTCTGTTATATGAAAGTGACCGGTACTTTTTATATGGGTTTGTCATTAGAGGTGGCAATTGCTACCTTTGTAGCACCTTCTGACATGGCGAATAACTTTAAGAAGGTTACCTATCCCCGTACCAACAGAAATGAATAAGCTACGGGACCAGTTAGAAGTTGGCAGTGTTAAAGTTGGATCATTTTTGGATTTATGTGACATGCAACAAGACCAGTGGGAAAATAATTATCACGTGACTGGTGTAAGGTGTACGTATTGTAGAACAGAAGAACACTTTTTGATGGAAAAGTAGTCACATATTAAGCGCAATGTGTGCTGTTACAGGGGTGGTTTGAATGGGTTAGCTTTGTGAAATACCACTGCGCTGGTCTAAGAAGTACATGTCGCCGGGTATGCGAAAAGTAATTATCAAATAACCTGTTACTTTTTATTCATCGTGTGTATTTTTAAATACGAGTTGCTAAATTGCCCGTCCGGAACCAGTCACTGAACTTCACCAAAATAGTAAGTCATAGCACCTGTTCAAAAAGGCACAACAAAAATCAATTTTAAAATCTTTTAATTAAGTTTTATTTTCGTATTTCGTTTTATTGCCATAAAATCGCCCGTCGCCATTTCAAAAAAATAACTCGCCAACCGAGTTTTAAAATCGCCACGTTTCGCAAGAAATCACAATATGTATCTGATAACCCTGATTACCATCTAAACAGTTCCGTATTCAGTTCTTTGGAACCAGTCCATTGTTACGTCTTCATTTCTACTGTCACAAAGCCATTACAGATAAAATTCCTTCAGTGTTATGTCCGCTTTGTAGCATTCAACCGACTGAATCCTTTGGCATTAATTGCCATGCTTTCATCTACTGCTACCGGGATTGAAACAGTTCAATGACCTGTAACTAGCAACTTTAACTGCAACGTCCCTATTTTCTTCAGTACACTATGATGTTATGTTACTTTTTCTTCAGCTAGATGATATACCTGGTACCAAGTTGTCAATGTTTTCTCACCATTACTATAGTCACGTGATTGTTCATTTCACACAAATTAACAGCTTTTGATACACCACAATTTTGCTTTCAACAGTTTCGTGGTACGCAACCCAATCATATAACACAAAATCGTCACTTTGGATCAATCGACAATTCATTTCACGTAGGGTGGTTACTTGAATGGTTATCGGGTTGGAAAAAGTAGTGTGTCTATAAATAGATTTTCAAAAAAAAAAAAATGTATAAAAAAATATTATTACAAAATGTTTTTTAATTAAATAATAACGCGGTCTCGCTGAGATTCGAACCTGGGCTCTCTGGTTGCTAAGCGAACACTCTACTAACAGAGCTAGCGTCACATATAATAATGTTTTGTTTTAAATATAAATGAATTGTTGTGCTTCGAGTTTTTGTTTGTATTGTTAAAAATCTATACCTTAATCCCATGCTTACAAAAATAACAAAGAAATGTGTCTAAATATAGATTTTCAGATATATATATATAGATTTTCAGAAGTAAACCCTGGTTAAATATTGACAAATTTCATCCTCATTTTTAGTAAATTATTACTCTCATAAAAATAAGACTGTAAAAATAGCTGAACTAGTTACTAAAAACTAGTTAAATAAGACGTTGCAGGAAAAAGCAGTAAAATTAGCAGAATATTTTTGCTTAATATTAGTAAAATAAAAGCATCAAAACACCGGTAAAATATACTAAATTCCAGATAAATTTTTTGTTGTTTGCATGAAAACTAAGCGCTATCTATTCGTGAAAATTTCTATTATAAATAATAAGACAACTAAAATACAGCTTTGCATTTATAAGTTAAATCAAATACAGAGTTGTATCTGTCTTTTATTTGTTCTAATTACTTCCTGTGTTCCTTTTCTACGTAATCTAAAAAAATTAATATAATAATAAAAAAAATAATAAAAGTTTAATTAAAGAAGCACTAATTTTTAAAATTTTTGCAATATTTTTTCATTGTTAACAGAAAAATATTTTTTAAATTATTTTATTAATTTTTTTTAGCCATTATAAACTATTTTATTAACACAAAAACCACTTATTATAGTCCTTCAACTCAGAAAAAATTGTTTCCCTTTTTAACTTTATTTTTTTTTTAAAACTCGTGAATATTTTGTATAGTGTGAGATTTTATTCGTTCGGTTTCAGATCATGACAAATTTTTCTCTAAATTAACAGAAAAATTATAATTTTTGTATAATTTTATTTTTTTATTAGTTTATAATAAAACCAGTTGCATAAATGTTTCTGAGTATTTTACTAACGCGAAGTGTTTACTTCACTTGTATATTTTTTACTGAGGCAATATAAAAAAATACTGCAACGACCATTACAACGACCTCTGCTAGTTTTGATTAACAAAATAATATTTTTAGACTTTAGTTGATTCAGCAAACAAAATTAGTTAAAAATGTCGTATTTCATCAAATCAATACAACAAAATTTTTAACTAAAACCTCAATTTTAACTAAACATTAGTTTAAAACTTGGAAAGTTGGATTACTAATTATGGTACTTACTTTTTTCTATGAGTGTAATGCTATCACTGTGCAACTCAAAAAATAAAACAAGAGTTCCGACAATCGATCCTAAATATTTCGGCCACGATGATTTTAATGGCGTATCCAGGTTTTTCACTTATCGACCAGATTTTTCGAAAAATTGTATTACAGTTTTGCATGTTTTAACGGAGATTTATACATACAATTTTGAAAAGTAAAATCCAAGTAACAGGTTGCAGATCAGATCAGATCAGAACAACTTGTACTGTATTATAACAGGTTCTAATTTCTGTTCTACAAAGGATTCTTTTTATATAGAATGTGTCCTATTTGCCAAACAAGAACAGGTTGCTTTATAATCGGTTCTAGAACCGGTTCCATGTAACCGGTGTTAAAAGAAGTTGTTCTAGAACAGGTTCAGGGGTAACCAGTTCTAAAAAATTTTGCTGGGAAGATATTGTTTTGGTAAATACTAATGAGACCTTCAACAATATTTGGGTATCAAAATTGTTTACTAAATATGCAGTAGTAACAAGTAAATCTGCAGTTTTTCAGATTTTACTATATTTTACCATTTTTGAAGAATTTAGAGACGGTTCATAGAAAAAAACGCGAAATATGCGTAAAATGTATATTACAGCATAACGAAAAGGAAAGAAAGAAAAGAAAAAGAAAATGAGTTCATCTTCTAGTATAATACGTAAACAGCTTGAAAAATAACGTGAACCAAAATTCAGGTTAAAAAATGTAGTTCAACAAAAACTTTCATTATAAGCTCGTTTCAGAAGTAACGTTGATAGTCATAAGCTCTACCCCATCCGATTTCCCTGAAACGTGGTGTATGTAATCTCCTAATTAATATGACAAAACAATTATAAATTATTTTTAAATAAAATGTAAATGAATCTACTTAAATATTAAGTTTATAAAATTTAATTTCTAGCCCTTGTGATGGAACATGTTGATGTGGAATATGTTTCTTTCTACAAAAATCTAATATTCGATGGCAAACAAGTGCTGGGAAGGGTTAAAAGATTACATTTTTTAAACAAAATATTTAAGTAGATTCTTTTATCTTTAGTCTACAAAATTCAAAAAATCATTAAAAATAGCTAAGCCTCGGGACCCATAAAAAGTGAATGTGCAATTAATTGGCGGATATTTCCCTATTCTGCGTATATGCATTCATTTTCTAAATCGACAGTGACCAAAGGTTAGAAAAATGCATTTAAATTTGCATACATAATGCAATTCTTTTAGTTTTTAAAAAACAGACCTTTAAACTTCGCCATAGCTCAACATTTTTAAAAGTTAATCTTTTTAATTTTGAAAAATGAAAAAAAAACAACAAATTGTTGTATTTTCTATGAAAACATGATGCAAGCTTTTTTCAATAAATCGTTAATAATAGAAAAACCGCGGAACCCAAAAAAAAAAAGAAAGTGTTTTTTTTCTAGAAAAAATTCCATATTTGACAAATGTGCAGTGGCCAAATTGCATGAAAGTGCACTTAAAAAAGAATTTGGATTAAAAAGGCATTCATTTTTAATGCTGAAAAGAAGTACATGCCGCAGTAAAAAAACCAGGGGAGTATAACATTACAGTGCAATTTAAATAGTCCCGTACCATTGCAATGTCATTTCATGGTAATGAACAGATGAATATTAAATAAAATACGAATATTTAAACTTAATTTCACAGTTTTCAAAAAAAAAAAAAAACTTAATCGCGCATAAAACTGTGGATTTTTTAAAATTTGAAAGTGGGCCTATAAAGTTTTTGAATACAAAATTTCATTTAATTTCAATTTACTTCAAAAAACCAACCGAGCTCCATGGGCCATATATAGTAGATCAACATTAACACTCAACTTCATTATATCACTTAAAACTATAAAACCTTAAATATCATGTTTTCTAACAATATAAAACAGTTTGTATATAACAAGTTTAACTTACAAAACTTAAAGCTAAACTTGTTATACAAGCACAATAAAAAATTATAAAGTATGGCCTCGAACTTATAATAAAAATTATATCAAACTTAAAGTACAAAGTTTAAGCCCTGGTTTCTACAACACGTTCGCCTCTACACGAACGGGTGACTACATGTATTTTGTTGCATTGCATGTATTTGGTTATTGTTTTTAAACGAACGTCAAGCAAAACGTGTTCTAGAAACAGGCGTAAAAGAATTATAAGGGAATATGGCATGACAAAAATTATTTCAGTTTTAAATGTTTTAATTCAAAGTTAAATTTTATTAAATGTAAAGCAAATTTAAATTTAAAATGAAAATAAAATTAATATTTTTGCACATCAAATATCATTTACAGAAGCACATTCTATACAAAGTCAGAAACGTCGGACAACACAAGGTCAGATTTTGGCCGGTTTGGCGTGGAATGGCCGATATACAAAATTGTATCCACTTTTCATTTCAGTGGTAACTATATTTTGCAGTATGTACTTATTTTTTAGTGTTATTTTGGCAAATTAACATTTTATTAATGTTTTTCTGTATTTTCTTGTGTTCGTCTTCATTACTCTCATTTTAATGAAAATTTAAGTGTAATCATTATACACCGGAAACACGTGTAAATGGGCTTTATAACCTTAACAATACAATATTACTTGTAAAAATTTCTTCATAAATCAGTTCTAAGACAGGCAGCAATAAAGATATTTAAGTAGTATTTTGTAACCCAGCAAAGTCACATATTGCGTATGGGTTGAAAACACCATGATTTGTTTAAAATTATTATTAAAATCAGCCAGCTTTCATCACTTGCAAATAAATTCTTAATTTCAGTTTATACGAAGGCGGATCAATATGTCCGTGACTTTTTGAATGAAACACAGTTGTTTTTTGCAAATAATTCTTAATTTCAGTTTATACGAGGGCTAATCAATATGTCCGTGACTTTTTGAATGAAACACAGTTGTTTTTTGCAAAAAAAAAAAATATTTTTTTTAACATAATCTGCTTTTAGCTTAATACACTTAGTCCAACGTTTCTCCAATTTTTGTATTCCTTCCACAAAATAGAATTTTTCGAGGTCCATAAAATAAGCCTTTCTTGGCCATATTGGGTCGTTTTTTTTAAATCCTCGTTAAACCGGTCCAATAAGTTGGCATAGTATTTGCCGTTTATTGTTTTTCCCTCCTGAAGGTAATCGATGTGGATTATCCCGAGTGCATCCCAAAAATCTGTTGCCATCACGATATTGGCCACGACTACGTTTATGGTCAATTGTGAGCAAACGCGGCACCCATCTTGCAGACAGCTTTCTAAAACCCAACTGATCATTTAAAATCGAAACCACACTGCCATATGAAATGCCTATGGCATTAACAATCTCACGCACTTTTACTCTTCGATCGGCCAATACCATATAGTGGATTTTTTCGACATTTTCGGGTGTATTGACCTCAATTGGCCGTCCAGAACGTTCAGCGTCATTTGTACTTGTGCGACCACAACGAAAGTCAGTAAACCACTTTTTTTACCATTGAAATCGATTGTGCAGAATCCCCATTGAATTTATCGAGCCTTTC
The DNA here is from genome assembly GCA_021234595.1 of Delia radicum. NCBI lineage: Eukaryota > Metazoa > Arthropoda > Insecta > Diptera > Anthomyiidae > Delia > Delia radicum. Next base: position 198,960,842 of record CM037853.1, read on the forward strand.
CTTGGTTTGATTGTCGGTTTTTTTTTCGCAAAATATAATGTTTAATGAGCGCTCGATATTTACTTTTTTCCATTTTTAAAAAAATCCACAAGGTTGTATGTTTTGAACAGCTGTTAAACGCAAAGTAAATGACGTACCTGATGGGAGCAGTGTTGCATTTCATATATCACTACGAGGGAAGTTCGAAAAGTCACGGACTTATTGATCTTCCCTCGTATGTATGGAAATAATGAAAGAACTCCTAATTTGTACGAAAAATGTAAGTAGTTATATGTCGGTGAAAAAATAATGTCTTAATTTAAAAAACAATAAGTACCTTTTCGAACAAGTTTTGCTGGGATGTTGTAATAAAAAATCCTTTTTAATACAAAACTTAAGAAAGATTTGTTTTTTAGATATTAAGATTTGTTACTTAAGAAATATTTTATAATTTTTTAAAACAATCCCAGTAGCAAAAAATACTAGTACATAACTAGTTTTGTACTAGTTTATTTGAACCAGGCACTAGTACAAGTTCTACCGCCTCTCCATAACAACAACTGTTGAATTTAACATGGAGATGTTCTAGGGGTGAAAACTAGTTTTAAACGCCAGCGTTGGAACTAGTTGAGAACTAGTTTGAAAACTACAATTTAAGGACGAAGATAGGGAGCATAACTGGTACTAATGCGTCAATCCTGTAACCAGTTCTAAACTAACTCTTCGGCACCAGCACTGTACCAGCTGGTTTAGAACTTAATTATAGAAATAAAAACCATATGTTTTGCTTTGATGAAAGGAAGGTTGGACCAATAGTTTCTTCTTATTGAGATAACTGGGTTAATAGACTAAATAGTATTTAAAATAATTTGCGTTTATGATTTCTATTCAGAATAAAATATTTACGTGTTTATTGGCCAATTCAGAATATATTATTAAGAACAAATGCTTTGTAGAATTTCAAAACTCGTATTTAAATGGAGGTTTTTGAAACAGTCTTAACATTTTTAATATGAAACTAGTACACAGCTAATTCAAAATTGTTATTTTCGAAAGCAAAATACGAAAAGAAATTGGTTCTACAGATAAACACAAAAACTAGATGTAGAGTGACTATTTGATACCAGTATTGCATCAATTGATTTACACCTCAACTCAATTCACAATAAAAAAATTTAAGTGCTGATTTATAAACTCAAAGCATATTTTTAAAAACAAATGTTTTATTTTTAAAACCCAATTAAGACGGGCTTGTCGGTGTAGACTAGCAACTTCAAATATCCTCACAGAAAATAGTCCAGCTGTGTTAAATTACACGATCTTGGAGGCCAGTTCACGACGTGAAGTTCGAAACGTGAAACTATGGGGTCACCAAACGTTTAATTCAATAAATCAATTATGGCACGAGCTGTGTGACATGTTGAGCCGTCTTGTTGAAACCACAGCTCCTGCACATCATAATTGTTCAATGGATGAACGAAAAAGTCATTAATCATGGATCCAATTCCTGTGCACGATGGCTGATAGACTGATTGGGGTCTTCCTCTACGCTACGCTTTACAGCAGCAATGACTTCTTCTGTACGCACTATACGACGTCTCTGTGGATGCTTATTATCATTTTGAATGAACGTGGTGCGAAAACGTTCCATAGTTAATCGAATTAATTGCTCGGATGGCCGATTATGTTGCCGTAAAATTTTACGTAGTGCGCGATACGTATTTCGAACAGAACCATGATTTTCAAGATAAATTTGCACAATTTGGAAGCGTTGCTCTGATGTCAGTCTGTTCATGTTGAAATGCCAAACCAAACTAAACACAAATCACTTGACAGCTGACAAAATGGCCGCCAGTTAAAAAGTGCTGCCAACTTAAAGTTGTATACCGGTATAAAAAACACCCTTTATGTCAAAGACAAGTTCTGCAAAAAGTTGAAATTTGTAGAGTAGAGAAAATTAGCGATCGAAGTCGAAAAATTTTTCAGTTCGAAAATAATATTTCATCCCAAGGGTATTTCAGTTATACAATACAAAACAACGGAACACTGGCTTTGTAGCCTCGTACTTAGTATCGCATCTTGATCAATTTGGACATATGGAGTTCGAAAAAGCTACTTGTTTTACTGGATCAGATATACTTTTTCAGTTATAACACAAAGACTCTAAAAACTCTATATTTTTAACTTTTTTTTTTAAAGTTCAAAAATGGATTTTTTGCGGTGGTTTCTGGTTTCGATTCGTAAAATAATTCTTGGAAGTATAATTTTTTTTCAAACTGAAAATGTTTTTTAGACACTCCAAACCATGAAAAGAATGAAACTTTTCATTAATTTTATGCAAATTTTCAATGATGTTGTGCAGAAAAGTTTCAATGACTTACTGAACAAATTTATTATGTTTCGTCCCACAAAACTCTCTGTTTAGGTACATATAGAAGCAGCTAATGAGTTGTACTTCATCTAATTAATATATATATTAATCTGTGAAATCCTTAATGCATTAGTCCATTTCTTGATTTTAAGAAATTGAAAATGGTTCATCTCAAATCAAGGAGACCAACAATGAAAAGAATCTTAGTTTTTTCTTCAATATTAATAAGAAATTTAAATTTGAAAAAAAAAATGGAATATTTTGAACCATAATTTCTTTTGCTCGTTTACAATAAATTGTTTTGTGTCATAACGTAACCTATACCTGTTAAAACTTTAAGCAATTTTTAAGCAAATATATGCAAATACTTATAATTCTCTACATATAGCAATATTCAAGTTTTAAAGGATTTCTACACATCTATAAGTACCACTTACACTTTAAAATCCATCAAATTTGCAACCCAAATGGTTAACTGCAAAAAGGCTGTTATTTAAAAAACTAATCCTTCGCAATGTAATTTGAAGTGTGGGTATTAATCAAAACACTGATGAAAAAAAAGGGACTGAATGTCAATTTTAAATTCTTATTTATAATCTTAAGAAGAATTAGGAAAGCAAAAAAAGAAAAGAAAATTTAAATCTTATATATCATATCTGCATGAATATAATATATACAATGAATTATAGGCTGACCATTCATGATTATCATCTGAGTAAATGTAATGATTTTTAGTCTCCTTTACTTTACTTTACGGTACCCTTTTTGTTGATTGTTCCGAAAAAATATACACACAAAGAAATTTGGTTAGCAACTTAAATCCAGTTACTAAACAAAAATATATTCTTTCAGTCTGAAAATATATAAAATCAACAATTAGATTTCGTCCATCCCTTCTGATTTCAACCAAACGTGGTATAGAAGATGTATGTCATCCCAGCGGATCTTGAAATATCGCATTTCCAAATAATCGAATATTTCAAAAAAGTAATCGTACATAATATTCTAACGGCTACAAGAGTCATTGCTAACTTATTTTAAAGCTACTTAAACTGTGGTCTTAGTAGGGTAAACAAACTGTGCAATTTTCCACGGCAAAATACATTGTTTTCAAAAATCGAGGAACTACATTTCAAACAAAACTGGCTTTTTAATTTTTTTTTAAAAATGTGCTTATCAGCAAAATTTAGCAAAATAAATTAGTAAAACATTAGTAAAATTTTAGTAAAACATTAGTTCAAAACAGTTAAGTGTAACTAAAATTTTATTTTATTTAATTGAGATATCACATACAACAAGATTAAAATCTTTTAAATTACAGCATGTGATCTTATAATGGCATAATCGTTTCGTAAAATTTAAATTATATAAAGTTTAAAATTTAAATATTACAATATAATTATAATATAAATAAAATAGAACATAAAAAATATAAAAAAATAAAATTATAAAACAGACAAACATTTTAAAATATGGTACATTTTTAAGAGCTCGAGAAAAGTTTATTTTTAAATTGTAAAGCGTTGCCTATTAATTGAGTACTAAGGGTAGAGAGTTCCAATGATGTTCAGCGCTTATTAAAAACTGCCAATCAGAATTTAAACTACGGCGTAGGGTATATATTATTGCCTTCCCTCTTTCAGATGAAGTAAACCGCAGACGTTTATATAGGTAATCTCATTGGTATATATTATCTTGTGTAAGAAAATTAAAGTATTTATCTTAAGCAAGTCACCAAAACTTACGCCATATAAAGATTAAGAATACTGCGACGTATCATCATATCGTTTAAGTCCATAAACTATCGTATTTTAGCTGAAAACATATTTTTATCACAAAATTTGCTGAAGAATGGTATACTTGATTGACAAGACGTCTTACAAATTTTTCTACCAATTTATTTTTTGAGTGTATTTTTCAAATTCATTTAGTTTGCGACTTCAAGTTTAAGTTGATATGTGGAAATAGAGGAATTTGAACAAAATTGTATTCACCACAGTACACTGATAGAAATTTGTGCGTAGTATTAATGAATTCCTTCATTAACCCAATGAATTTTTTCATAAAAAGGAGAAAGGTGTTTCATTAAATCAATTTTAATGAATGGTTTCATTGACCCAATGAAAATTTCATAAAGTATATGACATTGTTTTATTAGTCCTAGCCTAATCGTTATGAATGTTTCATGTGATTAATGAATCAAATTCATAGTTTGTATGAACTATTTTCGTTAATATTTAATAATTTGCACTTTTGATGATTATTTTAGCATACAAATTCCAAATTTTGAAAATAAAATTTTTTTATCCATAAAAAAGAAATACTTTAATTATAATTAAAATTTAATAATTATTGTACTTTTTTTAAATTATGTATATTAAGAACTTTAATGTCGTTTAAATATAATTAACAGGCATTAAAATATTAAAAACTGAACTAAAAAAACAATTTTAATTTATTTCTGTTTTTATTGTTTTATTTTTACAAAATTGTTCAATCTTTCTTTACATTTTTCATAATTTGTGTTAAAAGATGACATATTTTCTTATATGTCGGTACAAAATATGTAATTTTTTATCGATCTGGCTTGGAATTCTGTAGAATGATCGATGATTATAGTCCACTTTTTGTAGTTAAATTACGACCATATTAGATAAAAATGTTAAATATTGTTAACAATGTTGTTAAAAAACTAAAATTTATTATCATTTAGCATAACGTTTTTATGTAACATCGTCAAAACGATAACAATTTAGGTCTCGTTTTGAACAAAACTATATCGTTTTCTTAGAGAATCTGAATCTGGAATTTAGTGACCAACTATTTAAATTCGTCAAAATCTGTTAGCTCTAGGCAAATTTAATAAAAAAAAAAAATATTCACATCAAAGGTTTGGTTAATTCTGTTTAAAAGAAATTTTTCATTTTTTTATTTCAAAATAATAGTACAAAAAAAACATTTTTTTTTCCTATTACAAGTCAAAATATTTATGAAAAAAAATTTGAAATTTTTCTGTTGATTTAATGAATTTTTTTATGAAATTATGAAAAAATCATAAAAATTTTAATGAAAAAAATATCAATATTAATGAATTTTCATTCAGTTAATGAAATTTTTCATTAAACCAATAAATCGATTTTAATGAAATCGTTTCAATAATACTATGAAGGAAAATTCTATCAGTGTAGTAGTTTTTTAGAAACAAATTTGCTAAAACTCCATACAAAAATTTTGAATCCACTTTTTAAACTGTATTATTTTAAACTGAAATACACTTATTCCATTATTTTATCTCATCTAAAACATATCTAAGTTTTATTCCGACTCGAGTTTTCACCACGGAGTAACTTCCTTATAAGTTAGAAAAAATGGTCACCCAAATTATATACAAACATATCAACTATATTCCAATACACATACTTAGCATACTTACAACTTTCGTATATGTTACTCGTATACGAGGCTTTCCATGCCAACAAAAACCAAGCAAAAAAAATGTATCGGCCATTTCAAGTAAAATTGGTAAAAATCTTACATTGGGTGTTACGATTTAAATTACATTTTGCACGCACATACTCTGTACTGGTAGAATTTAATGAATTTATTTCAATAAGTTAATGAAAAATTCATTTATTGAATGATATTTTTATAAAATGTATTTGGTTTATCCTTAAACTACACTGATAGAAATTTGTGCATAGTATTAATGAATTCCTTCATTAATCCAATGAATTTTTTCATAAAAAAGTCCCCAAAGAAACGTTTCATTGAGTCAATGAAAGGTGTTTCATTATATCAATTTTAATGAATGGTTTCATTGACCCAATGAAAATTTCATAAAGTATATGAAATTTTTTTCATTAATCCTTGCCTAATCGTTATGAAAGTTCCATGTGTTTAATGAATAAAATTCATAGCTTGTATGAAATATTTTCGTTGATATTTAATAATTTGCACTTTTTATGATTATTTTAGCATAGCATTAATTTGGTGGTTATTGAGAAATTATCATTCGTTGATATTATTTATAAGGTCTGGTCTGGTAAAATTTAAATTTATTTCTGTTTTTATTGTTTTGTTTTTACAAAATTGTTCAACCTTTCTTTACATTTTTTATAAGTTGTGTTAAAAGATGACAAATTTTCTTATATGTCTGTACAAAATATGTAATTTTTTATCGATCTGGCTTGGAATTCTGTCGAACGATCGACGATTATAGTCCACTTTTGTAGTTAGTTACGACCATATTAGATAAAAATGTTAAATATTGTTAACAATGTTGTTAAAAAACATAAAATTATTATCGTTTAGCATAACGTTTTTGTCATCTTCAAAACGATAACAATTTAGGTCTCGTTTTGAACAAAACTATCGTTTTCTTGGATAATCTGTTCCCTGGAATTTAGGGACCAACTATTCAAATTCGTCAAAAACTGTTAGCTCTAGGCAAGTTTAATAAAAAAAATTATTTATATCAAAGTTTTGGTTAATTCTGTTTAAAAGAAATTTTTCAGTTTTTTTGTTTCAAAATGATAGTACAAAAAAAAAATTTTTTTTTCTTATTACAAGTCAAAATTTTTATTGAAAAAAATTTGAAAAGTTTTCATTGATTTAATGAATTTTTTTTATGAAATTATGAAAAAATCATGAAAAATGTTAATGAAAAAAATACCAGTATTAATGAATTTTCATTCAGTTAATGAAATTTTCATTAAACCAATGAATCGATTTTAATGAAATCGTTTCATTAATACTATGAAGGAAAATTCTATCAGTGTATGCAATCATTTTTGTATACATTTTTTTTTTAAACCAAAGATTTAGTTCCATTAGATTTTCATAGGAGGTGCTTTAACAATTGATAAAAGCAATTTTAATACAAAAGTTTAAGTAAGCATTTTTTGCCATTATAATACTCAGGGAACTTCTGCTTTAAAAATATGTAGTTGTTTGGGTTGTAATACAGTTTCTTTATTATAATGTAAATGTCAGTTTGATTTTATTTTTACTGGCTAATTATGGTCAATTAAATATTAATATGAAAATATAACTCAAATTATTTATTTATTTTATTTATTTATTTTATTTATTTGATATCCTATACACAAGACTATAGGTCTTATATTGCAGTATAGGACTGAGCAAGTGTTAAATACAATAATTCGTTAAATATATACAGGTATCCCTCGATTTACGCGGCACGTTGGGACCGAAAAAAAACCGCGTAATTCAAAACCGCATAAATAAAAGTTCTATATCAATACAAAATTCTGTTTTGGGACCAGCAATATAATAAACCGCGCTAATTGAAACACTAACTTCATACAAAATTCAAATTTGGGACCGAAAATCCGTGTTAAAAGAAAGCTTATTAATATAATTCAAATTAAATTTATTTTATTTTATTTGTACTTTTCAGTAGTTATAACAAAACATTATTTGTAAAAATAGTATATTTAAACTAGCTTTGAAAAAAAATTCAAAATTTATAAATTAACAAAAAAATAACAAAAATTTTATAAAAAAAACTTCATTCCGGCTTTTTAAATCAACAAAACATAAATTAATAAAAACAAAACAAAAAATTCATAAAAAATATAAAATATTATACATATTGCTAATATTCACAGATTTCGTCATAGTTAAAATCTTCAGTATCTTCGTCAAAGACTACTTTTTCAGAGTCTTTGTCGTAGTTAACGTCTTCAGAGCCTGAGCCATTTGTATAAAAGTTTTTAACTTAGAAAAATCAAAATCTGGATTATCCTCACTATCACTTTCGTCTTCAGTTGATTCATCGGGGTTTGTGGCTAATTCAATGAGATCTTGTTCTGTCAATTCTGGAACATCATTTATCATCTCCAATATATCCTCATCCACAATGTTTTCAAATAATTCAGATGTTTCAATTACTTGTAGTATTTAAACAACTTCCGCTGTTAACGGAGTAACAACATTATCATTAGGAAAACCAAAACCACAGCAAATTGTTTATTTTTTATTACCTTTAAAGTTTTTTTACACTGCAAATTAAATTTAACCTCTTCTTTTTTGTAAACAGCTGATAATGTTTTAAAAAAATGGTGTAATGCGCGCAATTAGAGGGTTGCCACTATTTTTAATTCGCTTTATACTAAAAACGCGTAAAAAAACGCGTTATACAGAAAAATGGTCACTATTATTAAATCGCGTTATATCGAAACCGCGCAAATAAAGTACCGCGTAAATCGAGGGATACCTGTATAAATATTACTACATTAATGCACATACAATACAATATTAACCAAAGAAAAATAATAAAAAAGAAAAAATTTCAAATTTTAATAATTATAAGAAAACAAGTAAAAATTAAACAATAGAACAATAGAAATATCAAAAAAGAAGAAAAAAAAAAAAAAAAAAAAATAATATAAAAAATAACGGTTTACAAAATTGAATAAATTTGAAAAATCAAAAATAAAAATTGAAATTATAAAAAAAAAATAAAAATAAAAGAAAAAGAAAAAATTTAAATTTACATAAAAAACAAAGAAATACTCGAAAGGGTTTAAATATAATTAAATGTTTTTTTTTAAATATTTATATCATTGAAAATCAAACTAAATACATTATCAAATACATTATCTATCAAGAAAAATACCTAATAATGTTTTTTTTAAATATAAGTGCGCTACTTATAGTTTGAGAGCTATGTGGAATTATGTTCCAGAGACCGATTGCGTAAATAAAGAACTGCCATTTAGAAATCTGCGTGTGATGCTTAAATGTAAGTAGCCTTTTACCCCTATTTAGTGTTGAAAATTTTAATCTTGAGTAGAGATGTTCTGGTTGACGTGTATATATAATTTTATGCATAAAACGTAAAAGTCTCATTTTAACATAATTATCAAAATTAATGCCATAAAGAAGACTTGTAAATGACGAAATGTGGTCATATCTTTTTAGACCATATACGTAACGGACGATATTATTATATGCAACGTTCAGTTTTCTTTTGCTCTCATTATCGCAACTGGCAAATAATTCGCAACCATATAATAAGATTGGCATCAGATAGGTTTTGGCAAGAAGTTTTCTAATCTTAATTGGTGTACAGTACTGAGTTTGCCAAAGATTTCTCAACATTGAAAATGTTCGACCACAAGCATAATTAATATGGCTAGACCAAGTAAGCGTATTGTTAAAATAAATACCAAGATTTTTGGCAGAGTCTACAATAGCAATTCTTTGATTGTTTAAAGTAATGTTTGGCATATAATCGAGCTTTAATAATCTTTTCTTAATAATTAGGCATTTAGATTTATTAGGGTTTATTCCAAGGCCATTAGCAGAAGCCCACTCATAAATTCGACTTAGCTCGTGGTTTAAAGTTCTTACACATTGCTCAATCGCTGTGACCCTGCAACTAATATAAAGTTGGACATCGTCAGCATACATTCTCACCTTGCAGTTTTCAAGTTTCCCTGGGAGATCATTTTCACTCGAAATTTCGTTGACGGTATTTCAACTTCTTCTGGAGTGTGAACTTTATTAATTTGATTTTATTACCATTGTCAAATATTCCTTAAATTTAAATAAAAACTGGACATCACGACACAAAATTTAATAAAAATAACAACTTAAATAAATCACAGTTTAACCTAACGACTAGTATCACAGAATGTTTGTATTAGTCATTTGTCGAACAAATTAAATTTTTTACTAACCTTGTAGTTCATTTAAAAAACAAACCACAACAAATAACTATTTTATGATTTTACATTAATTTTTTACAGTTGTTTTTTTTATTTAAAAAAAAATAAATAAAAAAAATAAATGTGTGTTTATTTTTTACTGAAATATGTGTTTAATTTTTACTACAATTGTGGTACATTTTTTGAACATTAAAATACATGACAATGTTAGTTGAATTAACGGAAATTTAAGTGAAATTCCATTTGTTTTTAACTACATTTGCAGTGGTCTTTACTTACATAGTATTCTAAGTGAATGCATCTATCCAGTGAAACTTTCTTTGGGGACCTCTTAATGAAACAAATAGTTGTATTAGTGATGAATTTCATTGACAATGCAGAAAATTCTATCAGTGTATGGAGGCACTTAAAAACTGCCGTTTTTAGTTTCTTGAAATTCGATTTTCTTTTCTTAAAAATAGAAAATATCCAAAAAGTTTTAACATCCGTAGTTTATTTATTATATATCGGATCATTACAATTTAAAATGCATTGGAATGATGCGCTCCTCTACTTTTATACTGCGGATTTAAATTATTTTCTAGAGTAAAAAGTATATACATTATTTATGCAATTTATTTCTAAACCGCATTTTTTTAAATTTGGCCACCCTCGATTTTAAAAATCAATGCATATATGCAAAACTCACCTTTCTGTGCCCCAGAGTTTAACTTCCCAGCAAAATAAGAGCTGAGGAAGAAGTAGTAAAAACACCACATCTACTGAGTCGGATGTGGTGCAAATTTAGGTGAATCATTAATGATTTTAACATTGTCGTGTCATTGGGCGGATGGAGTGAATATATAATTTCTTTAATAGCATTTTAAACAGTGCATGGATGCTATTTTTCAATAGTACATGGAAGGTCTTTCTCAAATATATATTAACATTTTTATTTAATAAAAATGTGCAGCATACTTTAGGGACGTAACTTTAAATATTAAAAAAAAAAATCTTTTGGTGCCAGCGAGTATTGAACACACGAATCAGAGTTACGATCTGCTGTATTAAAGTAGACAGCGATTTGCACCAAAGTTACTTATGCAGTACAACAAACTTAAAACGAACTTAAGTTGAAAATATTGATATATTTTGATGAAAACAAGAAAAATATGCTACACAAATATATAATAAAAAAGATAAAATAATGATTTTTAAAATATTTTTATTATTTGATTTCGTATCACTGAGATATAAATTATTTTTATGAGGTTAAAAAAAATATTAAGATATAATAAAAATGCTCATTTAACATTTTTGAATTCATTGCAAATTTTAAAATATTTTTTTAATAATTAATTTGACAAGAAGTGTCTTTAATAAGATAATGACAATGAGAAAAAAAAATATTGGAGAAGTAGTTTAACTACAGATCGGAAAAAGTGGCCTGCAATGAAACGATTGTGCCTTGGAACATAAGATCTTTTAATGTTTCCCGTATTTTTTTTTAAAGATTTGAAGAAAGAGGTCGGTAAAAACTCTATAGGTAAATTAAAGTGATATATTTAAATTAAGTAAAAGGTTTTAATTAATTAATTTATTAATTAATTATTATTATTAATAAACTAGCTTTCAAAATTTGGCTTCAATATTTTTTGGTTTTGCTAATTTTTTGCGATCCGAAACAATAGAATTAAAAACTCAACTAGATTTTTGAAGCCAAAATTAAATTTTTTTACCTAATTTTTTTTTTTTGAATATTGCACACGTTTCAATTGAGGCACACCTGAAAAGTATATCTTGAAACAAATATGAAAAATTCGATAAAATAATTTTTAGCAGTGAAATACATCTTTGCATTTTCTTATCAACATAACAATAAAAAATATTAAACCTTAGGTTTTTTTTAAATTATAAATTCTTTAAAGTCAAGATGTTAATTATTTGGTAGTTTTTAAATTACTTAATTCTCTTAAAATACTCAGAAAAACCAAATTAAATAAAAAATACTAAAAAAAATAATTAGAATTAAAAAAAAATAAAAAAAAAAATTATCTCCCCGACCCGGAATTGAACTCGCAACCTTCTGATTACAAATCCAACCACTTACCACCTCAACCTCTATATAAAAAAAAATATATGAACTTATGAAAAAGTACTTCTTATGATGTTATTAATTTAGATACCAATTAATTTATATGGTGATGCAAATGCTGTTGAAAATAACTTTAATTTACCATTTTTGGCAGTTGTTAACAATAACTTCTATTAAAGTGAAAAATGTGCGTATGCTAATGCTTTGGAAGTCAAGTTAAAGAGGTTCTTAAAGCACTACTTCCACTTTATTTTGCTGGGTTCTTTTAATGACTTTTTAAAAAATGCTTAAGTCCTCATTAGTTGTTACTTTCTGTTGCCGTTCTGTGTCGTTCTGTTCTGTAGGTAATATTTTGTAATTACTTTTTCTGTGAAAGGAATCAGCTGTTTTAAAAAGTAAAAGAAAATCTAACCAAAAACATTCAAATCTGGGATGATAAATGCGGTTTTAAATACTACCAACCTGAATATAAAATAGTACTTTTTCGGCATCCAAAGTATAAAAAAAAATTTAAATATAAATTAACAAACAACAAGTGCATGCATAAATTTGGTTTTACCAATTATTATCTTTGTACCCTCCAAAATGAACAATTACAAATGAAAAAAAATATATATTAAAAAAAAAATATGTTAAGAGGTGAAAACAAAATTTTGAGGTGTAAAACTTTTTTGGATGTAAAAAAATAAATTGTGTGGTGAAAAACAGTTTTGAGGTAACAAAACTATTTTTGAGGCGAAAAAAAAAATTTTTTTTGTTGAGAAAAAAGAATTTGCGGTGAATTTTAAATATTATTCACCTCTTAGCGTTTGGTGGAAAAATATGACGTTATATTTTATACACCAGACACTACAATGAATTCTAATAATATACAGTGCATTATACACAAATTTGTATGGAAAATTTAGAGGTACTTTCACATTGTCACTCATTACTTTTGAACCGCTGGACCGATTTTGCTCATTTTCAATACCAAACTTTTCGGAAAAATGTACATAGAGCTATGTAAAAATGAGCAGTGCGTACTAAGAAAATTAGCCGATGTTGATTTAAAAAATTATTAAAATTTTGAGATTTTTCTTAAATTCACCAAATTTTTAATATTTTTTGAATGTGCTATTAATATCTTGCTGTATTGAATTACGTTTCACACAGTTTTTGCGAATTCAATCCTTGTGATTGGTAGCAAACAAATTTGTTCGTGAACTCATTCGATTTAAAAACACGCAGCTAATGGTCAATTTCACATTTTTATAAGATTTTTATTATTTACTTTTTTGGAAAACAAAATTAGTTAATAATAATTATAACCCTTAGTGATTGAATTCAATAATTGGTTTAATCGATTAATAAAACTCTGTGAATTCATGTGATTGAATTCACAGCGTTTGGTTCCAAATTAATTCATTGTTCATTCATACATAGAAAAATTTGTAAATCATACTAAATGAGTCATAGGAGTATCATGGTACATTTGAGGTTCAAATAGTACCATAAAAAGTACTATGGTACCAACCATCATCCCTGATTCAAATATTGAGAAAAAGATTTCACAACAAACTAATTCATACGCACTTTAGGCTGTCACTTAACGTTGAATTCTATTTTCAACAGATTTGTCAGCAACAGAACAGAACGAAAAAGTGAAAACTAACCACACATACAGATTTTCAATTGAACAGAAACAAAACAGCTGATTCATAACAGAACAGAACGTACAAACTAATTCTGCCTTTATAGCATTTTTACATAGAAAAACGATAATTGTTTATTTTTTTACAGTTCTATTAGTTTTTTGTTTTCTGTGTGTAAAAGATAAAAGAATTTACTAAAATATTCTGTTTTGAAAAGTAAAATGTTTAACCCTTTCAAGCCCATGTGTGCTATCGAATATCAGATTATTTATAGAAAGAGACGTGGGGTTGGAAGGGTCAAAAATTATATTTTTAAAACTTAATACTTTAGTAAGTTCATTTATCATTCAAGTACAGAAAAATTCATAAAATTAGATGTATATTTTTGAAAAGAGAGACATTTTAAGGTCGCCTTAAGACTACATTTTTAAATTTAATGTTTCTAATTTTGAAAAATAAAAATAAAAAAGATTAAAAATTGTTATTTTTTCTATGGAAACATGATGCGAGCTTTTTTCAATAGTTCATTAATGAAAGATAAACCCCGGGATTAAAAAAGAAAACGAAAGTGTTGTTTTATAGTAAAAATCACATATTGTGCAAATATGCATCTTTTTTTTTAGCAAGTAAGCAAGTGTACCATTCCAATGCAATTTAAATGGTGATGAGCCGATGAGTGTTAAAGAAAATACGAATATTAAAACTTACTCACTTTTTGCACATTTTTTAGTAAAAACAAATCGCTCATAAAACCGTGGATTTTCCGAAATTTGATTTGGTTCCATAGAGTTTATAAACACAAAATTTAATGGAAATCGGAAGTTCAAGCAACACAAAAATTACCCTTTTTTGTACGTTCTTCGCTGGAATGCCGATATCGTAGCAAAAAAAACTCTTGCTTGGAAGCAATTTCGGCAGGCAAAGTGAACAGCGCAGCGCTTGCAATATTGATGATATAAGGCATGATTTTTGTTCAATATATCTCTAGTGAAAGCACTTGTTTCGATATCCAAAATGCGCTTATTTCACAGCTTTAAATAAAGGCATGAATTCATTGATTTTAGCAACCAAAGTTTGTTATCATCACCATTCTTTTGTGCTTTCGCGAAGCGATAAAGTTTGGTAATAAACCCGCTTTTGCTTCTTTTGACGGATTGCTGCAAGCAATTTTATCAATTTTCCCAAGCTATTCTTTTACGAGAGCTATTTCAAACAAAAATCTGCCTTATATCGCCAATATTGCAAGCGCTTAGCTGTTCACTTTCCCTGCCGAAATTGCTTACAAGCAAGCAGTGTTTTTTGCTAGGGTATATCATGTCAATGTCAGACTTGCTGCACGTATTGGACTTATAACACACACCAAAAAAAAACTAAACAACTTTTTAAATTTTTCCAAAAATTGGGCAGAGTAGGCATGGTAACTAAAAGAATAATATTAATATTGCACATTGCAAATAATTAGTGAAAACGAATGTCTATGGGGGTATATATTTAAATATTTGAAAATTTATTGAATATTAGAGCTAAACACTATTCAGCGAATATTTTTTAGAATAAAAACAACTGGAATTGTTTCTAAATAATAAAATTGTTTAAAATTTAATTTAATTGTTTAATTTTTATATAAATTTAGTTATCTTGAATCACGTTTAAAATTTGTATTTAAATTGTTCATAAAATTCTCTATTGACGTAGTAAAATTTATAGTAATTAACGGACTCCATTGAATTATAATAATTGCTCAATATTTGAGTACGCCAACTTTGACCACTTATTGAGTTTTTTTTCTGTTCATTTGTATGTTATATGAGGACAATATATGACTATAATGAGATGTCAGTTATGGAAAGCCCCATATGAGCATATTGTGAAAACATACATGCTTGGCAACAACGATTACATTAAAAAGGAAACAACAACACGTGTATAACAAAATGGCAAAAAAATAAAAAGGACTTTTAAGGTTTCCCTAAAATATGCAAGATTTAGGAATCATGAGCAAAAACATTTACTTACACTTTTGAATTTAAACCTTTAATATTTTTTAATTAAATACTTTACGCCCTTCTTCATGGGCGTGCCCATATCAGCACATATAGTTTTTCCATCTTCTAAACATCATTTCAGTTGGAATGGCTAATAAAAATAGTTTAGATATCAACAAATTTTAACTTACATTAGAGATTTTGGATTACAGAAATGCATGCAGAAGAACTTTTAATATAGCGAAGCAACTAAAAGACAAATAATCAAACGATTAACTTTTAAAACTGATTCGATTAATCGAACGAATAACGAATTAAGAAATTTTAAAAAATACATAAATAATTAAAATATTTTACCGTTTAATCTCAAAATTTTATGAATTTTGTCATCAATTAGAATACTACAACCATAACAATTCTCAACTGCAATCATTTTTCTCAATCATGGGCCATTTGGCATTTTGTTATCTCGTGATAAATAAAATATAGTTTGAACATCTTTAAAAAGTTAAATATATATATGAACCAATTATTTTGAAAGTGGAATGAGTTCATTTTTAAAAAGCTTTGAGATAATGATGGGGTTCCATAAATATTCAATGGCTTCTAATTACTGCACAAAAGTGTGTGTTTGTCAAAACTTAAAAAAATCTGAGAAATTTTAACGGAATTCTTGTATTGGAAGTTATTTTGGATAACATGAATATCCTCCCCATAAAAGTATTGCCTGGACCTTATAAACATTGATCTTTTCACATTTTCCTAGCACGTACCATTTTCGCGAAATTCGAAATTACTTTTTTTTAAATAGATTTGTTAAAGCAAATTTGATCGTTTACAGATAATGTGCCATATATATAAACCAATCATGTGAAAAATCGGTTTTTTAAAAAATTTCCAATAAATATAACTAAAAAACTAGTAAGTTTATGTACAAAAATATTTAAAAAGTTTTTTATTTTGAAAGTGGTATGAGATAATTCAATACTGAAAAATATGGATTTCCGCAATAAATATGTAATTTTTTTAAGTGTAAATAAACTTAAAGTCCCTTGATGAGATGGGTATAAAAATATTGTACAAAAGTTGCCGTTTACAGTTTCAAAAACGTAAAATGCAAATCCCTTAATATCTCATTTTAAAAACAAAGGAATTCATAACACTTCCAACATAAATAGTTCATGTATCGGCGATAGATTTATTATGTCAAGATCTGCAGAAATTATTTTAGTTATTGTAGAAATTACAGAATTCACAGTTTAAGTGCTAACGTTTTAATGTTTTTGCTAATTTCGTACAGTTCTAACTTCGAAAATCATGCCATATTTCAACGATAGCACTTTATCCTTCACATTGTTTGCTCGAAAGTCAAATCATATATCTTTACCCATTATTCAAGAGTCCATATCTGGGAAAGCGATAAATAAAAGTTTTAAAATTTCAGTTATTTTTTCATATTATTGTGTTCATAACCATTTTCTTTTATAAAAATGTTCCCAAAATTGGTAAATATTCGAAAAAGTTTTATTAAAAGAAGTATTTTTTTATTCGATTATTCGTCAAAATTTATTCAAACTATTCGTTATTCGAAAACCGTGTTTTTTAAATTGTTTATTTGAATTGTCTCTTTGTTCGTTCGATTAATCTAACAATTTTTATTCGAGTGAAAACCCTGGTATACGAGCCTTTGTAAAAAATTGTTAGATCCTTTAACAGAGAAAATGTGCTCTTTTTAAAGTTAAATTGGTAATCCAGAAAAAAAATGTTAAACATTTTTATATGCTTTGAAATTGATATTATTTTTCAATAACTTTCGAAATTTTTTTATTTCCGAAAAGCGGCTTATATGCTTGGATTAACAACAATTTAACTTGTAGGAGTGCAAAATTGTATGGACATTGGTCTATAATTGTACAGTAAAAAAAAGTTAATCAAATATTAAGTAATTTGAAGTAAATTTTAAGAAATTCGGCAATGATTTGGCTGCAAAGAAATTTTAATTCACATCAAGTATACAGTTTTCTTAAAAACAGGTAAAACTAATGTAGTTAATTTTGTCTTAAATTTTATGATACTGCACTAAAATGTACAATTAAAAAAAATAAGTTAGCTGAAAAGTTAGTAAAACGTCTTGTAAATCAAGTGTACTATTTATCAGCAAATGTTTTGCTAACATTATGTCTTCAGCTAAAATTTTAGTTTTACTTATTCAGCACTTAACTGTTTTGAACTAATGTTTTACTAATATTTTACTAATGTTTTACTAATTAATTTTTTAGATTTTTTCGTTTTAATTATTAGTATTTAGTAGATTTTTTTAGTCAGTAATTTAATTTTAACAAATAAATTGATTGCAGTGTAAGAACAATTTACTCATAACTCTTTTTTTAACCCTTTGAGGATCACAGTCAAGTATAGTGCCCAGAAGTTTTTATAATATATTTTTAAAGTTGTTTTAATTTTGGATATATAACCTTTTCGATGTTCCAACTTGTAATACAAATAGCACTTTCGATAACGGTATTTTTGAAAATTTGAGAAGGAAGAATACAATTATTATTGAACTTTGTCAATAAAATCTTTGTATTTTCAAAATTGTGCTAGAGACAAAAAATTTCTTTGCAATTAATTTAAAAAATATATTGAAAGAAATACTGAAAATAAAACTTTTAAAGTAAATTTTTGTTTTGATAAAAACGTAGAAAAATAGCAAATTTTTACATAAGTATGTGTAAATGGACAAGTTCTATCATATTATGTAAAAACTGCGATTCCCAAAATATGAAATTTATACCCTTATTCGCGTACACTCTTCATTTAACTTAAATTAATTATACATTTTGCTTAATTCAAGTAAAAATATCATAAGAAAAAGTTAAGTTTTCTTCAATTTTAAAACGGTTGAACTTGCGCTAACGCAAAATGAACTTATGTTATACTCATATTAGGTATTAGGATGTCCCTTAAAATAACAATTTGTCCATTTTCGTTCATTACACACCCACCTCCATTTTTATTTTATGTTAGATATTGCCATATCTAATAAATAAATATTGATTTGTGTATGTCAAACTAAATTCTAAGTATTTTTTTTTGTAATTTATCTTTTTTATTAGAAAAATATACTTGTAGCTTATTTTATTTTTCAAATTTCATCTATGAAACTTTTACATACCATGATTTGTATTAATTATCATTAATATTAACTTAACATAGCACAAATTTTTAAAAATTACCAAAAAGCAAGCTTGCGTAATTTAACAAAAGTCCAGTTTAGCATATTATCCTAGCGTTTTCGACCCTGTATTGCTGTCAGTTAAACACTAAAGAAATTTAGCAATGAAAGCCTTAAGTAAAATCACACCAGTTTTTTTTTTTCAGTGTGTAATATCGTTCCGTAACGAAAACCCACTATCTGAAGAGTTATGGATCAACAAAGTTATTAACTTTGTTTAGCTCATTTTTAGGGTCAAAAGTCAAAACGGACTGACTAGAGCGTTAGACGTCCCTTTTTTACAGATCTTATTTTTAAATGCTCACTTTATTAGGAAATGCGTGGGAAACGAGGAAAAGCGCTTTGCAGTTTTCATATATTTTATAAGTACTCTAATATGCAGTCAAATTTAAGAGCTGGTAATGCTGTATTTTTAAATTACTTACTAAAAAGATTTTAGCAAAATACACTCGATATTTTTCAAGATCTTCCAACACATTATTGTCGATATCATCGTATGGATGATTTTTGTGTGTGTACTATGCCAGTAAAATTACTCGGGTTTAGTTTTGTTCGAGTAAACGAATAACCTGAATTTGAGGGTTTTCCCTTACTCGATTAATTGAGTAAGCTTTTAAAATCACTCGACTAACTCGAATAAATATAATTAATTGATTTTTTTTAAATAGTAACACAAAAAAAAACAAAATCAGGATATCCGAAATGTTCTTTTATCAAAATTAAAAATATAAATACGCAGCCAGCTAAATATGGCTACTTTTTTGAGGGTTCCTATTCTATGCGTCAAAAATTAATCAAATAAAATATATAATTTTAAAATTTTGCTGTCAAAAAGAATCATAAAAGACACAAAAATTGTAAAAAACATTATTTAATTAAAAAAAATGATTCAGAATTGACTCAGAAAAGTAATTAAATTTGAATATTTTATGAAGAAAGGCTCCAAAAAGATTGATTTTTGAGTCTATAGAATTTTTTTTATATATATTTACTGAGTCATTTTTGAATCAAAATAGAAAACTCTTTTGGATGCAAAATTATACGAAAATTTTAAATATTAATGATATAATTTGAGCTCATTTCTGACTCATTTTGGAGCTTCTTTGCTGGCAGTGTATTTAATTATTTTAAAATTATCAATATCTTATAAAATAAAACACAATTAAGGTGTTTTATTCTTTTTTCTTTCGGTTTTATATATTTCGGCTTTAAGAAAGCATTAGGGATATAACTTTTAAATATCAAAAATAACAAGGCATAGCAGTCTATGCCTTAGAAAATATAAAGAAAAATTATATTACTTTTTCGGAGCCGTTAAAAGAAATTTCGCGTTGAAGTTTCGAAAACAGATTTTTGATGGAATTTATTTTATTTTTCTTTTTATGCAAAATAGATAATTTTTCACTCTTGTGCACTGTTGCCAGGCTTGTTCCAGAAAAAATAGTCCAAATAGTTTCAAAAAAATTGTCCAAATTAAAAACATTTTTTATAAGTGAAATAAAGTTTTAATAAAATTATAAAAGAACGATAGTGTAATTCTCATTTCAAGTGCTAACATGCTATCATTGGAATATGACACGATTTACGACACTTTTCGAAAATCATGATATTCTAAAAAGATGGCGCTTTACCACTTACATTGTTAATCACTTCTATATAATTCTATGAACAATATTCCCGTAGCACAATTTTTAAGTCTTAAATTCTTTTTAAAAATTTGGAATTTCTTTAATAATGTTATTTTCTTTAATTCTTAAACTTGGACTTTCCATTAACGAATTAAAATTTATGATCAAATTCAAATCGGTTCACATTTGATGACATACAGTGAGAGAATTCTCTGCTTGTTATCAATGAGTTTTGGCATTAGATCTATGAAATGTCACTGGAACTCGTCCATTAAAACTTTTCATTAAATGAATGCAGTTTTCAAAATTATTCATATAATTTAATAAAAAATTTCATGCGACTAATGAGAAAGTTTCATTAAAACATTTTCATTAAAACTATTAAGCTTTTTCATAAATTTTAAATAATTTTTCTTTCACATTGTGAAGAAAACATCATCTCCAAGAAATTCTCCCTGCGTAACAATATATTCTGAAAGTTTTGATTATTCCATATTTCTCATTTTGGGCTCGATTTTGATATTTCTTAATACAAATTAGTTATATTTAGTTCGTTACCATTTGTTTTATTATTTTCAAATAGAAAATGTGTATATCAGAAGCTCCACTTTGGGACACTTTATTTATTTATTTCTTAGGCATGTTTTTGAAGCTCTGGATTTATTTTAAAACTTATTTTTTATCTTTTAAATTTGCATTTATTCGAGGTTTGTTTGTTTCGCAAAAAATGCCATGCTGGTTTTCATTTTTTTTTTTATTTTCAACTAAATTTACACTAAATAATTTTTGTAGTATTTGCATTTTTGCAAAATTTTATTTCACATCATAATAGCAACAATTAAATGTTAGATTTCGAAAACAGGTATTTAAAAAATGTTGCTTAATTTCTGAAAATCTTAAATTTTGGTCTTAGGTTTTTTTTCAGTTTCGATGTCTACCTAAATTAGCCCTTCATTTGAATATAATACTGTCTGTGATTGCTCAAGTATGCTTTTAAAATATCGTTAGAAATAGACAGTGGACAGTGGTTATTTTAGACAGTGGTCTCGGAGCGGAACGTTATTTTTTTTTTCAGTATGGTGCATTTAAAAAAATTAATACCCTACTAAACAAATATAATATTTCAACTAAAACGGTAACTGACGCATTGCTTTAAGCCCAAATTACTTGAGCGTAAACATAACGTAACGTAACTCATTTATGAAACATTTACTAAAGGTAGAATTAGTCTTGCCGTGTCGTGCCGTAACGAATCAGCTGTTTTTTTTATTGGTTTATGTATAGTGCGTTTTAACAAATGGCACCTCACATAAACCATGAACGAAACAGCTGATTCGTCACGGTACGGACCGGCAAGACTAACGAAGCCTTAACTCATTAGACGGCAAAACTAAGAGAAAATCTTTTATCAACAGAATTTACTTTATGCAAGTCCGTCACCATTTGTTTAATCTGTAAAAAAGAGACAACATATTTTTGCACATTAAAGGGAGTTATAAACCGTTTACGTAACATATCTGCTCAAGTAATAAAGTCTTTATATTTTATAAAAAAAATTCTTTTTAAAAAATACGAAACAATTTAAGTTATTTTTTTTATGAAATATATTTTGATATAGAACATGTTTTGATTTACTTGATTAAATTGATTAATCGACCAAAAAGGTTCGAGTTAGTCGTTACTCGAAATTGACCATTTTAATTTACTCGAACAATTGTTTGATTAAAATTTATAGATTAATCGAGTAACTTTTTACCGATTAAATACCCTAGGTGTACCATAGTATGTGCTTATTTGAAACCAATTGCATTTTATTTTTTACACAACCATTAAACAAACTTAATGATAGTTGTCTTCTTAATGATTTTTTATAGTTTGATTGTTGAAACTTGCCCCAAGATATATCACGTTCTATACATTTATATCATCAACATCAATATGGTCGGTATCATAGTGTATTTAAAGCATAAATAATGTTATGTTGCTGTTTTTTCATCGTGAATTTTGTGCTGTTGCTGCTTAGAGAATGAGTCCAAAGATTATCCATGAAATGGTTTTAACAAAACTACACACAGAAAGCAGTTTTGTAGTTGCAACCGAATTTTTTGCCAACCTAATTTTTGTGGTTCCACGTACTATCACAATTATTATATTTTAATACTATTGCAACAACCGACATTTATTTACAATTTTCGAATTGAATATTTTATGTTTATGGACTATAATATTCTATAAATAGATGCACATGCGTTCAACAAAATTTATATTATTAATAAAAAAATTATATGCCTCGAACTGGGCTCGATCCGGCGATCTTCCGTTTGTCAGGCAAGTACTTCACCTCCAGCCTAATCCCAATTTAAATATGTTTTTTTAAACTTCAACCCTGATTATTTTCCAGTTTCAAATTTAAATATTTGTCTACAAATAGATTTGTATGTACACATTTAGTTGCTAATCTCAATATTTTGTTAGAGTTACCAAAACTATAAACAAATTAATATTATTTTATTAATAAAAAATTCTTCTGCGCGAACTGGGCTCGAACCGGCGACCTTCTGCTTGCCACGAAATTACTTTACCTCTAGTCTAAACTCAATCTAAATTTCTATTTTCAAAGTTTAAATATTAATGTCAAAAAATAGATTTGTATGTACAACAGAAATTGGGTTGCTAATCTTAATATTTTATTAGAGTTATCAAAACTATTAAAAAACTTTATATTATTTTAAAATTTAACTGTTGATGACAAAAAAATATTAAACACGTTTATTTTTATTTATTATGAGATAGTATGAATGACTGATAACGGAGACAAAAAAGTTTTTTTTAAAACTTCTTAAAATTTTTTTATAAATTAACTGATACATTTTTAAATTTGAGAATTACGAATTAA
The DNA here is from genome assembly GCA_021234595.1 of Delia radicum. NCBI lineage: Eukaryota > Metazoa > Arthropoda > Insecta > Diptera > Anthomyiidae > Delia > Delia radicum. The sequence goes on from CM037853.1 coordinate 198,984,338, forward strand.
TAAATTTTACGCTGAAAAATTAGTTCAAATACAGATGAAATTTGTTCTTGAGTTAAAAGTTAAAATGCGATAACTACACTCATAATAATCTATAGGTAAAATACACGAAAACCGTTGTTCATTTTACGAAAGTTTTGGTTATTTTGACATTACGAAAAAATTTGTAGAATATACAAATCAGATTTCGTAAAGTTTTGTAAAAACTTTTTTTAAATAAAAATGTGGTGCATACCTTACGGGTTTATTTTAAAATTAAAAAAAAAAAAAATGTAATGGTGCCACACCAGAATCGAACTCACGATTTCAGTGACGTCCTGCTGTGTTGAAGTAGACCCCTATACTATTTGCACCAAAGTAGCTGATGCAATACAACAAACTAAAAAGGAACTTAAGTCGAAAATATTATGAAATTTTTATGAAAACTAGAAAAATATGCTACAAATATTTAATAAAAAAGGTAAAATGGCAAATAAATATTTTTATTATGTTTATTGAACTAAATAAAATAATATAATTTTTTTATAAATATATCAAATAATATATTAAAAAACAAAATATAAAAATAATAATAATAAAAAACTTAAATAACAATTTCAAACTAATTGCATTTTATTATTAAATATTTTATCTTTTTAAATATTTGTTTTATTGAATTTCATACTAACCCGGCAAATAAAGTGGAAGTAGTGTTTTCGGGTCCTCTTTAACTTGTTTTAGGATCCTCTTTATTAAACAAAATACAAAATATCCATTTATAGCTAAACACAAAAATAGTAATAATGAAATAAAAAAATAAACATTGAAATTTAGAAAACATTAATAAACAAAAAAAATATAAAAACTAAAACACAAAAAAAAAAAAATTTGTCCTGGCCAGGAGTTGAACTCGCAACCTTCTGATTGCAAATCCGACCTCTAACCACATCAACATCCATATGGAGCAATTCCATATGAAAACGATCAAAATTGGCAAATTTTTGGACGACCCCTCTCTGATTTTAAAATAAATAGTCTCAATCGATTGCCCAGCAAAAAATAATGTACCTACATATTTTTTTTTTTTTTTATAGTGACTGGTTTAGTGGTGGTGTGCACCACTGTCATGTGACAAAATTGAAGAATTCTTCATAAGGGACCTCATTGAAAGTTGTTTAAAAAAAAACTACTAAAGCGATCGCAACGAGTGATAGCTCGTTGGAAAGGTATTGAATCAGGCTTTAATTGAAAAATAAAGTTTTCCTAATTTTTCTCAGAAATTTACCTTTTTTCCCATGAAAGTTAAATTTTCCCATGAAAATTAAATTTTCCGATTTTCCACAGAAGCTCCTAAATTTTCCGGCTAATTTTATTTTTTTTGGATTCCTCATAATTTTTGCTTTAAGAATCAGCAATAAAAAAATGGGCCCCGACTCCTTGTTTGGACAGGAGAAGAGCATTTAAAAGACCACCTTGTTCTCATTGTTTTTATATTTTTTATAATTGAATTATTTTTAATTATTTAACAAGAAAAATTAGGAAAATTTTATTTTTCAATTAAAGCCTGATTCAATACCTTTCCAACGAGCTATCACTTGTTGCGATCGCCTTGTTCTCATTGTTTTTATATTTTTTATAATTGAATTATTTTTAATTATTTAACAAGAAAAATTAGGAAAATTTTATTTTTCAATTAAAGCCTGATTCAATACCTTTCCAACGAGCTATCACTCGCTGCGATCGCTTTAGTAGTTTTTTTTTAAACAACTTTCAATGAGGTCCCTTATGAAGAATTCTTCAATTTTGTCACATGTCATATGGAATTGCTCTATAGTGACTGGTTTAGTGGTGGTGTGCACCACTGTCATGTGACAAAATTGAAGAATTCTTCATAAGGGACCTCATTGAAAGTTGTTTTAAAAAAACTACTAAAGCGATCGCAACGAGTGATAGCTCGTTGGAAAGGTATTGAATCAGGCTTTAATTGAAAAATAAAATTTTCCTAATTTTTCTTGTTAAATAATTAAAAATAATTCAATTATAAAAAATATAAAAACAATGAGAACAAGGTGGTCTCTTATATGCTCTTCTCCTGTCTAAACAAGGAGTCGGGGCCCATTTTTTTATTGCTGATTCTTAAAGCAAAAATTATGAGGAATCCAAAAAAAATAAAATTAGCCGGAAAATTTAGGAGCTTCTGTGGAAAATCGGAAAATTTAATTTTCATGGGAAAAAAGGTAAATTTCTGAGAAAAATTAGGAAAATTTTATTTTTCAATTAAAGCCTGATTCAATACCTTTCCAACGAGCTATCACTCGTTGCGATCGCTTTAGTAGTTTTTTTTAAAACAACTTTCAATGAGGTCCCTTATGAAGAATTCTTCAATTTTGTCACATGACAGTGGTGCACACCACCACTAAACCAGTCACTATAAAAAAAAAAAAAAAAATATGTAGGTACATTATTTTTTGCTGGGCAATCGATTGAGACTATTTATTTTAAAATCGGAGAGGGGTCGTCCAAAAGGTGATCGCTTTCATATGGAATTGCTCTATGTAATATTTGTAACATTACAAATTTTTGTACAATGTACAAAAAAAATATTACGAAATCATGTTTGTATTTTTTACGAAATTTGTAAATTTATATAATTTGTTTTATACAAAAGTTTTGTAATATAAACAAAATGTTTGTACATTCTACGAAAAAAAATTTACGAAAAATATATTTGTATTTTTAAGCATGGATTATTATGAGTGTACTAACTAATAATCCATGTATACAAATACGAAATTATTGTTAAAACTATAATAACTTTCGTAAAAAGAACAAATTTTCGTTTATTTTACCAAATTTTACCAAATTTTTCGACATGTTTTACATTTTTTCGTATTTTTACGCGTGTATTATTATCAGTGTAATAACTTATGCCAAAATATTATACAGAAAAAATTAGCTCAACTGTATTAGAACAAGTTGTTCTAACTTTTTTTAAGAGTGTAACATACTAAGTTATCAGGTCAAAAGATGTGGATTTGATTCCCACTATATGCTCCGATTTGTTTACGCTACAACAACTGGCTAATGCTCGGTTAGCATATAATATTGAAACAAATAGTTCATGGTATGTCTTTAAAGTTTACAAATACAGTATCACCTTATTTAACACAACCCTCGATTAACGCAAATCCTCAGTTATGCAACAATAAAAAGTTTCAATAATTGAGTTTTTTTACTAATGCTCTATTGTTATCCCATTTTACTTAAGAAAATTTTTAACTCATGTCAGTTATTACAAATACATCAGTTTTCCAACTATCTCGATTGCTATTAGTTGTGAAAAGCGAGGCCGCACTGTACATACAAGTTATCAAAATGTTACAGATTTGTTGTGTTACTTATGTACGTCTCCTTATATTGTTTATTCGATTTCGATTTCGTTTTAGTTTTTTTTTTTGTATTTATAAAGGAATCTTCTCTAATGAGGCACTTGGAGTTTTGACCTATACGATAAAACTAAGTGAGATATTTTAAATCCAAATACATCAGCCAATAGGGCAACTTTTAATAAACTATTTGGATATAGATCATTTTCTTGTGACATTTAATATAAAAAAGTTAAATAAAAACTTTATTTAAGGTGCCTTCATTAGTTGTTCATGAAATTTGAAGCATTCTAAACTGTGATCCAAAACGTGGCACAATAGGGCCATTTGTGGCACTTTTGACTGCTTGATGGCCCTGTGGTACTTTCTTATACATTTTGGCCCTTTCAGCTCAAAATTGAACTAACTACTTTAATGCGTTCAGTTTAGACTTTTATGAAATTTGCCTGATTTTTTTTATTCGATGAGAGCATATGCTAGTTCCTTAGAGAATGAAAAACGGGGAGTTGTTTAATTTTTTATAAAAATCGCATTCAAAATCACATATTTTCGTACCAGGTCAGGTTTTAAAATTTTTGAATGCAGGACGATAACATTTTTAAATCTTTTTATATTTGTCCAAATTTTTAAAAGAAGTGCCGCAATTAATTTTTAATTAAAAAAATGTATTTTTGGAGGCTTTTTAAAAATGTTATGTTATCGCAAGAGCGGAAATAATTTATGAGAATTCATAAAATATGTTTAACTTTATTGTCAGAGGGGTTTGTCTTGCATTTTTAAAAAAGCATTAAAATGACGAACTCTAATTAACAAATTAACAAATTAATATTATTTTTATTTTAGTAAAAGTCTAATAATCGAATTTTTTAAAAAATATGGCCCTACAGGGATGATAAATGGGATTTTCAAAATAGTACCAACCAGCATAAAAAATAGTACTTTTTCGACCCTCATAGTACTAAATACAAGTTTTTATTATAAATTAACGTTTTTAAAATTTATTTGCATACCTATAAAAACAAAATTTAGTTGATTTTAGTTACAGAATTTATTAAAATTATCAGAATATTTCTTAAATTCACATTTTTTTTGCAAGGAAATCTATTTCATTACTCATTCGATTTTAGAATCACAATGCAAATTTTAAGATGTTGGCAATTTCGTTTTTTCAATTGTACTTTTTTAAGATATTTATTTTTCACTTTTCGAACACTTTTTTTTTACTCGAACTCAAATAAATTAATCTTTAGTCAATTCCATTTACAACGCTTGGATCCAAATAAATACATTTGATAAATGTTAATTTATGAATGGGTAATTGAATTAAATTTTGAATCTTGAAGTTTATAAAAATAGAACTGTTGTGTTGTACTTCTGAGATTATGTATGCAAGAATAAAAACACCGTGTATTGAATAAAACTAGTTTTAATCACAACAAAACTCGACCTGACGATAGATCAGTGCGCTAAAGCGCTCTGTCTAACATGTGGTGCGAGTGCATGTGGCAGTAGAAATCAGTTAATCTATACCACGGTCAGTGATTGCACAGAAAATTTCATATAGACGCAATCGAACAAATAAAAACATAACAAATATTACATTATTCAAAAAACAGGGTCACTGACGAAGGTTCAATACCAGAAACTGCGCAGTCTGATTCAGGAAAATTAAAAAATTTACAATGTAGTTATGATTTTTAGAAAATAACCTCATTCCTCTCTACCACGTCTTGCACAATTAAAATTAATTAAAATTGCATATTATTTATAGTATTAATTTGCAATTGTGTGAAAAAAAACGTTAAAATTCAAACTCAATCTTTAATTTTTATTTATATGTAAATAGTACTAAAAGAGTCAAAGGTGTACCATGGTACTTTTCCGGATCAGATAGTACCAAAAAAAGTACTATAGTACTAACTTTATCATTCCTGTGACCCTACCAATAGTATTTGGCCCTTTTAAATTGTCAATTTGGCCCAAAACAAAAAAAACTCAAAATGCATCACTGATTCTAAATAATCGCAAATTTTCACATTTTTTAAAAATCTGTTTGAAGGTACACTTTTGAGTGGACATGAGGGAACATGTACCCTAAAGTGGACGTAAATTAAAAAAAACTTTCTAAAACCATACACTATTGTTAAAAATTTAATTAAAATCGGCGAAAATTTGTAGTTAAACTAAAATTTATTTTAAATAAAATGTTTTATGTATAGTTTAAAGCTGCTTAAGAGTTTTATATATTTTTTTGATTTTGTAGAAAACGAGTTTAAAGTTTTCTATTTACTCCCACCTTGAAGAAAATATAACGACATAATTTGAGTATTCAAAATATTAATACGATTACGTTACACAATATAAAGCATGGTATAACGAATGATTCTGCGTCATTATCTCAAAAATCACGTTTTTTGAGTTATGACGTTCTTGCAGTAAATGCGCTATATTATAATAACTTTTTTAATTGCGGTAAACAAACTTATTTAGTTTGCTGTGAATCATGTTTAAAAATTGTCTAAAATGGACAAGAACAGTTGAAGTGACTCATTTAAAGTAAACCATATAACAAACTAACTCTTGTAAAAAAAAATCAAAAAAAAAACAGGAAAATATATCAAATGTTCACTTTACCGAACATTATGAAAATTGAATTTTTCACATTTTCATTTTATTTATTATGTTTGCTAATGGAATCTTATTGATTATTATTACAATTGTGCATAAAATTCTTACCGTTTACAAAATTTCGACTTGCAAAATTCTTTAAAACTTGTTTGTTATTCACTTCTTATGTTTACAAAAAATTACACTTTATGTTGCGTTTTTAATAAAAAATACAACAAAACGAATAAAAACTTGTGCATTCAAGTCGAAGCTTTTTAAAATGGTGATAGCGAAAATTAAACTCGATGACAGTTTTGACATATTCATGCAATAAAACGAGAGAAAACGATAGGTCCACTTTACGGAACAGGCCACAATTGGGTACATTCCCTTACTATATGTAATTAAACATATACAAGGTGGCGCAAAAGTAATCCTCCTATCAGAAAATGCTATAAATTTTCCGATTGGCCCCTAATGTCAATTCTGTTTTGACATTTGTTTAGTAAACACATGCGAAATACACGTTAATAGACAATGTTACGCTACACTGCTCCAGAACGCGGAATATTGGTGACAATTTATTTGACCTATTTATTTGACATTTTTCATCAAAAATAATCATGAGTGATGAGGCCCATTTCCATCTTAGCGGGTACGTAAATAAGCAAAATTTACGCTTCTGAGGCACTGAAAATCCGCGTGTAACCCACGAAGAGCCATTACACCCCCTCAAAGTCACTGTATGGTGTGCTGTTTTCGCTGGAGGAGTCATCGGACCTTTTTTCTTCGAAGACGTCGCGGACCAAACGGTTACTGTGAATAATGAGCACTACAGAGCAATGATCAACGAGATCTTTTTGCCGCAACTTGATGAATTGGGATTGGAAAACATGTGGTTCCAACAGGACGGTGCAACGGCACACACTGCATTTCCCGGGCGCCTAATCTCCCGTTTTGGCGATTTGCACTGGCCAGCAAGATCGCCTGATTTGACCGCTCCAGACTTCTTTTTGTGGGGCTTTTCGAAGTCGCGGGTTTATGTCAACAAACCTCAGACTCTTGCAGCTCTTAAAGACAATATCCGTCAAGAATGTGAGGACAAATCGCCGAAAGTTTTGGCCAAAGTGATTGAAAATGCCATAAAAAGGGCTCAAATGACAATCAACTGTGGCGGCGGCCATTTACATGACATCATATTCTCGACTTGATGTAAAAAAAATTAAAATACCAAATAAAAATAATCCACAAGAAGAATCAAAGTTTTTCATTTTTTTTTTTTAAATTACAGCCAAAAAACATCGGAAGGTTATTTTTGCGCCACCTTGTATAAGGGCTTTAAGGCGTCCGGTCGGGTCTTTTACACACTTCATCGCGATTTTTCATATATTTTTTATTTACGTTTAAAGTTACATTTAATTAGACAAAGGTAGAAAGGACACATTAAGAAACCTGACCTCTAAAAAATCAATTAAACTTATAATTTATTAGATTAAAAATATTATACCTGGACTGAACATTAAAAATCACATAAAAACCATTTTCGAAGCTTTTTAGACTTATTTATTCATAAAACTTTTTTATGTTGGCCGCTTAATTGTTAAAAATTATAAACTACAGTCAAAAAAAAACCTCGCGTTGAAACATCTGGAAATCAGGAAAAAAAATTTTCTCATTTGCACTTCTAAAAATATAGCGATTTTTAAATTTACATCATTCTCCCCATTTTTTCTCATATTTCTCCCCATATTTTGAAATTTTTTTTTTGTAACTATAAATCTATACAAAATTATCTTTAATTTGAATATAATCGTGTCGACGTTTGTATCACGACATCGCTCTGGTATTGCAAGGAACTTGAAAATTGTCCTTTTAAGCTAAATTTTTTGCATGTGAAAAAGTTTAAAATTTGTATGATTGTGCATAGACATTCTAATGCTAGACATTCTACTGAATGCATTTTTGTACTGAAATTGCAAATCCATTGAAAATTTCCTGAAATATTTAGAAAATAATTTAAAATTTCAACATATTTTCTTTCATACACAAATATATTATTAATATTACTACTGAAGAATTTGTAAGTTTTTGCAGAACCTGTCTTTGTAATGAATATTTTCTGACAGATTCTTTTAATTTTTTCCATTGATAGTTTTTGAAATATGACGGCATTTATATTTACGTTATATTTTCCATTTTCTATTATATAAAAATGTTCTTCTTTTCTAAATATTTTACGATATTTTGAATGGATTTGGGATTTTCATACATGCTCGGATAAGAAAGTGCATCCTGCACTTGAATATCATATATTCAGTCAATATTTTGTCATACTTAAACGGCCACAATCTAATATATATTTATGTATTATTATAGTATTACATCTCAGCTTTACGGAAACATACACTATACAACATAACTCAACAATTTTCAAAAACCATTTATGATCTTTCTGATCAACAAATATTTCCCACAGTATGGTGGTCTAGAGTATGTGCCCCATGATCAGGCGCCACACATAATTCTATATTTTTTATACTTTTTAGAAATAAAAAAAAAAAAATTGTGTTAATATGTATTATAATAACTTTTTCATTTCGTGTGTTAAAGGGTATTTTGTTTTAACACACGAAATGAAAAAGATATCCCAAATAAACTAACACCCTATTATTTGTAACCACAAAAACGCTTCCATTAAATAAATCGAAAATAGGGGGTGGCATATGTGCCTCAGTGGCCCTTCTACCCTACTTTATTTTGCGTTTTTTTTTTTTTTTTTTTGCAACAACACTATAAAATCAAGAAAAACTTATGCATTCACATCGAACATTTTTTTAAAATAGAGATAGCGAAAATAATACTCGATGATAGTTGACAGTTTTGTATTGCAACAACACGAAAATAAACCAAAGGTCCACTTTAGGGAATAGACCACATTAGAGAACATTCCCTTACATATTAATATTTTCGCTGTTGTTTTTTACCAACAGGGATCATTTATGTTATTTTCAATGTCTTAAAATGGGCCTGCATGAGCTATTAAATTGTAAAGAAAACAACACAATAACAAAGTAATACTCCAGATAAATCATGCAACAATGTTTATGAAAATCTCCAAAAATTATGATTTTTGTTTATTCTGTTGTTGGCAGTTTTAATCTACAATATAATGCGTTGAATAGCAATTTTTATGAGAGTGGTAATTTTATGTTATTATGTGAGTTAATAGATGGATTATGAATTATGAACAAAGAGTATATACATATAGAGAGACTACGCTTCCCACGACGCTCTGCAACAAAATACCGAACTCGGGCAAGCAGATGAAAATATATTTTTAAACTAAAAAATTATTGCAACATGTTGATAAAAAATTGTTGCTTATCACTTTTATGTTGCTTATATTTTGTTATTTTTTTTATTGAAAATTGATATATTTTAATTTTACAAGTTTGATATAATTTTTTTAAAAAATGTTTTTTTTTTCTTTTTTTTTAATTTACCGTGCTGATTTTATCATTTATATTTATTTAGAAACATGATAAATTTCTGCAACTTGTTTTTATTTGCTCGGTGCGAGTTTACGAACAAATAAAAAGAGAGCAGATTGAGCTTCACTGAGTAGTATGGAAACCCACTGTTATGAAATAAATGAGGAGATTTAATGACACAATAAAAGCAACACAAATCTATAAAAATGTAATAAAAAATAACAAGAATATTCAATTTGAGTTCAACATTAAAACAATATCACACGTTACAGGGCTATGTATGTATGATTCATGTACAGTACAGGCTATTCGAAGACCAGAGACATTTTTATATCTTTTTTTATAAATTGGTAATAACTAGTAAATTTCTTACTGGGTAGTTCGATTCCAATAAAATTTAGCATAGTAATAAACTAGGTGTTAGCGAACTTAAGTTTTCCAGATTGGTCCACAGGTAGCCAATAACTGATCTCTTATTGCAGACGCGGATCCAGGGGAAGCAAAATGGGACATTTCCTCCCCCAAAATTAAAATTTTCAATACAAAATTATAAAAGAAATTAGTAAATTTAATGAAAACTACTCTAATTTTAAACAAATTTCAAATACAGTAGAATCTCAAAAATTAGAACCACTTTGTACATCGGGCAGTTCTAATTTCTGAAAAGTTCTAATTTCTGGACATTTTTTTTTACAGAAAATTATAATAAAACTAGTTATGTAAGCTTTATTTTAACACAAAACTATTTTTATTTAATAAAATTTAATTAATTGAACATATATATTAAATTCATAGAAAAACTTTAAAATTTTTTTTTATTACACAGTGCAACACAAAAATTACAAACAAAAAAACACTTATCCCAGCCGAAAACTCGATGAGAGGAGAAAAGTAATTTCTGGATTTTGCTAGATTGGTTGCCGTTCGTTTTTTATGACCCTCTATAGTTTGTTCGCCAAATTCGATTTTGAGCACTTTTTTGCAATTTTCTTCTATTTTTCGCATGGCCATAGCTCGAAAAATGCTGTGAATTTTTTTTTGCAGTCTTCAACAAAGTTGTAGCTCTTGACTCGGCCAACAAAAATGCTGAATATATTAAGTCGGAAAAATTGCATCTTCATGCTCAAAATCCCAAAAATGTCGAAAAAATTACCACTTTTTTCACCGATTTTTTCCGTTTTTCGACTACAGCTCTTGAACTATTGAAAATTTTACCAAACAATCAAGGGAAGAAATGTAGCCTATAAACGACCACTCCTTGACAAACATTTTTGTAATTTTTTTTTATTTTAATTTTTTATATACGAAACAACAAAATAAATGCGTATTTGTCAAAATCGTTGTTGTTATTTTTTTTTAACGAAAGAACAAAGTAAATGTATATACTAATGTTTGTCAAGGTGTTGTTACATGTTGGACTTTGGAGTAGAAGTTGTTGATATTTTTGATTTTGTTTTTATTATGTACTGGAAAGTTGTTCATAATTTTATAGGCTACATTTCTTCCCTTGATTGTTTGGTAAAATTTTCAATAGTTCAAGAGCTGAAGTCGAAAAACGGAAAAAATCGGTGAAAAATTGGTAATTTTTTCGACATTTTTGGGGTTTTGAGCATGAAGATGACTTAATATATTCAGCATTTTTGTTGGCCGAGTCAAGAGCTACAACTTTGCTGAAGAATGCAAAAAAAAATTCACAGCATTTTTCGAGCTATGGCCAGCGAAAAATAGAAGAAAATTGCAAAAAAGTGCTCAAAATCGAATTTGGCGAACAAACTATAGAGGCTCATAAAAAACGAACGGCAACCAATCTAGCAAAATCCAGAAATTACTTTTCTCCTCTCATCGAGTACTTTCGGCTGGGATAACTGTTTTTTTGTTTGGAGTTAAAAAGTTGAATATTGCGTCACTGTGTTATTACCCAGCAAAATAAAGTGGAAGTAGTGCTTTAATAATCTCTTTAACTTGACTTCCAAAGCATTAGCATACGCACATTTTTCACTTTAATAGAAGTTATTGTTGACAACTGCCAAAAATGGTAAATTAAAGTTATTTTCAACAGCATTTGAATCACCATATAAATTAATTGGTATCGAAATTAATAACATCATAAGAAGTACTTTTTTATAAGTTCATATATATTTTTTTTTTATATGGAGGTTGAGGTGGTAAGTGGTTGGATTTGCAATCAGAAGGTTGCGAGTTCAATTTCGGGCCGGGGAGATAATTTTTTCTTATTATTTTTTTTAAGTCTAATTAATTTTTTTAATATTTTTTATTTAATTTGGTCTTTCTGAAGTTATTGTTAACAACTGCCAAAAATGGTAAATTAAAGTTATTTTCAACAGCATTTGAATCACCATATAAATTAATTGGTATCGAAATTAATAACATCATAAGAAGTACTTTTTTATAAGTTCATATATATTTTTTTTTTATATGGAGGTTGAGGTGGTAAGTGGTTGGATTTGCAATCAGAAGGTTGCGAGTTCAATTTCGGGCCGGGGAGATAATTTTTTCTTATTATTTTTTTTAAGTCTAATTAATTTTTTTAATATTTTTTATTTAATTTGGTCTTTCTGAGTATTTTAAGAAAATTAAGTAATTTAAAAACTACCAAATAATTAACATCTTGACTTTAATCATAAAGAATTAAATTAAATTAGAAAATTGTTATCCAGAGTGGACAAATAATTATTTGATAAAAATCTATTTTTTGTCTTTGCGATGGAACCTTTTGTAAAACTTATTTAAAAATATAAAAAAACCTAAGGTTTAATATTTTTTATTGTTATGTTGATAAGAAAATGCAAAGATGTATTTCACTGCTAAAAATTAGTTTATCGAATTTTTCATATTTGTTTCAAGATATACTTTTCAGGTGTGCCTCAATTAAAACGTGTGCAATATTCAAAAAAAAATTAGGTAAAAAAATTTAATTTTGGCTTCAAAAATCTAGTTGAGTTTTTAATTCTATTGTTTCGGATCGCAAAAAATTAGCAAAACCAACAAATATCGAAGCCAAATTTTGAAAGCTAGTTTACTAATAATCATAATTAATTAGTAAATTAATTATTTAAAACATTTTACTTAATTTAAATATATCACTTTAATTTACCTATTGAGTTTTTACCGACCTCGTTCTTCAAATCTTTAGAAAAAACTATGGGAAACATTAAAAGATCTTACGTTCCAAGGTACAATCGTTTCATTGCATGCCACTTTTTCAGATCTGTAGTTAAACTACTTCTCCGATATTTTTTTTCTCATTGTCATTATCTTATTAAAGACACTTCTCGTCAAATTAATTATTAACAAGTGGAAGCATTAAAGTCCGATGTGCCGAATTTGGTATAAAAAAAGATTAAATTCGGCTGTGACGAATTTTTGGATACCCTCCATCTCGGTGTTTTCATAAACCAGGGAAAGTGCAAACAATATTAATATCTATATTCTTTGTAAAAATAACAAAAATAATGTTGTTTTTATAAGTAAAACAAAATATGACTGATTGATTAATGTATTTGGGATGTTACAAAAGAAAAAATGTTTAATTAAAGTTTACTAAAATGAATTTGAAATTCTGTAGGCTTATAACAGTGGGTATTCAAAGGATATTCTGATTACCTAAAGAAGAACGTGTAGTGAAATATATATATATTTTTATAGGTTCTTATGATGTTACAAAAACTGTTGTAAAATTCGCCTGTTGTTTGTCTCTTTGCCTATATAATAATGAAAGAAAGTTACTAAAATATATTTTTGGATCGTTAGAAGAGATGCAATGAATACAATCGCATAAAAACAGTTTCGAAATTTCAGAATTTTAGATAAATTTAAGGGAACAAAAATACGCTTGCGGAGACATACATAATGAAATAATTATGAAATGCCAGTTTACATTACAACACATGTGTTTATACTATACATCACATAAGTAAAACGGAAAGTGTGATGAAACTAAGTTTCGAGACACAAAAAATTAAAGAAACTGGTATTTCAAATTATTGTTTTTCAGCTCAGTTGCTTGTGCAATTCTCGTTTACGACTCCTAGAATAAGAACCCTAAGAAATTTTCCCAAAATTCGATTGGTTTTTACACATCAGTACTTTAACTTAGATAATTTTTGTATGTATCAAATAAAAATTAGGGTTTTTAAGGAAAACAAATGCATATAATCAACAGATTTTAAGATGAAGTATGCACCTTATATGTGTTAAATAAAAAAGTTCTGAAAGTGAATGTCCTTTAAATTTAATGGGGTTTTTAATAAATGTAATTAGAGTGTAAGAGTTTCCTTGCAAATTTATTAAAGGTTGAGAATGAAAATAAGTAAAAATAGTGTACGAAAAAAAGTTATGAATTTACATTGTTGGATTCGTGGATTTTGTTCCTGGATATTTTTTTGATAACGATTAATGTGTCTGGCAACTCCGGTTAGTGCAGTCAAATAAATAAAGAATTTTAACTAAACTATCTTGTTCTACCTTTTTTCTAATTGGTTATTTTTTGATTTGTTGGGGTTAACAAAAAAAGGTATATGGCAACCCTGGTATCTGGAAAACAAAAGAATACTTTATAAATTAGCTTAACAATTTTTCGAGGGCTTCTCACCAGTGTTGCAAAACGTGGCACAATAGGGCCATTTGTGGCACTTTTGACTGCTTGATGGCCCTGTGGTACTTTCTTATCTATTTTGGCCCTTTCAGCTCAAAATTGAACTAACTACTTTAAACCGGTTAGTTCAGACTTTTATGAAATTTGTCTGATTTTTTTTTATTCGATGAGAGCATATGCTAGTTCTTTAGAGAATGAAAAACAGGGAGTTGTTTAATTTTTTATAAAAATCGCATCAAAATCATATATTTTCGTACCAGGAGGTCAGGTTTTAAAATTTTTGAATGCAGGACGGTAACATTTTTAAATCTTTTTCTATATGTCCAAATTTTTAAAAGAAGTGCCGCAATTCATTTTTAATTAAAAAATGTGTTTTTGGAGGCTTTTTAAAAATGTTATGTTAATGCAAGAGCGGAAATAATTTATGAGAATTCATAAATATGTTAAACTTTATTGTCAGAATGGTTTGTCTTGCATTTTTAAAAAAGCATTAAAATGACGAACTCTAATTAACAAATTAATATTATTTTTTTTTAGTAAAAATCTAATAATCGAATTTTTAAAAAATATGGCCCTACAAGGATGATGAATTTGATTTTCAAATAGTATCAACCAGCATAAAATAGTACTAAATACAAGTTTTTATTATAAATTAACGTTTTTAAAATTTATTTGTATATAAAAACAAAATTTAGTTGATTTTAGTTACAGAATTTATAAAAATTATCAGACTATTTCTTAAATTCACCTTTTTTTGCAAAGAAATCTATTTTATAACTCATTCGATTTTAGAATCACAATGCAAATTTGAAGATGTTGGCAATGGAATTTTTTCAATTGTACTTTTTTAAGATATTTATTTTTCACTTTTCGAACACTTTTTTTTACTCGAACTCAAATAAAATCATCTTTAATCAATTCCATTTACAACGATTGGATCCAAATAAATACATTTGATAAATGTTAATTTATGAATGGGTAATTGAATTAAATGTTAAATCTTGAAGTTTCTCTGAAGTTTCTAAAAATAGAACTGTTGTGTTGTTGGAGTTGTACTTCTGAGGTTATGTATGCAAGAACAAAAACACCGTGTATTGAATAAAACTAGTTTTAATCACAACAAAACTAGACCTGACGATAGATCAGTGCGCTAAAGCGCTCTGTCTAACGTGTGGTGCGAGTGCATGTGCCATTAGAAATCAGTTTATCTATACCACAGTCAGTGATTGCACAGAAAGTTTCATATAGACGCAATCGAACAAATAAAAATATAACAAATATTACATTATTCAAAAAACAGGGTCACTGACGAAGGTTCAATACCAGAAACTGCGCAGTCTGATTCAGGAAAATTGAAAAATTTACAATGCAGTTATGATTTTTTGAAAAACACTCATTCTTCTTTACCACGTCTTTCACAATTAAAATTTAATAAAATTGCATATTAATTATAGTATTAATTGCAATTGTGTGAAAAAGATGTTAAAATTCAAGCTAAATCTTTAATTTTTATTGATACGTAAATAGTACTAAAAGAGTCAATGGAGTACCATGGTACTTTTCCGGATCAAATAGTACAAAAAAAGTACTATAGTACTAACTTTATCATCCCTGTGGCCCTATCAATGATATTTTGGCCCTTTTAAATTGTCAATTTGGCCCAAAACAAAAAAACTCAAAATGCATCACTGCTTCTCACATTTGCACTCATAACCAGTGTTGCCAGGTTTGCAGAGCAGAAAAACGACAAATTTTCTAGAAAAAATCGTCAAAATCGTCATCATAGTTTGAAAAATCGTCAGAATAAAATATATTTGTTAGAAGAGGGATAAAGTTTTAATAAAAAATAAAATACAATAATGTTATTCACATTTCAAATGTTAACGCGTTATCTTTGTAATATAACACGATTTTTGACACTTCTCTTTGGTTTAAACTTCGAAAATCCTTATATTTTACAACGATATTCATATTTATAAAATGTTGAAACAGTGTGCCCCAGTAGGCTAGTTGGTAGCGTGCTGGCTTATCAGTGCGGGGGTCGTGGGTTCGATTCCCACCAGAGGCTCTGATTTTTCGCTACAACGCGCCGAAGGCCATAGTAGCTAATACTCAGTTAGGGTAATAGTATATAACTTGTTATTATATGATTATTAATTAATAAAATAACAAAAATATAATGTTGAAAGATCAAATAAATACAACTTTAAATCAAACAAATTTTACCACTTGAACTGTTAATCACTTATATCTGCATAATTCTGTGAACAACATTTCAGTGGCACAACTTTTTAAATATTAAATTCTTTTACAAAATTTGGAAATTCTTTAACAATAAGTCTGTTCGATTACTTTTCCTGTAAAGTTCAGTAAAAACTACTCAGTAACCAAATTACAAATAGTAAGACAAATTTACAAAAAAGTAAACGAACAGAAAATTTGTAGGAATTATTAAATTAGATAAAATAGCTTGTTTTAAATATTAAAAAAAAAAATCAACTGGTCATTATGGAAAAGGAAAAAGTTAATTGAAATTATCGACCAAAAATAATTTAAATGTGTTTTAACTTCTTCCATAGTTAATTATTTAATAGTTTTCACTTTCAACCCATAAACAATTAAAATTTAATTTAATTTTTGTTTTTGTTTACTAAAAATACAAGCATATTTTTTTAGTCATATGTTTTTTTCATCTTACAAATTCTTACTGGCAAAAATGTATCCAGTAAAAACTTGTAAGTTCTTTGGCATCAAACTGTCACTTTACTCTCTCTTTTTACCAGTTTTTACTGCGTATTTGTCTAAACGAATACCTTCCAGTAAAAACTTGTACAAAGTTTTGTGTTATCGAACAAACTTAATGTTATATTTTGTAATTATTAAATTTTGGCACTTTATTTATATTATTAGGCCTGTTTTTAAGCTCCGGATTTATTTTTGGATTTATTTTGTTTCATTTAAAGTTGTATATATATCATCTTTCAATATGAAATATATTCGGGCTAGAGATCTGTTTGTTTCGCAAAAAAAGTCCATGCCTTGTGTTTTAACATGAACATTTTTTTATTTTTATTTAAATCTAACTCCAATTAAATTTTATAAAAATTTAAAAAAATGTTCTAAACATATAAACACAGAAACTAAATTAAGCTAAACCCGTAATGAATTTATAAAAAAATAAATGCGGTTTGGATTAAGTTTTATTCAATTCTAGGATTTGCATTTTTGCAAAAAGCTAGCTATCGATCAAAAAACAATGTTTTTGCTTTCAATTTTTAACGAAATAATATAAATTTAATAATCGGCGATTTTATGAGAATGATAAATAAGGAGATCTTGCTGACATATTAAATTATTGTCAAAAAATCGTCATTTTGGAAGCAAAAGTCGTCAAATAGTCATTTAGTTATTTTGGGGTAATAAATATCATCAAAATGACGACAAATCGTCAAACCTGGCAACACTGCATGCAATTGCTACAAATACATACGTACATACATACAGTATTACAAAACAAAACAAAAAAACAACAACAATATTTTGTGGGTTTTTTTTTTGTTTTTAAGTGTTGATCATGACCATGGATGGTAACCGATTCTATGTGGTTATTGGCCGTAGTAACGCTATTTTCTTTTATTTCGGTAACGGTATTTTAGGGGAAACTATACTTAGTTATTTCGGTAACGGGATTTTAGCGTTAACGGTATTTTAGCGTTAACGGTATTTTAGCGTTAACGGTATTTTAGCGTTAACGGTATTTTAGCGTTAACGGTATTTTAGCGGTAACGATATTTTAGATATTTCGGTAACTTTATTTTAGGGAAAAGATTTTTTAATTATTTTGGTAACGGCATTTTAAGGATAACGTTATTTTAGGTATTCAGGTAATGTTAATGCACACCACAATTTTTAACCGAATTATGTCCGAGTTTATATGACTGTCTAGTTTATGATCGTACTTTGGGAAAATATATCTATTCACAGAAGTTTTTTGTTCAGATCTTGTTAGATTATTTCGGTAACGGTATTTTACGGTAACGGTATTTTACGGATAACGGTATTTCAAGAATATCGGTAACGGTATTTAAGCGATAACGATAGTCAGTTGAAAGGTGTTAGAATAGGGGACGGTATTTCAGCGATATTGACAGCCATCCCTGCTTGCGTATATTCTTGTGTATAAGCATTGAATGTACGTATGTATGAATGTATGATGAAATAAATAGTATAATTTAAAATTTGCTTCAAAATTTTTAGAGGTCTTCCCACATTTTTACTCATAACTTTTGAACGCGTTAACCGATTTTGATTATTTTCACTAGAAAACTGCTCATGATATCAACAAACAATTTGACTGAAAATTAGCAGTACCTATTCTGTATTGTCGGAGTATTTTGTGTTTCCACAGACAGACGGACGGACAGACGGACAGACGGACATGGCTATATCGACTTCTCTATTCATGCTGATCAAGAATATATATAGTTTATGGGGTCCCAGAATTTTTTTAAAAGAATTACAAACATTTGACAAAGTGAATATACCCTCCTGCACTATGGGATGGAGGGTCTAAAAAAATATTTTAAAATTTGCAATGAATTCAAAATTGTTAAATGAGCATTTTTATTATTTCTTAATATTTTTTTTAACCTCATCAAAACTTAATAATATTTTAATTTTTCTTTGATATTTTAAATTTTCAATCTCGCTCCTAGACGAGGACAAGAAATTCTCTAACATAACAAATATCTCTAGAAATTCTAATAACAAAGTCCCCTGAAGATTTCCTTGGGCAGGAATGAAATCCGGATAGGGACACGCCTACATCAGATTGCTTTTCACAATTTGTTAAATAAGTTTTGGGACTTTAGCACATTTAATTACTATAAATAAAAATAATTTATATCTCAGTGATCATTATTTTATATTTTTATTATATATTTGTGTATCATATTTTTCTTGTTTTCATAAAAATATATCAATATTTTCAACTTAAGTTCGTTTTAAGTTTGTTGTACTGCATAAGTAACTTTGGTGCAAATGGTAGCGCGGTCTACTTTAATACAGCAGATCGTAACTCAGATTCGTGTGTTCAATACTCGCTGGCACCAAAAGATTTTTTTTTAATATTTAAAGTAATATCCCTAAAGTATGCTGCACATTTTTATTAAATAAAAATGTTAATATATAGTTGAAAAAGACCTTCCATGTACTATTGAAAAATAGCATCCATGCACTGTTTAAAATGCTATTAAAGAAATTATATATTCACTCCATCCGCCCAATGACACGATAATGTTAAAATCATTAATGATTCACCTAAATTTGCACCACATCCGATTCAGTAGATGTGGTGTTTTTACTACTTCTTCCTCAGCTCTTATTTTGCTGGGTAGGTATTTAATTTTGTGCAAGCATATCAAATTTCTCATGCATATGACCGAATTGTACTCACCACGAATAACTCGGGCATTCCCCGTTTTATTTTTACTTCAATGAGCAAAAAAATAGTTTGTAGTGAAAATACAAAACAAAATAAAAAAAACTTCCAGAAATTAGAACCACAAACCGCATTTCTAAAAATAATTGTAATTGTAAATGTTATTTATTTGCTAATCGCAGGTATGCACGTAGGGAGAATGTTTTAAAAAGAGGACATTTTTTAAATTGAATTACCTTTAACAACAAATACTTTAAGCTTATGCTGTGAAAACATAATAACAAAAATAAATATTTTAGTACAGTGTTATTTTAACGTTATATAGACAGTCGCAATTAATTTTTAATTAGTATGCATTTCACAAATTTAACGTTTTTCTCTAAAAATTATAAGCACTATTAATTTTTAAATCAGACTAGACCAGTTTCTGGCTTTTTATGGACAGTCGTCATCAGTGATTTTCCATTTAAATTGTATTATTATTTGTGTATTTATAATTGTCAGATTGTCTCTATATGAAACATTTTTCAACAACCTGCGGCTTTAAGAATCAGACCTGCCCTTCTTCTTACATTACAAACGTAACAATACCAAGTCATGACCGTTTAGCGATCACACCCAAGTATGGCCAGCTCCAGCAAAACATTTTGTTGATTTCAACAAGTCAATTTTCATTTGCATTGAACTAAGTGTCAGCAAAACATTTTGTTGAATTTACTAATTATTTGCTAAAATCAGCTCACTGATGTTGAGCAAGACACTTCTGCAGATATTAGCAATTTTTACTTAAATCTAAAATTTTGCTGATTCTAACTTTTTTGTTAACTTTAGGGACGTTTTTTTTTTTGAGTGTAAGATTATATTGGTGTAATTAAATACTTCCATAATTTGTATTCCAAACAATTGATTACTATAAACATAATTTAAAGGGCCTTGATTAAATACAATGTATGTAGTACTACCTATAATATCCATTAGCGACAGTTATTAATGCACACAGAGAAAAATTTAGCTATTTGCCAACTGAAATTCGGTTATTGCGACTCAAATTGGGTTATTACGAATTTAAGTCGGTTGGTAAAACTGAGCATTAACTTTCACAACAAAATTCGGTTAATTTAAGTGATTTGTTGTTGCAACACCCAAATATCCAGAAATCTAAATCGTTGTACTAACTGAATTTATAGGTTGTTACCATTGACATACACTTTTCAATTCGGTTGGCACTTTATTTCTCTGTGTGTACTTTGGAAGTATTTAAGCGCACACACCAACCATTTATTGTATGCTACGTGTTCCTTAATAAGGTTTAATTTCGATTATTTTTCACTTGATTTAATGTTATTATTTTTCACTTGATTTCATGTAAATATACTTCAATTCCTCACTTCTAAGTAAGCGGTTAACAGAAGAAGTTCAATAGTGTAATGGTGGGGAGGGTGTTCTTAAAATTTTAATTAGACGTTTCAATAGTTCACGCTTAAAATTGATTTCAAATCAACTACTAATATAAAGTTAATGAATTTTTGTTCGCAGTGTATAAATATAAACACCAAATGCTTAAAATTACATAATAAACACATATTGGTATATATGGGGCTTTTCCAGCCAACGGCCCAGCTGCAGGAAAAAGTATGTCGGAGTAATGTCAAACTTGTAGTGGTTATTGGTAAATATCAGATCCGTTTCATATTTATAATTCATGAATGAAGTTATAATTTGGAACTCTATAACATTTAAACTAATTAAGTTATTTTAATGCCAACAGCTTGTAGTAATTACACCGGTCGACACAAATTTTGATTTCTTTCATGGGAAACATATTTTTTTTTTTATCAAAGTTCGCTTTTGATCTAAGTTCTTTCTACTGCTGATCGTAAAATCTCCATAACTTACATATAGACCTAAAACAGCAAAAGCAAACTTTAAAAGCTAGAAACGTACATTTTGGTGTTTTCCGATGTCTAGAATCAGAATTTCTGCTTTAAAACAGAAACATAAGAAAACTACTTTTTTTTGCCGACCGCTGTTATTTGTTTTGTTGCCTATGTCGCGAAAAATGCTTTTGCAAAACCCTCCAAGGTGGAAATTTCCAACCGTACAAAAAAAAAAAAAATAGTACTGGCAAACCACTGCTGTTTTTGTAAACCCCACCGTGCTTAAAATTACCAAACGTATAACAAATATTATACTAGAAAAACACTATTTTGCTTGTAAAGCATGTGTGTTGCAAGTACCACCCGCAAAATTCTTTGCCTATATCGTTTTTACCAATATGACAACCAGTTAGAAGCATTATCTTTTTTGTATTTTAACTATATTTCACACATTTAAATATGATGCAAATGGCAAAGACGGAACTGTGGAACTGTATTAAATGTGTTTTTTGATATATATTTCTCAAAATTAACTAAATTTAAGGTTTTTTAAAAGCTCCACATATTTTGAACTACCAACGTTATGATAACGGTGTGAAGTTCGCTCAAAACCAACGGTTGGCCACTGTTATCAATCGGGTAACAGGGCAATACTGTCAAGATTGATAATCCTATGTTCTGCCAACGCATAACCGACCGTCGATGACGCTTTGCCAACACTCTGCCGATTGTATTTTTCGGCATCAGCTGTTATTCTCTGAGTTTCATATTTATTTTAGATTTTTAGCAGAACTGATGAGCATTCAGGCCAGTCAAGAAGTGGAATGTTTCTTTCGCTTAACCACTCTTTAGAATTCTTGCAAGGAAATCCAGTTTCCATTGGGGTGGCCTCGTTAAACTTGCAGCTAACTGCATTTCAATACTGCTGTATAATCAGAACTATTCACTCTTGGTGATGTGAACTGAATTTCCAGCATACCTGCTGAAGAAAACGCATCCCACATAATGAGATTACCGCCACTAAAATTCCGACGTGAGAAGTATCGTTTTTCTTTGCTTAGATTGCACCAATAGTGGGTATTTCCTTCAGGTCCATCCAAATTCCAGTTTTATCGTCCGAAAATATCACCTTGAGTGATATAAAAAAAAAAAAAAAAAATTCTGTAGGACGCACAATTATCACCCACTTTTCGAAATTAAATTACGACCATATTGCATACAAAGTTTTATTAATGTTAACAGTATTGGTAAGCAAAATAAGAATTTTTCATTGATTAGTTCAGGCGCGGATCCCTGAAAATTTTTTGGGGATTGAAGTATTTTTGATTTTTTAATATTTTTCACAATTTTGTACTTAAAAATTTAATTTTGGGGAGGAAATGTTCTATCAGTGCCTGGTTGAGTTTAACGTTTTCGTAAGTAGCATCGCATCATCAAAACGGTTGCAATTGAGGTATCGTTTTGAACAAAACGACATCGTTTTACTTAGAGAATCTGTTCCCAGATTTTACTTTTTCTTTTTAACGTTTCGCCGATTCTGCTAATTTCAG
The DNA here is from genome assembly GCA_021234595.1 of Delia radicum. NCBI lineage: Eukaryota > Metazoa > Arthropoda > Insecta > Diptera > Anthomyiidae > Delia > Delia radicum. The sequence goes on from CM037853.1 coordinate 199,007,280, forward strand.
TCGGTTTTTCCTCAGATCAATTTTAAACAAATTTTTAGTAGCTTTAGCAACAATTTTTTTATTTTTATCTATGAATTAAACAAGGGCTACTCCGTTTTTTTTTTTTAATAATTTACTCGCCCTATGTTAGTATGCATTTAATATTCTTAAGAACTTCATACTAATTTTAAACAAAAGATATCTTACACAATACACTATAAAAACTCATAAAAATGCACAATATGCAAAGTGCAATAATATAATGGTGGGTGAATGCATTAAAACAACATGGTGCTGCATAATAATTATCATTTGAATTTTTAAATTGTGCGTAAGGGTTGTTAAGTATCTCAACACATTGCAGCTGGTTTTTCATATTAAACGTGTGTAGATAGCGCTTGTTGTTGCTCTGTTTTGAAAATGCAACACATTCATAGTCAGAGCCTTAAAATTTAAATTAATTTCTTCTGACATAAGTCAAAGCAATGGCTATGCAATGCTCTCACTCTCTCTTAACACCGTGTGAACGCAAACAGGAAATATGCCGTTTTTAAGGAAAACCAAAGCTGAATTGATTTTTTTTTTTTCACACGCAGAGAAATAAAGTGCCAACCGAATTGAAAAGTGTATTTTAATGGTAATAACTTTTAAATTAAATTGGTGCAACGATATTTACATTAGATTTCAAAATATTTTGAGTTTTGTAACTAAAATTCAGTTGATTTAACCGAACTTTATTGTGAAAACTAATGTTGAGTTATACCAACCGACTGAAATTCATTATAACAGAATTTGAGCGGTAGTAACAGAATTTCAGTTGGCAAATAGCTACATTTTTCTTTGTGTGCACCAAATCATAACACAGAAAAAAATATTTCACTGCTTTTTTCAATTAAATCGATTTGTTGAAAATTTTAAAAGCTGTCAATTAAAAATTAATTGAATCAATTAAATATTTGCTCAAGTTCGGAACTTGCTTGATACTGTTTAATAATATCGCTCAAAATATATTGTTGTTGTTTTTTGTAATATTTATATATGTAGATGTTTTTTTATAAATCTTTAAGTATTAGTAATAAATATTTTAAATACATTTAAATTAGATTTTATTAATACTAATTCGGTTTATTACTACATAAAGTAAAATGATTTAATTTCAGTTGTTTAAATGTGAATAAGTTTATTCTAAAAGACAATAATAAAACTGATAATGTAATTTCTGAAGTTAAATTTTGTTTAATAAAAATGTAACCATTTTTTTAAAACAAATAAAAATAAAACAAACAAATAAATTAAAAACTTATAAAAAAAATCCTATGGTTTAAACAAGAAGGCTTATTTTTGCAAAAGAAAAAATCCAAAAAAAATGTTACGCAGCCCCTACGCTTCAATAGAAAAAAAAACTAATTTCTATGTGAATTTGTTCACATAAGTATAAATAGATCTGCTAACTTAATGAGAATTTCATGCCGGTTGAAATTCAATGTTATTAAAATCAAGCTATAAAAAACATTTGGTATCACAACAACAATTTTATAAAAAAAAAAACAGTTGGTATGGCAACAACAAGTTTGTTTGTTTGTTTTTTGGGAAGATATACGATATTGATCACTTTTTAATCAAATGAGTTATTATTTAATTGAAAAATAATTCAATTAAACAGCTATCAATTTATAATTGAACTAGCAATTTTCGTTGTTGGCGAAATTTCAGCAATTAAAGTTGGTTTTCGTAATTGAAATGGGTTTTTATTTTTTGTGTGTAACAAATATGTCGAAAAATATCTGCAGCAACATTAAAAAAATAAATTTATCAATTTAAAGTCGCGAAAAATATTAATTTTCCCACAAGTTATATAAATTTTTTCTCAGTAACTGAGAGTATTGAAATCTCGTTATTTTCTAAACTCTTTGGTCAAAGTTTTTTATGAACACTTAGCTCTTTCAACGAAAAATCACCAAATAGAGTTTAATAAAAAAATTAAATAGTTACTAGTAAATTAATACATAATATATTTAATTGATTTTTTATCAGATTTACTTAATAAAAAGAAATTATATATTTAAATAAATATGTTTACACTGAGAGAATTGTCTGCATGATATTAAAGAATTTTTGCATAAAAGCAATAAAATTGCACCGGAACCCGTTCATTAATACTTTTCATTAAACTAATGCAAATTGAGAATTTTTTATGTATTGTTCATCTTTTTAAATTGCATTTTATTTTGAATTGTCAGGTTTGTGATCATAACTTAAATGTTTCTATTACAAATAGAAAACACTAATTGTCAATTAATGTAAGAGAAGATGAAACAAAATCTTGTGTTGAACAGCGCTAGAGGGAGTGCAACACTTTCGACCTAAGCGACTAGGTCATCTTCAGCCTTATTCTAATCCACCAGTTAGTGCTTTCTATTTGTAATAGTAACATACTAATACAAATTTTCATAAAATTTTATGAATAATATCATTTTGATTATAAATAATTTCATTCAATCAATGAAGAAGTTTCATTAAAAAACTAGATTCAAAAAAAGCATAAAGATTTTAATAAATTTTTCGTACACATTATGAAAAAACTTTTCATAGTTTACTTAAAATGTTCGTTATTATTCGTCCAGTAGAATTCTTTCTGTGTATATTACTGTTTAAGAAAATTTAAAAAAGAATTAACTCTTTATAGATCTGTTCACAGTACAATGAACGACTGCGTCGACAGAAGTGAGTTTATATTATGGATACGAATATTTTATTACCCAGGGACCATTAATGGTAAGTTTTGATTATTGTTCTTGTTCTTTTTTTTCATATGGTAAATTATTGTCTGATTCCTGAAATTCACAGACCCAAGAAAACACTTTACATTTCATAAAACACAGTGGTGTGGCAATCAACAGGAATAAATTATATGGAAGACGTATGTACAAAGAGACGGGGGAAATCAATATAATAATTTGAGATCATTTAATGGAAACTTCCCACCATTTAAAAAGAAATGCACATAAATTATGTACTCCAAAAAAATTAAAACATTCAAGTTATTATCACGGAAAAGGGATAATTATTATACTTAGTGTTATTCAAATAATATTTAATTTACTACAAAATTTGTATTAAATAAACTACTCGACGGCAACAAAAAAAAAAAATGCCTTTAAAACACATAATTTTTAATAGACCTATTCAGTCAGAAAAAAAACAAACGGGCCAACGCAGGTAAGGCACTTTTGCAAGTGGTTCAAGTGCTTTCTCAATCCAAAGAAGATAACATCGTTAGACAAAAGTACCACTGGGGAAACAAAATTTCCAATATTGGCAAAATGTTGGTAAAACAATGAAATTATCTAAAAATTTGTTTTCTAAAATAAAATTAAAAAAAAGTGTATGTGCATTTCGAACCCTGGCCGCCAGATTAACAGTCGACAGCCCTAACCACTGATCTAACGAGCCATATAATACTTGATAGCTTACAACAAAAGTATATGATAACTGCTGGGTAACAGTTGTCTGCTCAAATCTGTCAGCACTGGCATAAGGTTGGATATAAACAACTTGCCAACGTTGGGAAAACAAACAAAAAGTTGGTCTTAAAAGAGATTTCCCTGAAACCAATAAATTTATTTTAAATGAAAAAAATATTAAAAAATATAAAAAAAATCACAAAAAATGTTTTACCTGAACTGGGCTTGAACTCGGAACCTTCCGACTACAAAATTTGTTAAGCAAAGCATCATCATTTTTAAAAACAAATGCTTTACCAGCTTCATTTCTGACTGAATAGCACGAGGAAAACGCTTATTTCCAAGGTTGGCATTGTGCTCTCGGCCAATTCTTTGCCAATGATTTTTTCTTAAAGACCACTTTAAAAACAAATACTGACAAACGCTTTTTGGAAAGGCTGCTAAAGCGTATTACACAAGTGTTCTGCCAGCATCTACATAAATCTACATAAAATTATATTTAATTTTAGTATAATCGTGTTGGTATTTGTATGAGGATATCGTACTAGTATGGCAAGCAGGCACGTAGCTAGGAATTTATTTCGGGGGGGGGGCTTTTCGATTTTCTTTTTTTGCAAACTAGAGTAACAGCTTTTTTTTTTTTTTTTTTGTTTGCTAAATTTTGACCTACACGTAGTGGGTAATCATGTATTAATAACAGAAATTGCTTTCTAAGGTCATTTTGAAACAAAAACCTCCCGCATAAAGTGCATTTCCTTAAAATGCATTTTTTACTTGTTGTGTTCATTATTTTGCGAATTTTAATGTATATATCGCGAAACAACGCTTTAATCTGTTTGATCACAATCCTCGAAACACGTCAAATTTTAAAACGTTTGTGTCTTTGAGGATATGCATTGTTATTGTCTAATTACGTTAAATTTTTAGCTAAATATTAATTTTTTGTTTAATTAAATAAAAAAAGGATTATGCGGAAAACTTTTTGAAAACCGTCTAGGGTAGCTAAAACTTGATAAATGTAAAAAAAAGTTTCAACTTCTAATAACCCGATTTAAATTAATATGATGCTTTATAAAATCATACGAAATTTAATATGAGTCTTAATACAGTTTTATCCGAGAAATGGGCATAATAATTAAATAACATCCGAATACTGACGCGATACAATTTAATACGATTTAATATATCGGTATAAATTTCCAGCTTTTTATTTTAAAACGTCATGAAAATTCGAAATATCTATTAATCCTTTTAGACTTTAGCCGCTTGCAAAAGGTTTACAACTTTATAATTTGTAACAATTTCCATAGCATTTGGAAATTTTATTTAAAATAAAATTGTGTTTTTTTATATATGATATAATATCAAAATATATATTATTTTGCAATGTCTAGGTATATAAATATAACGTAATTATTAATTGGATTAGTTTTAGGGTATTCTAAATGCAATATACAATTATACGCAACTATATATGACATCATATTAAATTTTTTCTATAAAATTAATTTTATATATGAATTTATATAATTATGTCGGGCTAAATGCACTGGCAGACAAAACCTTATAAATGTATATAAAATAATGTATTATTTTATGCAAACGTTTTAACTCTGGAAATTAAAGATTTATAACCATCCAAAAAACAAATTAAAAGCAAATATCCTATATAATTTGCCCTTTGTTCCCTTTGAAATTAATGAAATTCGGATAGGTGATAAAGTAGCAAAAATATATGAAAAACGTATGTATCTATTTTTAAAATTGGTGGTGAAATTTAACACATCTTTGTATGAAAATATGTTTAAAGTTTAGGAAATTTAGACTTATTTAAAAACAGCGTTAAAATGCTCGAGAAAACACACATTTTGAAAACCAATTTGACACTATGTCGTGGACCCCGGCTGCCACTTATTTGAATTATTTTAACAAATTATTCACTATTTTTTCCCCTTTTTCATATATCCGACTTCATATCTTCTTGTATTAAAAAAATCGTAAATTTTACAAGCAAGCGTGATTGTAGTCTGAAAGAAATAATAATAAAGAAAAAATATAAAATTTGGAAAATTTAAAAATATACCTGACATCGCCTAGGTCTTATTTAAACTAAATTATGTATTTCCAATTCACTTTGATTTATATTTTGGACAATTTCAAACGCTTTTCAAATTGTCTTTAATCAATTTTTTAAATAAAAACCCTTTAAAATGTCTAAAAAAAGGACATCGTTATAACACAAAGACTTTTTTAGCTGCTTGATTTTAAAATGTCGCATTTCAAGGAGCGCCGATAGTAATTTGTTTACATTTAGTCTAAAAAAAAAATTGAGAAAATTTGAGTCACATTGGACCACGTTAACACATTATGCATATCGATCAAAGTTTGAGGCTTAAATTTGTTTCAAAAAATTAAAAAAATATATGAGATATCGTAAAAAAAATACTGAAAACTATGTTACCAGATGCGTGCGTAGCAAACCAAATTTAAATAAAAAGATTGCACTGTAAGTAAAGTAACGACTTTTACGGCACAAGTAAACTTAATTTTGAGTCTTAGTGGTATCTCCATTTTAAAAGATTATGTCAAAATACACAGAAAAAATCATTGTTAAAAAATTTCAATTAAACTTTTGTTCGATTTCAAACTTACTTTCAATTAACTGTTTAATTGAAAATGAATTTGGTATAAAATTTTTTTCAGTTTTTATAACGTATACTAACAACATAGAAACAAATGCAAAAATTTTAAAAAGTCGCCAAAATTAAAAAAATCGTTTAAAGTTGAAAATTCTGGTTTCTTTAATTTTGGTGATTTTTTTTCGAATTTTGGCGTTTATCTTGGGAGTTTTTTAAATTTCTGCAATTTTGAGGATTGTTTCTTAAATTTTGGCAATTTTTTTCAAATTTTGCGATTTTTTCAAATGGTTCCGATTTTTTTTAAATTTTTGGCGATTTTTTTTGCAATTTTTGGTGATTTTTTTAAAAATTTTGTAATTTTTCCCAATAGTAAACAATATTTAATTAAATTTTTAATAGATGTGAATAAAACTATATGTAATTGGAAATAATATTAATTAAATTTTAGTTGTTACTACAATTGCATCCACACGACCGAATTCAGTTAAACTTTTGCTGAATCAACAAATATTTTAATTAAAACTCAATTTTAGTTTTTTCTGTGTAGACATATATTTTAAGTCAAAGACTTCGAAATCTCTTATGAAATGATTTTATTTATTGCTTTTTGTCGAAAATCAACTCTAACAATGATAGCCGCCCATTTGCAGGCGATGTTTCATAACGAAACTTTAACTTTCGAACCATATAAAACTATTTCCTATTTGATCCAAGTCAAAAATAAATATTTTCATAACATTGTTACTTTCTAACGAATTGTATTAAGTTTTTAAATTTGTCAAATCATTTCGGGGGGGGCTCTAGCCCCCAAGCCCCCCCCCCCCCCCCTAGCTACGTGCCTGATGGCAAGGATGTTGAAAATTGTACTTGTTTAAACTTTAAAATTTTATCATTGTGCATAAACTAGACATTTTAATGAACAAATTTTTCTACTAAAATTGCAATGACATTGAAAATGTTCCTTAAGAAGATGTAAGAAGACTAAAATTACTAAATGGGTGGATCACCCGGAGGTTAAGAAAGCTAGAGAGTTGAGAGATATGGCGTATAGGGCCTATATGGAGTCACCAGTTAGCACCAGGTGGTCTACTTTTTGTAAACATCGGAATAAACTGAAGAATGTTATGAGGAAAATAAGAAGAAGACTGTACGAAACACGTGTCTAGGGTCTTTTACTAACAACCATCATGACGTTACTAAACTTCGAAGACCAAAAATTTTCTATTTATATAAAAAAAATTTTATTTTTACTTTGGCTCGAGTAATATTTTTTTACCGTTTTATTAGTTTTTTATTTTTATATACATCGAAATTATTTTTATGTTATTTTTAATTTATAATGAGATTTCAACCTCCGTAAAAACATTTAAACGGTGTTACTAATGGGCAGTCAGCAATATCAACAGTTGCGAAGTAATTCAAGGGTAAGGAGTTTAACTTATTACCAGGTAACATGTTCGGTACTACGAACCTATAACCTAGGTTTTGCTGGGATACTTGGAAGTTTAGTATTGAGGCATTAGTTTGCCAATGCTTTGGCATTATAATTTATATGGAAATTAAATTCAAATGGGTTTTAATGAATATTACAACTATGGCTTTATTAAGTATTATTGGACATTACAACTATAGCTTTATTAAGCAATTGTAGTTGGATAAAGATCTGAACTTTTTTCGACTATCATAACCGTTCGCTTATACAAAAATTTAAAATTAAATTATACAAAAATTTAAAATTTTTGTACTTAAGTTAGCTTTGAAAAACGTGTCAAAAATCAGAATTATCAGAAGATTACGCTGTTTTTAAAAAAATTGCATTTTATTTTGAATTGTCAGGTTTGTGATCATAACTTAAATGTTTCTATTACAAATAGAAAACACTAATTGTCAATTAATGTAAGAGAAGATGAAACAAAATCTTGTGTTGAACAGCGCTAGAGGGAGTGCAACACTTTCGACCTAAGCGACTAGGTCATCTTCAGCCTTATTCTAATCCACCAGTTAGTGCTTTCTATTTGTAATAGTAACATACTAATACAAATTTTCATAAAATTTTATGAATAATATCATTTTGATTATAAATAATTTCATTCAATCAATGAAGAAGTTTCATTAAAAAACTAGATTCAAAAAAAGCATAAAGATTTTAATAAATTTTTCGTACACATTATGAAAAAACTTTTCATAGTTTACTTAAAATGTTCGTTATTATTCGTCCAGTAGAATTCTTTCTGTGTATATTACTGTTTAAGAAAATTTAAAAAAGAATTAACTCTTTATAGATCTGTTCACAGTACAATGAACGACTGCGTCGACAGAAGTGAGTTTATATTATGGATACGAATATTTTATTACCCAGGGACCATTAATGGTAAGTTTTGATTATTGTTCTTGTTCTTTTTTTTCATATGGTAAATTATTGTCTGATTCCTGAAATTCACAGACCCAAGAAAACACTTTACATTTCATAAAACACAGTGGTGTGGCAATCAACAGGAATAAATTATATGGAAGACGTATGTACAAAGAGACGGGGGAAATCAATATAATAATTTGAGATCATTTAATGGAAACTTCCCACCATTTAAAAAGAAATGCACATAAATTATGTACTCCAAAAAAATTAAAACATTCAAGTTATTATCACGGAAAAGGGATAATTATTATACTTAGTGTTATTCAAATAATATTTAATTTACTACAAAATTTGTATTAAATAAACTACTCGACGGCAACAAAAAAAAAAAATGCCTTTAAAACACATAATTTTTAATAGACCTATTCAGTCAGAAAAAAAACAAACGGGCCAACGCAGGTAAGGCACTTTTGCAAGTGGTTCAAGTGCTTTCTCAATCCAAAGAAGATAACATCGTTAGACAAAAGTACCACTGGGGAAACAAAATTTCCAATATTGGCAAAATGTTGGTAAAACAATGAAATTATCTAAAAATTTGTTTTCTAAAATAAAATTAAAAAAAAGTGTATGTGCATTTCGAACCCTGGCCGCCAGATTAACAGTCGACAGCCCTAACCACTGATCTAACGAGCCATATAATACTTGATAGCTTACAACAAAAGTATATGATAACTGCTGGGTAACAGTTGTCTGCTCAAATCTGTCAGCACTGGCATAAGGTTGGATATAAACAACTTGCCAACGTTGGGAAAACAAACAAAAAGTTGGTCTTAAAAGAGATTTCCCTGAAACCAATAAATTTATTTTAAATGAAAAAAAATATTAAAAAATATAAAAAAAATCACAAAAAATGTTTTACCTGAACTGGGCTTGAACTCGGAACCTTCCGACTACAAAATTTGTTAAGCAAAGCATCATCATTTTTAAAAACAAATGCTTTACCAGCTTCATTTCTGACTCAATAGCACGAGGAAAACGCTTATTTCCAAGGTTGGCATTGTGCTCTCGGCCAATTCTTTGCCAATGATTTTTTCTTAAAGACCACTTTAAAAACAAATACTGACAAACGCTTTTTGGAAAGGCTGCTAAAGCGTATTACACAAGTGTTCTGCCAGCATCTACATAAATCTACATAAAATTATATTTAATTTTAGTATAATCGTGTTGGTATTTGTATGAGGATATCGTACTAGTATGGCAAGCAGGCACGTAGCTAGGAATTTATTTCGGGGGGGGGGCTTTTCGATTTTCTTTTTTTGCAAACTAGAGTAACAGCTTTTTTTTTTTTTTTTTGTTTGCTAAATTTTGACCTACACGTAGTGGGTAATCATGTATTAATAACAGAAATTGCTTTCTAAGGTCATTTTGAAACAAAAACCTCCCGCATAAAGTGCATTTCCTTAAAATGCATTTTTTACTTGTTGTGTTCATTATTTTGCGAATTTTAATGTATATATCGCGAAACAACGCTTTAATCTGTTTGATCACAATCCTCGAAACACGTCAAATTTTAAAACGTTTGTGTCTTTGAGGATATGCATTGTTATTGTCTAATTACGTTAAATTTTTAGCTAAATATTAATTTTTTGTTTAATTAAATAAAAAAAGGATTATGCGGAAAACTTTTTGAAAACCGTCTAGGGTAGCTAAAACTTGATAAATGTAAAAAAAAGTTTCAACTTCTAATAACCCGATTTAAATTAATATGATGCTTTATAAAATCATACGAAATTTAATATGAGTCTTAATACAGTTTTATCCGAGAAATGGGCATAATAATTAAATAACATCCGAATACTGACGCGATACAATTTAATACGATTTAATATATCGGTATAAATTTCCAGCTTTTTATTTTAAAACGTCATGAAAATTCGAAATATCTATTAATCCTTTTAGACTTTAGCCGCTTGCAAAAGGTTTACAACTTTATAATTTGTAACAATTTCCATAGCATTTGGAAATTTTATTTAAAATAAAATTGTGTTTTTTTATATATGATATAATATCAAAATATATATTATTTTGCAATGTCTAGGTATATAAATATAACGTAATTATTAATTGGATTAGTTTTAGGGTATTCTAAATGCAATATACAATTATACGCAACTATATATGACATCATATTAAATTTTTTCTATAAAATTAATTTTATATATGAATTTATATAATTATGTCGGGCTAAATGCACTGGCAGACAAAACCTTATAAATGTATATAAAATAATGTATTATTTTATGCAAACGTTTTAACTCTGGAAATTAAAGATTTATAACCATCCAAAAAACAAATTAAAAGCAAATATCCTATATAATTTGCCCTTTGTTCCCTTTGAAATTAATGAAATTCGGATAGGTGATAAAGTAGCAAAAATATATGAAAAACGTATGTATCTATTTTTAAAATTGGTGGTGAAATTTAACACATCTTTGTATGAAAATATGTTTAAAGTTTAGGAAATTTAGACTTATTTAAAAACAGCGTTAAAATGCTCGAGAAAACACACATTTTGAAAACCAATTTGACACTATGTCGTGGACCCCGGCTGCCACTTATTTGAATTATTTTAACAAATTATTCACTATTTTTTCCCCTTTTTCATATATCCGACTTCATATCTTCTTGTATTAAAAAAATCGTAAATTTTACAAGCAAGCGTGATTGTAGTCTGAAAGAAATAATAATAAAGAAAAAATATAAAATTTGGAAAATTTAAAAATATACCTGACATCGCCTAGGTCTTATTTAAACTAAATTATGTATTTCCAATTCACTTTGATTTATATTTTGGACAATTTCAAACGCTTTTCAAATTGTCTTTAATCAATTTTTTAAATAAAAACCCTTTAAAATGTCTAAAAAAAGGACATCGTTATAACACAAAGACTTTTTTAGCTGCTTGATTTTAAAATGTCGCATTTCAAGGAGCGCCGATAGTAATTTGTTTACATTTAGTCTAAAAAAAAATTGAGAAAATTTGAGTCACATTGGACCACGTTAACACATTATGCATATCGATCAAAGTTTGAGGCTTAAATTTGTTTCAAAAAATTAAAAAATATATGAGATATCGTAAAAAAAATACTGAAAACTATGTTACCAGATGCGTGCGTAGCAAACCAAATTTAAATAAAAAGATTGCACTGTAAGTAAAGTAACGACTTTTACGGCACAAGTAAACTTAATTTTGAGTCTTAGTGGTATCTCCATTTTAAAAGATTATGTCAAAATACACAGAAAAAATCATTGTTAAAAAAATTTCAATTAAACTTTTGTTCGATTTCAAACTTACTTTCAATTAACTGTTTAATTGAAAATGAATTTGGAATAAAATTTTTTTCAGTTTTTATAACGTATACTAACAACATAGAAACAAATGCAAAAATTTTAAAAAGTCGCCAAAATTAAAAAAATCGTTTAAAGTTGAAAATTCTGGTTTCTTTAATTTTGGTGATTTTTTTTCGAATTTTGGCGTTTATCTTGGGAGTTTTTTAAATTTCTGCAATTTTGAGGATTGTTTCTTAAATTTTGGCAATTTTTTTCAAATTTTGCGATTTTTTTCAAATGGTTCCGATTTTTTTTAAATTTTTGGCGATTTTTTTTTGCAATTTTTGGTGATTTTTTTAAAAATTTTGTAATTTTTCCCAATAGTAAACAATATTTAATTAAATTTTTAATAGATGTGAATAAAACTATATGTAATTGGAAATAATATTAATTAAATTTTAGTTGTTACTACAATTGCATCCACACGACCGAATTCAGTTAAACTTTTGCTGAATCAACAAATATTTTAATTAAAACTCAATTTTAGTTTTTTTCTGTGTAGACATATATTTTAAGTCAAAGACTTCGAAATCTCTTATGAAATGATTTTATTTATTGCTTTTTGTCGAAAATCAACTCTAACAATGATAGCCGCCCATTTGCAGGCGATGTTTCATAACGAAACTTTAACTTTCGAACCATATAAAACTATTTCCTATTTGATCCAAGTCAAAAATAAATATTTTCATAACATTGTTACTTTCTAACGAATTGTATTAAGTTTTTAAATTTGTCAAATCATTTCGGGGGGGGCTCTAGCCCCCAAGCCCCCCCCCCTAGCTACGTGCCTGATGGCAAGGATGTTGAAAATTGTACTTGTTTAAACTTTAAAATTTTATCATTGTGCATAAACTAGACATTTTAATGAACAAATTTTTCTACTAAAATTGCAATGACATTGAAAATGTTCCTTAAGAAGATGTAAGAAGACTAAAATTACTAAATGGGTGGATCACCCGGAGGTTAAGAAAGCTAGAGAGTTGAGAGATATGGCGTATAGGGCCTATATGGAGTCACCAGTTAGCACCAGGTGGTCTACTTTTTGTAAACATCGGAATAAACTGAAGAATGTTATGAGGAAAATAAGAAGAAGACTGTACGAAACACGTGTCTAGGGTCTTTTACTAACAACCATCATGACGTTACTAAACTTCGAAGACCAAAAATTTTCTATTTATATAAAAAAAATTTTATTTTTACTTTGGCTCGAGTAATATTTTTTTACCGTTTTATTAGTTTTTTATTTTTATATACATCGAAATTATTTTTATGTTATTTTTAATTTATAATGAGATTTCAACCTCCGTAAAAACATTTAAACGGTGTTACTAATGGGCAGTCAGCAATATCAACAGTTGCGAAGTAATTCAAGGGTAAGGAGTTTAACTTATTACCAGGTAACATGTTCGGTACTACGAACCTATAACCTAGGTTTTGCTGGGATACTTGGAAGTTTAGTATTGAGGCATTAGTTTGCCAATGCTTTGGCATTATAATTTATATGGAAATTAAATTCAAATGGGTTTTAATGAATATTACAACTATGGCTTTATTAAGTATTATTGGACATTACAACTATAGCTTTATTAAGCAATTGTAGTTGGATAAAGATCTGAACTTTTTTCGACTATCATAACCGTTCGCTTATACAAAAATTTAAAATTAAATTATACAAAAATTTAAAATTTTTGTACTTAAGTTAGCTTTGAAAAACGTGTCAAAAATCAGAATTATCAGAAGATTACGCTGTTTTTAAACAAAACAGGCATTAAATCGGACTTTGAAAACAAATGCTACACTGAACCAAAAAACAGCAGTGAAATCAACTACATCCCATTTAAAATTGATAACTTGCTGATCATTGTACAACCACCATAACCTGTCCGACACTTTAACACATTGTTTAGTAAATGTATCTTTTGTAGTTTAACTATTTGTTGATTGTTATTTTTACAAAATAAATTAGTTATTTCAACAAATATATTTAATCAAATTGAATTGAATTATTTTCTTGTTTTAACAATGCGCTTTATTTAATCTATTTGTATTTTGTCGATCTATTACTAATTTTTAATTTTATATTTCTTTATCTTTTATATTTTACAAATTAAAATTTTTACTAATATACGGTTTTAGTTAGTATAGTAAAAAAATAAGAATTCGAAAAAATATAAAAAATAATTTTTTTTTTTATATATTTTCTTTATTTAAAAAAAAAAATTAGAATATATACAATACAGTTTTTTTTTTAGTATTCTTTACAACTAGTCAAAAAAAGACTAACGAGCAAATTTCATCGAGTCAAGTGATAATGATGCATTAGACATTAATAGTTAGAGTCTGACTAAATCCTGTGGTTTAGTACGTTGTAATCTACGAGGTCGATCTTCAGTGTTATAAAGGTTGCGAGCTTCCTGGTTCACATGTAGAGACAGTCTGGTTTGATGTTTGGCTGCATATTTTTGTATTACGGTTTTAACAGTGTCCACTCTAAGATCTCGGTGGATATCGCTGTTTCTTAAATACCACGGTGCATTAACTATTTTTCTTATAACTTTATTTTGAAAGCGTTGAATTATGTTTACAACACTTGGCTTAGCGCATCCCCACAACTGGATGCCATAAGTCCATATAGGTTTAATAATTTGATTATAAGCTGCAATTTTATTTTTAATTGATAGAGACGAACGTCTACCAATTAACCAGTCATGGCTTCTGTATTTGATTTCAAGTTCTTGTTTTTTCTTTTTGACATGCTCATTCCATTTCAGTTTTACGTCCAGCGTCATACCCAGGTACTTGGCATGGTTTTCGTAGGGTATTTTATTTCCATTAATTGTGATTGGAATAGCCTTAGCTTTGCTATTTTTAAAGGTTACATGAACGGATTTCGTATGGTTTAATTCGATTTGCCATAAATTGGCCCATTCATAGATGGAATTTATTGCTGGTTGCAAGTATTCAGCGGCCTCTTTTTCTGTGGAACCTACTGCTAAAACAGCAGTATCATCTGCAAAGGTTGCTATTGTTGTATTTGGCGGATTAGGGAGGTCGTAGGTAAATATTAGGTATAACATGGGTCCTAATATACTACCCTGAGGCACTCCCGCTTTGATTTCTTTAAGATCAGAGTACTCTCCTTCATATTTTATCCGAAAGTATCTATTTTTTAAATAAGATTCAAGTAGTTTGCAATAGTTGTGTGGCATAAATATTGTTATTTTATATAACAGTCCATCGTGCCATACTTTATCAAAAGCTTTAGCAACATCAAGGAAAACGGCAGAACATACTTTTCTTTCCTCGAAAGTGTTTTCTATAACTTCAGCAATTCTGTGTATCTGATCAATCGTAGAATGCTTTTCTCTAAATCCAAATTGATGTGTTGGAATTATTAGTTTTTCTTCTATTATTGGCTTCAAACGCTTTATAAAAACTTTTTCAAAGAGTTTTGAAAGAGTTGGTAAAAGAGAAATTGGCCTATAAGATGTTACATCAGTTGGCGGTTTACCTGCTTTTGGAATCATCAGCACTTCTGCTACCTTCCAATATATTGGTATGTGTTCAAGTTCAAAAATCGAGTGTATTATTTTAGTAAGAACGATTATTCCCTTACGGGGCAATTGTTTAAGAATTTTGGCAGTAATTAGATCATATCCTGCTGCTTTTTTGACTGATAAATTTATTATTTCATTTTGTATTTCGGTTTCAGTTATTTCGGGAACTATGTAATCAGTTATGTCGTACTGTATATCAAATCTTAATGGCGTTTGAATGTTGTTTAGAGAAAATATGTTTTCCAAATACTCAGCAAATACTTTCGCTTTCTCCATATGCGAACGAGAACATTGGCCATTGCTATTTTTTATGGGATGGTATACCTTTGGTGGCACTTTTCCAGATTTTGTAGCTCTCCATAATGAGTAATCATTATTTTTGTCCGCAGATAAACTCATTACATGTTGTTGAATCTTTTGGTTTTGAAACTCCTTTATTTTACGTTTCAGCTGTTGGGAAGCGCTGTTAAATAGTGTTTTATCAGCAGGATTTCTAGTTTGCTGCCACTTACGTCTTAGCTTACGCTTTTCTATTAGCATATCTTTAATTTCGTTGGGGTAATTGTATCCAATTTGTTTTTTTTTTAGAGTAGGGGTACTGTTCCAGCTAGCGTTTTGTATTATGTTTACAAAGTTTAAGGCAATTTCGTCTAATTCATCAGTACTACATATATTGGTTGGAATCACAAGATCGTTGTTTATTAAGGCTTTGAAATATTCCCAATCTGTATGTTTGTTGGACAGTGATGGTTCTTGTTTTTTATAGGATACGGATTCTGTAAATGTGACAAAAATTGGCGTGTGGTCAGAATTAAAATCATAACCATCATATATTTTTAAAAAGTTTTTCGAAATTTTGTTTAGTATAAAAAAATCAATTAAATCAGGGGTTTTTGATGAGTCTGTTGGCCAGTAAGTTGGTTTTCCAGTTGATAAAAACTCGCATCCATTTTGTTTTGCTGCTTGAAGAAGCCTTCTACCTTTTGTGTTAATTAAGCGGGATTCCCAGTAGGTATGCTTTGCATTGAAATCCCCTCCCATAATAAATTTATGTTTGGGGTATTGTATTAAGGATTTGTAGATCTCTGTTTGGATAATATTTCTTGGAGGACTATAAACAGCTGATATTGATATCATACCATGTGTGGTTTTTACAGAAACTGTTGTAGCTTGAAATTCGATAGAGCAATACTTATTTTCTTCATAATGTTCTATGTTGCTTTTAATAATAACTGCACTTCCTCCTCGTGCAGTGTTCAGTGGGTGAGCTGTATGGTAAATACTATATTCTGGTATTGTTATTTCATTCTCATTTGTAAAATGGGTTTCTGATATTAAACAGATGTCTATTTTTTCTTTGTTAAGGACCAGCAAAAGTTCATTCTTATGTTTCAAGATACCGTTAGCGTTCCATAGCATTATTTTCAGAAGGGAAGCTATTTTTAATTGTTAATAGCCCTTTCGAGCTGGTTGAGTCTAAGCTCAATATTTTGTTGAAATTTTTCTTGAGTTTTTAAGGTTTTAAGTATTTAAGTATTTCAGACAATAAATTTTCATTTTCAGTATTAGCGGAATAAGTTAAATCCGGTTTTTTTTTTAAACATTGGAGAAACTGCTCAATTTTTGTTGCCTTTGTGGGGTTTTTGCTTTGGCAACGCTTGGATTTTTTGGTGTTCTATTTATAGACTGGGTATCAAAACGTTTAGATTTATCTCTTATTTTTTGCAATTCTTTTGCGACTACACAACCTCGATAACTGGCAGGATGTGATTCACCACAATTGCAGCACTTTGGTTTCTGTGAGGAAGGTTTTATACATTCCATAGTTTTGTGTTTACCTGCACATTTAGCACAACGTGGAGGTTTCGAGCAAAAATTTTTGGTGTGCCCATATAATTGGCAGTTTTTACATTGGAGAATTAGTCTGGATTTCTTAGTTGGTTCAACTTTAACTATGCAGTTCAGTATTGATTTAATATTATAAATTCTTAATATCTTCTGATGATTCAAAAGAGAGTATAAAAATATCTAATGGTTCCTTTGATTTCCATTTAAGCTTATTTTCTGCACTTATTGGCTTTAAACCTTGATCTCTTAGGTCTTCGATAATTTTATTGGTATCACACGAGTGGTGTAAATTTTTAACAACAACTTTAATGGGTCTATTTTCTTTAATTTCAAAAGAATACCATGGTAGTTTTAGTTCATTGAACTGTTTAGTAATTTTTCTATAATCTTCTCCATTATTGGGAAATATTTTAAATACATCATTATTAATCAATTTAAATAAATAAATACATATCCTTATAACACTTAATTCCACTTACCACTATTTTTTTTATTTATTAAAAAACAATAAAATTAAAAATTATAACGCATTACGTACCCAAAACTCAAATTTTTAAAACACATGAAATATTACATTTATAAAACACATTAATTTATTTGATATTTAAATTAATAATTAATTACATTTTCTATATTTATCTAAATAGTTTTCTTCACAATTACAGATGATCACTTATATGAAAAAAAAATAAAGTAATGACAGTAATAAAAGTCTAGAATTTACATAAAATAGTATGAAATTATATAAATTTATTTAAAACTAATTAAAAACACACACACTTAACTATCCACTATAATGCACTGAGTTTAATTATTCACAATTCATTTGTAAAAACTCATTTAACATAATTTTATTAATTTTTGACAACTGTTTTAAATGGCTTTCACACGCTAACGCAAGTAATGACTGACGCCACAATACTACAAGCACACCAAATTATTTTCTACAGCTGTAAAACCTCTTCAAATTAATATACTTTGACCAAATTAACTTTACAGCCGTTTTTATGAATTTTTCTGGAATTAATAAATGGAATTTAGTTATTTAAAAAAAAAACGTGCGCTCCGGTAGGCTAGTTGATAGCGTGCTGGCTTATCAGTACGGGTTCGATTCCCACCAGCGGCACTGGTCTGTTTTCGCTACAACGCGCCGAAGACCATAGTAGCTAGTTCTCAGTTAGGGTAATAGTATATAATTTGTAATTATATGATTATTAATTAATAAAAAAAAAATATAACAAAATTTTGCCAAAACGACACTGGCTTCGTAAAGCCATAAAATTTTTTGGTTTTACTAAAATGTACATCAATTTGAATAAAATAATTGTTGTTTTACAATAAAATTTGTCAAAAGTTAACAAAAGTTTTGGTTCAGTGTAGAAAGGCATAACTTTCTAAAAATATGGTATTGGAGGTTATATATAAGCACAGGGACCATCATTTTCTAGATGTGTTCCAAAAATCGAGAATCGGTGAGATACTTTTAGTTTTCACTCAAATAAGGCGTGGAATTAGGGACTATTTTGATAAGGCACACAGTGGTTTTTAGAAAGAACAAAAACCCAGTTGCTAAATATGACTAAATTTCCAAATCGCTTAACGTCCAAAGCAGGTCCCTATGGGGAATGAGGAGTTAATTATCCTAAAAGTGACTGGTTAAAGAAGGACTTATCACAGGACTGGTATAATTTAATACTGAAGTGGGTAAAGCAGTGTCAAATGTCCTAAAATTACCAATCCTGTGACTGGTAAAGGGAGGACATACCACTTAACCAGAATGCTTATTAACAAAAAAAGCCAGTTGGCCAGAATTTTACCCATATATTTACGAAATGCCCCTTTTGCGACATTCTTGTGGCATGCCCATCTTTGGTTAGTCCTGTGGCATGCCACTATGTGGTTTAAAGCAGGACAAATGACCCCCTCCTATGACAAGCCAATGTTAAAGTTGCCAGTTGTTTACATGGGATAGGATTTAGCAGAGGAACGGTCTCAGGTACGAAGGGACCGATCCTGTGGCACACGCAGAACCGGTCCCATTCCCCGTAGGGGTATTAACAGTGGTCCCCGGAGGGACAAACTCGGAGCAAACTGCTTTTTAAAATAGTAAAAATAATAGTCGTAATCTAAGACGTTTTCTCTACAAAAATTATTTTTATAAATTTAATCTTATCATTTACGCAAACTGTTATAAATATATTAATTTCAGGTAGATTCCTAATCTTTTGCCAAACGATTTTAACAAAAAATGCTGTATTAATAACACAGTACAACATTTTTCAACACATGATTTTCGGACTCAATTGCACGTGAAAGTAGCCCCAAAAATAAGAACTTCTGCATCATTCGATTTTTATATGTTATCTATGCATGGAAACAAAAATGTTCTAAATTTTGTTACCATGCATAGATAACATATAAAAATCTTATATTTTGTGTGTTTATAAAGAAAAAATCAGCATATATGTAGATTTGTAATATAGTTATTGAGCAAAAAAGGTGAAAAATGGGGAAAAATAGGCATTTGTGCGATTTTTAAGGTACCGGATGCACTTTTCTCGGGTAGGATTGTTCCGTATTTTTTCTCCTATTCAATATCTACAACTTTGCTTCTGACACAAAAGAGATATTCCGTACGGTATAATGAGATATAACCATGTTAAAATATAGAAAAAGTGCTAAAAATCCGCCTTGAGTCAAAAAATTTGTATGGCCATTAAATTATTACTGTAGCCAACTTGACAAAACGAGTGATGCAGAAGTTCTTATTTTTGGAGCTACTTTCATGTGCAATTCTCAGAATTGAGTACCAAAATGTGTTTTACTGTGTAAAATATAGATTTTTACACAATAAATATATAATATATATAAATATCTCGCATTTTGCATATTGTCACGTCAGAGAAATTAAAATTTTGTTAGGCTTTTTCTCTAAATTTTTTGTTTTTTTTTTTTTTTATATGAGTCCAACATTTAAACTCCAGAAAATATTGATTATTGAATTTAAACAAAATTTTACGAAAATAAGTAAAAAATTTAGAAATATTTAGGATTATATTACTTTTTTTTTTAATTAGCTAAGCAATCATTGTTTATATTAGTGTTTTTAATAATTCCCGGGAATTCCGACAAAAATTAACGAGCATCGGGAAGAGAAAAAACTGCAAAATTCTCGCGAAGTTTGTCTAGGGAATTACCGGGTTAAAACCAATATTCGTGTTAACCGAGTTCGTCTTAAACGACTTTTACTGTAATTGAATAGTTTACACAATAAAAAATTTTCGTTTTTTTTAGAAGCAGAATAAAACAAATGCGCTGATTCAAGTGCTTAATATTGCATAATACAGAGAAGCAGCAAAAGAAGCAAATAACTTTCGTATAAAAATAATCAAAAAAATTTTTTTTAGCTTACTGGTTTTCCTTACACGGCTGCAGGTTGAAAGCAGCTTACCCTAATACCTTACAAGGATGCAGATTGTAATGTAGAAAGTTTCATATCGTGGATTATAAACGATTTGTATTAGTTTTCGATAGTGATTTCCGATTGAGTTTGTGGTAATTAGTCATTTAACTGTTTCTAAGGAGCTAACACGTGGTGCAGTAAAAAATAAATAAAATTATTATATTAATACACAACAAAAAATTCATATCTGTAGAATTTTATGTAAAGTAAATTATATAATCGTAATATTACTTACTAATTTGAATCGTAATAATGTAGACATAAAATATGATTTTACTCAAAGTCATGAAATCACAGATTTTTATAAGCGCAAAAATCCGCGATTATTTTGCCCAAAAGTAGTGCTTCCAAGTGGGAATGCGACATATAAAAACTATGGCATATGTAGGCAGGCTTGTAAGGGATTCTTTTTAGCTTACTCGCTTAAAAACCTGCTTGCATGTAAGCAGCGTTTTTTTTTTCACTGGGTTACATTGTGCGTGCTGAAAGTAAACTAGTTTTAATTATTATATAAAAAATCAACAAATTTTGCACAACTTTCTTGATGAAAAAAGTGTTTAAAAAACTCTGATATCCCAAAGTTTAATCTTTCAAATAAAGCATTAATAATTACTATCTAGAATTGGTCAACAAACGAATGTTTTTCTCGCATTAAACTCCGTAGTCTTCTTTCTATTTTAACTTGACTGAAGCTGATTTTTTAGCACTCAGCTAAAATTTTTTTAAGACTTTGAAATCTGCCATTTTACTTTTGACTGACCATTCGATGAAAGCCAAATTTCAATCCTTCCCAAAATAAAATCCTGGCTACGGTCCTTGTTTATAATCGCAAAGTAACCAGTTACTGACCTTCGTTTCTTATTCCCAAACGTATTATCGAGCAATAGAAAGTTTTGGTGGTTATCACTTCGTCCTGTAATCTGTTAACAAAAGTAGCAGTATCTATTCTCCGTATACCAAAATTTTTCTAAGGGTTTCCACAAAAAAATAAAAGTAAGTATTTTGAGTTTCAAGAATACTAAACATTTATTTTTAACTTGTTCTAGTTAGACACTGACTTTACATTTATACTCAAATAGTTACAATGATGCTTCAAGAGATTCATTTTCTATTGCAATATTATAATACAATAGAACACATTTACCATAAATCTAGAGGTATTAGTTAGAGGTATCAACTTAAAGTTATGTGTTTTGTTCATTTACATGAAGAGTATCTTTTGAATATGCTTGTAAATTTCCTATAACGAAAAAAGTGTACGAAACCAACAACATTACATGTACAATGCTACTAGCAGCCAAAGTTGCCAATTTAGCCTTTTTCCGGCTAGATCTAGCCATTTTATTTGTATCTAGCATTAAAAAATTGCTAAAATTTATCTAGCCGGAATATTTAGCCATTAAATTTTTCAAGTTTGATATAATTTTCATTAAAAATAAAAATTATATTTTTTCGACCTTTAATTGTGCAATGAAAACGAAAATTATTCAAGTTCGAGGACATACTCTATATTTCTTTATGAGGATATTGTGTTAACAAATAATCTATAGAGTTTTTGTTTTAAAATTTATTAATTCACCACTTTCAGGAATGTGTTGATAGATATATTTTGGGAACTTTCTAGGTTCCCATCATCAGAACACGTTTTGAAAGGAGTTACAATCCCATGCAAAACATCAAGCGTTCATATAAACTAGTTTTCTCACTAAATGAGAACTAATATATGAGCCCGAAGTTAAAGATTATCACCACTGTCTGCCTTTGGTAGGTATTCAATACGAGTGTTTTTGTCATTTTATTTGTACACTTGTTTTGTTTAAAAACAAAAGACCGTACCAAGACCGTACTTTGTATTTTATACAAGTTTGATATAATTCTTATTAAAAATAAAAAAAAGGAAAATTATTCAAGTTCGAGGCCATACTCTATATTTCTTCATTAGGATATTGTCCTAACAAATAATCTATAGAATTTTTTGTTTTCAAATTCATTATTTGACCCTTTCAGGAATGTGTTGATAGATCTATTTCGGGAATTTTCTAGGTTCCCATCATCAGAACACGTTTTAAAAGAAGTGACAGTCCCATGCAAAACATCAAGCATTCATATAAACTAATTTTCTCCCTAAATGATAACTAATATATGAGCTCGAACTTAAAGATTATCACCATTGAAAAAAAATATATTGAAAACTTGTTTGTTGCACACAGAGAAATAAAGTGCCAACTGAATTGAACAGTGTATATTAATGGTAGCAACTTATAAATTCAGTTAGTACAAATATATTTACATTCGATTTCTGAACATTTTTGGTGTTGTAACTAAAATTCTGTTGAATTAACCGAACTTTGTTTTGAAAACAAATACAAAGTTGTGCCAACTGTCTGAAATTCGTATTGACCGAGTTTGAGCCGTAGTAACCGAATTTCAGTTGGTAAATAGCTAAAAATTTTTATGTGTGTGTATTAGGCCGGGTCGATTTGTATGGAGGCAAAAAAATCGCTCAACGTTCAAGGAAAATCGTATTCTAGGGATCAAAATAAGAAACTTTGCCGAAGGAACCATACCTCTAAAACGAATTCTGATGTCCCGACTTTTGACCAGTTGGGTCAAATTTTGAAAAACCCCACTTTGACCCATTTACAGTGCCCCAATCGAATCCAACCCAATCGAATATAATTTATACATTCATCTGCTAGAGCGTCTTCAGGAGAAGAAATAGAAAGACTCCTCCTACTTTCTGAAATATTTCTATCCCGAGATTTGTACATTTTGCTATAAAAACACGGCTAAAAGGACCTCTTTCAACTTAAATTTTAACCCCTTAACGATTACCTAGAATGATGATTTATGCATTAATCTGCTAGCGCGTCTCCCGGAGAAGAAGTAGCTTCCATAATCTTGGAGAGATTCCTCCTATTTTCTGAAATATCAAAGTAGGCTTTTGCAAAATTTGACCCTACGGGTCAAAAGTCGGGACATCAGAATTCGTTTTAGACGTATGGTTCCTACGGCAAAGTTTCTTATTTTTATCCCTAGAATACGATTTTCCTTGAACGTTGAGCGATTTTTAAATCGACCCGCCCTAGTGTGTATGCAAGGTTTACCTTTGGTACATATTCAATATAGGAGATGTGTTTTTTTTCACCTTTTTATTTGTACTCTTGTTTTGTTTAAAAACCAAATGTACGGGGGGAGTGGTAAACAAGACCGTACTTTGTATTTTCCCATAGCCATTTTTGTTCTACAAGTTTTGCTCTTATTTTCATTCATATATTATTTTCACATGCTATTTTTAAATTCGATTTATAATTATGTTTTTTTTTTTTTTTGTTAAATTTGACTGGACATATTTGAGAAATTAGTAAAACATTTCAATTTCAAGAGTACTTTCATCAAATTCGTGTTAAAAATCGTTATTATTATTAATAATTTACATTTAAATTATTGAGCTCAAGTATTATTTACTGAAGTTAGCCATTTCTAGCCATTTTTTCTCCATAATCTAGCAATTTTTTCACATCAAGTATTGGCAACATTGCTAGCAGCAGTAGCAATCTAAATGGAATGGCTTTGGCGAAACCCATAAAATTAAATTCATTCAAAAAATTTTAACCATAAATACTAAATAACACATTCATCCATATAATAGAAGAAACTTTCGTTGTGTGTGTTAAAGACCATTCGTAGATACAAAAGGACTTTAATTCTGTGCTGTTGTTTTTATATGTCATAGTAAGTAATTGCATTAAGTATCAGTTATGAAAATGTTGTTACAAGAGTACATTTTAAGGTACATTTTGAATTTGCATTTACATATTTTTGTTTTCAATAAGAAGTTAAATAATGTAAAGTCAATTTATTTTTTAAGTTTCTATACAAGAGTCTAAATGCGGAGAGATTGGATTCCCTTAATAGCTTTAATGCCCTTTACGATTCCATGACAAGGATAATGTAGAGTTGTGCCAGCAGTGACATTGTCGTTACTGTGATTTTAATGCTTACAACTCTTTTTAGATTAATCCTTTTAGTCATTCTATTCCCGCTCTCAATTACTTGGAACTTTTCGCATCGCACCACAATTTGGCGTTACTAGTGAATGCAACAACGATTACTATGAGCGCTAAATGTAAATACTAGGATATTCAAATTACTTAGTTTTATTTAATTAAGTTTTCCTTAAAAACTCATAATAACACAAGTCACACAATGTATTTTATCAAAGTTAAAAAAAAAGTTTTGCAATTAATTTAAAATTAAAAAAAATATTCTAAAATAATGTACAATTTTGGGTTTTTCTTTTTTATAAAGTTCGACTTTACGATGACATGCAAATATCAAAAACATTATTTCATAGCAGTCTATGCCTCGAAAAAATATAGAGTAAAAATCATATAAATTACAGAAACTTCTATTTTATTTGATTAGGATGAATATTGATCCGAATTAAAGAAAAGAGTGAACGGCCAAATCTTAAGTGTAACACAAAAAAAAAAATAATGATGAGTTAAGTAAAAAACTTAACACAATTTTTAATTTTTGTTGAATATTTAGATACTTAAAAACTTCGGTTAATTTATGGAAATCGTACCTTTTGGTTGTTCATTTTTTTATAGTTTCGACCACTTATTTGAGTATAATATTGTCTGTAATTGTTCAAAAATATTTTAAAAATTTCTTTAGAAAGTGCTATAAATGTGATATTTTAGGCACTGGTCTCGGTGCCGAACGCCTTTTCTTGAAAATAACCAATGAAAAATATATACATTTATGGATTATTCTTTTTAAAAAATTCGGAACAACTTAAACATATATCGATTTACTTGATTAACTCGATTAATCGACCAAAATTATTCGAGTAATTCGCTATTCGAAATTAACCATTATAATTTACTCGAACAGTTGTTTGATAAAATTCATCGATTAATCGAGTAACGGTTAACCGATTGACTACCCTAGTAAACACCACAATACTCTCGACCCATTCCAAACTTCTGATTCTGAGAAATACGCAGTGAGAACACTAGCATTTCTCAGTAAATCATTGCCCAATTTCTGAAATCTTTTTGTACTCTGAACTTCAAAAGAAAAAAAAATTTTGTGAGTTTTCGTATTATATATAACAATATCCGAAAAATGAGAGCATCTAATGGAATTAGATCTAAAAATGAATCACATTAGATCTAATGATACAACTAGACCCAATTTGATAAAATAAAATATAGTGTGGCAGAATTGTATCAAAATTTTGTCCTCCACCAAATGTATCAAACTAGATATAATCTGATACATGTATATCCAATTAGATACAATTGTATACACAAATTTTCATTTACATGTGACATGTAATTATATAAAGGTCGGCATGTAATTGGATTTTTCTGCATATTGCAATATGTAAAGGAATATATCATTCAAGTTCGATGCCATACTATATATTTCATTATTAGGATATTGTCCTAACAACGATTAAAACATAATTTTTATTTTTAATAAAAATTATATCGAACTTATGTTTCATATCTTTTTAGTGCATTGTACACTCATAAAAGTAACCCCGTACAACCCGTAAATAGTATCTGTATTTTATCTAGGAGAATTTTCAATGAAGCTGCAAATCGTAGTCGGCTAAAATTATTTGACCTATATTTGTGAAGAACTTAATTTAAGTAGACAGTTGTAGTAAAATTAACTATCAATTTAGCTTAATCAACAGAATTTTTAAGCTGAATAACAGAAAATGTCTACTAAAAATCTCTTTCCGATTGTTAAAGGCTTACACAAAATGCTACCGCGTTTGATTTCGTTCATTTAATTTTTTCTTTTGTATACTACACATCAAACAAAAGCACGCATATGTGTGTATATAAAATTGTAAATATTAAAAAATTATAAGTAAAACAATAAATAAATTTAATAAAAGAATTTACTAAATGAATGAATTGAAAATTAAAGATTCAGGCAAAAATACAATAAAAAACACTCTTTGCTGCGACTGTACAACGCAATATATGCATTTTCCCACGTAGTTGTTTTGAAAATGTGAAGGGGTTTTATTTATTTTTCATATTTATTTAACCATATTTTGAATATTTCGTTTTTAGTATTTTAGAATTATTTTCATTTGAAATATGTAAAATTACGTCATACATATTCATAAATGCATGTTAGTAATTTTGAATTATTATCTTCTGTTATTAAATTAATTAAATATTTTGTTTATTTTTAGATTTTTTATTTAAAATAAAAGAATCACAAAAAAATAAAATTTAAATGTCGGCAAAACAAATTAACTAAATTAAAAATGTTCTACTAAGATTTTAACAAGTCGATTTTCATTTGCATTTAACTTAGGATCTGCAAGCCTATTGGCTAAATTTACCTTTTTTTGCACAAGGATCCTCCCAGCAAAAATTTTGCTGACTCAACTAATTTTTTTGAAAGATCACAACAGAAATTGCTTATTGGAGACATACCATAAAAATTAATTAAACGCTTAACTTTTGCACAAGATGGTACATAATATAAATTCATATAAAATTGAAATTAATAAAATGTTTTATTTTAAACTATCACTTAACTCTGTCTCTATTAACGTAACTTTTTGTGTGTTTACGTTTATGTGGAAGCACACCTTATGTCTGATCTGGTGATAACATCGATTGAATCAACAGAGGTTCTGACATAACAATAGAATTTCGATTGCATCAACAAAAATTCAGTGATAATTACTTAGAAGTCTAAAACACGAAAAGCTTCTTCGGGAGAACGTTCTTGCTTCTCTTAGGAGTAGTGAGAGCTGTTGGTCATTCGTTAGAAGAGCTAAGAATAATTTTATTTAGTCTATTCCAATAAGCGGTCCCGGATGTGTGCTGAAGCAATGCTGCACTAAAAAAAAAAAAATAGTAAAGTCATCAAATTAGTCAATTAGTCAGGAGCGTGCTTGCAAAAACAGTACTAATGTCAGCAAACTCTTATGCTTAAAAGAAGCGAGCTTATTATCTTTCAACTACTTACATCTATGGTTGTCTAAATGATTGCATCTTTCTAGAAACGAAACAAAAAGAAATATCAAAATATGAAATATGCCACCCTTTTTTTGCAATAAAAAAAAGGAATCATACAAAATTAATTAAGATGTGTGGCCCTGCCTTTCGCTTTAGTCTGTATACCTGAACGTATATTTGTTTGCAATTTGACCACACTACATTAATACTACATTAATAGTCACTATAATCATTAAGTTTACAAATACAAATACACATTTACTATTTATTAAATTTAAATATTTTATTAATTAATTTAATTAATAGACAATAACTTTGACAAGCCTGTGAAAACACAAAATTCAAGTTTTTTTTAATCCGCAAATTATATGTATACGATACACATTGTTTGCGCCCTTTTGTTTTATTTTGAAAAACAAATAAAAAAATCTTCTATGGTAGATTTTTTTTATCTTTTTTTATATGTCTTACAGTTGTACTTTTTAGTAAAATTTTTCTCGTCTCTACTACAAATTGACATGTCGTGATATCTACTTCATTCTGCGTATATCTTTCAACCTGGTAGTGGTCCATACTTTTAATGTGCTTATCAACACAATTTTTTTTAGCAAAGTAAATTAGTAAAAGATTAGTAAAATATTAAGTAAAACAGAAGTTCAAAACAGTCAAGTGCTGAATAAGTATAACTAAAATTTTAGCTGAAAACACAATTCTAGCAAAAAAGTTGCTGAAAAATAGTATACTTGATTTTTTTGCCCATTGGCCCCTCATGCTGAAAGAATTAAAATGTTCAGCCACTCCCAAAAAAGGGTGTGGTTAGAAACAATTGTGTCACAAAGTTCTGTTTTAGTCACTCTCTTTTTCTTAACTTTGTTAATAACCTTTCTAATTTCCTTTTGGCAATTGCGGCAAAATGGGGTCGTGTCAATAGTGTCGATTTGAATGAGCGTTATATGCACAGATGGCAGGTATTTATATTGAATAGTCTGATACTCTTGATGTTTTTTGCATGACATATCAAGCCAATGACCGTTGAAGCAGACATGCTTTCCAAAATGCTTCACCTATCTGATCTTACTATTTATACCACCTATGCCTACTGCTGATGGAATGCAATTCAAGGGTATGGGAAGAAGCTTTAAAATCAATTTTTTTAGCTTTTGGACAGTGTTCGGATTTTATCATTATTCAGGTACTTTTTTGTTTGTCCCAAAATCTCTGTTTAAAATTTCTTATTTATCATCACTGACTTCTTTAAATACTGCGTAGAACTTTATTGTTATATGTAAATTTTTTTTGGTGTAAATTACTTAGAAGTTCCTTATACTCTTAATGGCCATAGTAATACAAAAATGAACAATAATAATAATTCTTCTATTATTCCTCTTTTCTTCCTGTAGTTATTGTTCGTCTACTTTTTATTCATAGTCACCAACTTTTATTACAACTTGTTTTTATTACTTCTTACGTAAAATTGGAAAAAAGTAAGAAATCCTTTTGTATTTTATGTGTCCTGTACTCTATCGTTAGTATTCCTACTTGTTTGTATTCATCCTTGTTATACTCGTATTGTGTATAAAAGTACTTTTGTACATGTAAATTTCTCTAATCCTTAAGGTTTTTTGTTTTTTTTGTTGTTTATTAGTTTTATTGAAGAAAGATTTGAATCAATGTCATTGTTTGAAACAAAAGACTTCGTTAGAGGGGTAGTTTAATTTTTCTCAAAAAACTTGTTGAGATGTGTCAAAACTAAAGTGGAGGGATTTGTTTTGTAATGTAAAAGAAAGTTTACCGGAAGTTAGGGAATGTGTATGTATGTATATAAAGAATAGTTGTTTGTAAAGCTATTTACTATAAAGGAAATATATAACTTTTGCGTAAATTCTTAGTCAGTAAATAAGCATGAACATATCTTCAGCTTACTATAGGTTTGACCCACTGACCATTTTTATAAAAATATCTGCGATATTCAGAAGGGACTTTGCATTATGTCCGCAAGTTTAAAGTTAAATAAATATTGATCTGATGCATAGACCATCGTTTGGCATATGCGGTAAATTTTGTATATACCAATTAAAAACAATACTTCATTATTGTTTTGCTGCAATTAACACATTGCATAAAAAGTTTAAAAATTTAATTCATTAAGCCACCATCGTAAAATCAAAATAAAAAAGAGAACTCTAACGCTTAAGAATATCAAGATCCAAATTGCTTAATGTAACATGCTTTTCCCAATTCGAGATATGTACCATTTAAATCCTTAAAAAATGCTCTTTAAGGAAAATATATAGAAGCTAAATACTTTTAAGGTCGTGTTGTTAGCTTTATGTATTTTGGAGTGGACCAGTAAAATTATGGTTTCCATGGTTTTTATAAAAACTCGCAGTGTATGAATTGGTAAAACTTTTATTTAAACTCTCTTTTGCCACAGATAGATAACACTTTTAATGGGACATGTGTTTATTATGACCGGATTTATAGCATGCGGCAGACAAAACTTTGAATATTTTAAGTTAAATTTAAAGATTCAAATAACATCCCGTGATAATTTTTAAATTCATTATTCCCAATAACAGAAGTCTAAATTACAAATTGTGATGTTTCTATACAAAAATATTATTTCTTATTCATTATAGTTTTATGTTTTAGTGTACGACATAAAAGCAAAAAAGTGTAAAAGTCAAAATTTCTGAATTATACGAGTACTTAAAAATGTATTTGATTGTAAGACTTTGAATTTTTGCCTGGAATGGCAGGCCTTTTAACTAGTAAAAGCAAAATAAAAATATATAGTTTCGTTGAGAATATATAAGGCGAAAACAAATATTTATCATGTATATTTTAAACCTTCTTTATTTTTTTCTCGAATTCGACATTTTGGTATATAGGTCAAACCAATAATAATCTGAAGGTTCTAATATGTATGTTAGAAAATAGTTAAAACCCACGTTAACTTAACACAAAAGTATGGATTTATTTATATTTCCGGTTTCAACAAAATTTGTTTATCTGTTAAATAGGGCAACCAAAAAAAGCTCTAAAAACAATATTTTAAGCGCTTAGAAAAAGCTCTAAAAACAGTGAAAAAGCTGTTAAAATTAAAAAATAAGCTGCCAAATTAAAAAAAAAGTTCAATTTTATAATTTATTATTAAAATTGTTACCACAAATAAAATTTGTATATAATTTGTTTCATGGAACTTCATCAGTCGAACAATTTTGTAATGGAAAAGTAGTTGTTCTTAAGCTCCAAAATTCGAATTAGTTTAACAAAATATTTTGATAAATCTTTATCTGCCCAACCGTAATGAAAACCGTAATGAAACCCGTATGAAAAATGTCTTTTTGACGAATGTTTAAAAAACACAAGTTATTTTGACTGGTTTTGGACGGAGTAGGTTTTAAAATAGTTTGTCTTGGAAACTAAGTGAAATTCAAAAACAATTTTTATCTGGAATTGTTAGGTACGTAATCCTTCACAATTCATGTACACTCATAATAATCCATGTATAAAAATACGAAATTATTGTCAAAACTACAAAAAATTTCGTAAAATGTACAAATTTTCGTTTATTTTACAAAAAATTTGGTAATTTTACGCATGGATTATTATCAGTGTAATAATATCTCTAATAAATTAGAACAAAAACTTGGAGTTTTTAATCAAAGATGCCAAACCAGTCAAAATGATTGGTTCGGCCATTCTAGTGTTAAAGTAGCAAATATTTTTTTAGTTTTATAACCCCTTATGCTTCTATTTGTGATGAAGCAAAAATATGTCTGCCTGAATCCGCTCCTGGATTTTAAAACTAAAACATAATTTATAAAAACGAAAGAATTTTTTTTATGAAACTATGAAATCTTATGAAAAAAGTTTTTGAAACATTTCTTAGTATTAATATAATTCCTTGGATACAATGAAATTCTTCAGTGGATCTACGAAAAAAATTCTATGAAATTGTTTCATAAATATCATGAAGGATAATTTGTTTAGTGCAGCTCTGCTCTTTTCTGCCATTTAAAAAAAAGTACTATGTGTAATTTTACGTGAACGCATAGTTTTAAAATCCAGGAGCGGATACAGGCAGGCATATTTTTGCTTCATCACAATACCAAAGAAAAGAGCAGCAAAGAAAAATAGAAGCATAAGTGGTAATAAAACTAAAAAAATATTTGCTACTTTAACACTAGAATGGCCGAACCAGTCATTTTGACGAGTTATTTATTTTTATTAGTTTTCCATAAAATTTTATTAATTTTCATACATTTTAAACTTTAGTTTTAAGATTTGATTCTCAAGTGTTCAACATATTCCATAAAGCTCTCTATTTTTCCAATCTAGCCTTGTATCAATTTCGGACTTATAGGAAATTGTTTGAAAATCATATTCATAAAGAGTTTTAGTAATTCAAGGAACTTCTTAATATTGACAAAAATGTATGAAACTGTTTCATAAATTCCATACCTAGAATACTATGTAAGTAGAGACCACTGCAAATGTAGTTAAAAACAAATAAAACTTCACAAATGTTTTTTTTAATCTTCAAATAATTAACCATAATTGTAGTAAAAATGAGCCACATGTTAGTAAAAAATAAACAATCCTTTATTTTTACAAAAAATTACTGTAAAACGTTAATATAAATTCATAAAGCAGTCATTTGATTTGGTTTGTTTTTTAGATGAACTACAAGGTTAGTAAAAAATTTAATTTGTTTTACGAATGACTGACATTTACATTAAAAATAAAGAAACTGTATTACAACCCAACCAACTACATATTTTAAAAGCAGAAGTTTCCCAAGTGTATTAACTTTTAATTATCTGAATGAAGATTTCCATTAATTCTACAAACATTTCATAAACATTGACTTCAAAGAAACGTGTTTTGTAGATTCTATGAAAAGTTTCAATTGACGAGTTCCGGTGACAATTTTGTTTTAAGCTATGAAGAAATTTATTACTGACGTAAAAATAATTCTCTCAGTGTACTATATTATACTATGGTTTAGCATACATTTAGCCACTTCGTACGGGGCCAAAGTTTTAATTATTATTTTTTAATTAAATAACGTTTATTTTGATTATATAACCAACGACTACATGTTCTATTATAATTAAAAGAATATATGCTTTTAGAATTTTTAATTTTTTTGTTTGTTTTGAAAATAACTGATTTTAAATATTTCGTTATTGTTTTTACAGCCAGCGAAAGAACCAAAGCATACAAAATGAAAATTCAATTTTCTCCTTTCTCATTATTACTAGTATTTTGTTAGTATTTTATGGTTATACTGTAATGATGTAGGGGATGTAAAGTTTTGCTAGCAACAAGTGCCTAAGATCACCTCCACTTTGGTTTCACCTGGGCAACGACAAGTGCGAGGCCTCTATTGGTTTTCAATAGAGGTACGTTCTTGGCGGCTAACGATCATGGCTATTTTAACGCATTACCTCTGGTTCTATCTACTTTGATAGATGGTTCACTGGTTTCCCGTTAATAATATTCAAGGTGTACCACTGCCGAGTTGTTCGGAGGTATAATGGAAGTAGCTTCGGCTACAAGGTCTTACCAAAGACTTTAAATTGGTACCACGGGAGCCATTGGTCCGCCATGAAGGTACCTAGAGGCATCCTCTGTTGCAAATCAATACGAAAACGACGAAAAGGTGTGAAGCCGGACGATAATCTCGGTGTTTGCTGTTCGAAGAATGGTGTCTACATCTGGAAGTTGGATAGATGTCAGAACAGAATGTTCTCATGAAATTTGAGTTGGATCTGGGTACGCAGAATGTTCTTAAAAAGTAGTGATGTCGGATCTGAAGGCATAAAAAGGGTGAAATGACGGAAAGGTGTGAAGCCTGACGATAATCTCAGTCGATGGACTATACGAAATGAACCAAAAAGCAGTGATGTTGTGAAAAAGCTTTAGATTCCTTAAGTCTTAATACCGTTGTCGTTGTTTGGCTGTTTGCTGTTTGAAGAAGGGTTTCTACATCTGGATGTTCAAGAAGGATGTAGATTGGTCATTTGTCTGGTAATTATATATACATTAACATGTCAACGTGTTCGTATTGTTTACATGATCCTGTTATGGACCATAACGGTAATGGCTATTGCGAAAGGCCCTTCGGGGAGTTTCCCGAAGAACACTTCAGTGTGGAGTTGCACTGTCAACCGGGTGCTGCTGCCTCGACATCACCAGTGGGTAGAGATATGTCCGAACAACATACTCCAAAACTGGAACCCAAACTGGATGCTCAATTTCCAGCCTAAGGGGCGTTGGTTGGACGCCTGTATTCACCCAGTGTTGAATACACCGTGGAGTTAAGCCAAATGGCAGGCATCCACGTTAATTAAAACACATTTGTAATGATGTAAGATTCAATGGGTAAAATTGGTATTTGTGGGTTTTTCAAACAGCTTTATTTATAAAACGAAAAAACCAAAGCTTACGGGACAAAGAACTATGTTTTATGTGTCAAACAAACAAATAAATTAACTACAATAGAGAGTGTTGGAATCATACTCCTTAATAAAAACCGATTTGTATAAATTTTTGACAAGCGCTAGTACAAAGTTGAAAATAAATCCAAAAATGAACTCTGCATACTTTTGGAGTCCTAAAATGAATATTTAAACATGCAGTAAATGCAGTCTGACATTAAAAAAATATTCAAGGGTCCTTTGTTTATAAAACGGGTCCTTTGTTTATAAAAAATCCTAGAAGATATAGAAAGGTCGATAGATTTCGAAGAGTTGAAGCCATCAAAATATTTTTTCAGCTAAATCAAATGTATTCAAGTTCTATATAAATATTTAAGACCTGCAAGAGTGTTTACAACGATTCCAATAAATTTTTCCATCAAAGCATTACATTTGGCGCATTAAAAAGTCACCTTAACATATAATTTTAACATAATTTAGTAATCTGAACACGAAGATTTTGAAGTATTGCCCTTTATATTATAATTCTAACTTTCTTTATATGATTACACACAGAGAAAAATTTTGACATTTGCCAACTGAAATTCGGTTACTAAGACTAAAATTCGGTTACTACAACTGAAATTGGTTGGTACAACTGAATATTGGATTTCACAACAAAATTCGGTTAATACCACCGAATTTTAGTTGCAACAACCAAAATATTCAGAACACAAATTTGAATATGGTTGTACTAACCGAATTTAATGGTTGTTAACACCAAAATACACTTTTTTTCTCTGTGTGTAAATCTTCCTATTAGTACTTAAGCAATTTAAGATTGTTCAAAACAACTATTTTGTTATCCACAAAACAGGATCAGTAGTAGAAAGCATATTGCCTATAGTGGAACTAAGCCACTATTTACCCTTCACGAGGGTATATAGAAGTTTATCATTCTGTTTGTAGCTCATCGAAATACAGATTAAGGACCTCATAAGGAATATATAATACTGATCCTTATTGAATTCTAAGCCGCTTTAGCTAATTTCGTCTGTCTGTTGAAATGCCGATCACGGAGCGAAAATGCTATAGAGACTGTTCATCTGTACCTAGATTCATGTACATTTTTTTGAAAAGGTTGGTATTGAAAATGAGCAAAATCGGTTCAACGGTTCAAAAGCTATGGTTGAACGGGTGAAGGAACCTCTAAATGTTCCATACAAATCGGTGTATAATACACTTATTACAATTTCATAGTAGCGTCAGGTGTATAAAATATAAGGTCACATTTTTCCACCAGATGCTGAGAGGTGAATAATATTTAAATTTCACTTAAAATTTTATATTTAAACTCAACATTTTTTTCACCACATAAATTTCATAACCTAAGTAAGATATGAACATATATCGCAATATATTACAACACATAACCATATATAATGATATCAAGTTGTGTATGAGGAATAACTAAACATAAATTAACCGTTTTGTCTGTCATAATTTCAAAAAAAAAATTTGATTTGCACGCTTTATTAATTTCGTTCGACGAGTAAAAAAATCCACGAATAACAATTATTTCACTCATCATGCAAAATGTCTTTATATGGCATTTCGATCATATGTTAATCAATACCCAGCATAAAGTAAACTCGATTTGATAAGCAGTAACTATGCTTTGTTTGAATGCTTCAGAGAAAGCGCTTAATTGTCTTGCATACAATGAAGGCATTGGGAAGGCATTCGGTAATTAAGTAATACCTTCCAGAACTGCTTCTGGGTAAGCACAATTTTTGCTGTGTATAGTGTACATATAAAATATTTGCAAATTTATAAATATGTTCTACCAACAGGGAGAAAAAATGGATATTGAGTTTATATGCTTTGGTTCTTTCGCAGACTGTATTATCAAAAATCAATGGAAATAAATTATAAATTACTTGGTAAACAAACACAATAAAGGAATGAGAAGTTTCCGAAACACTAAATATTGGTTTTACAAAACAAACCCAACTCGAAACTGTAAACAATTTCTACTTTTTGTTGCAAGTGAATTTTGTTACGACATGTATTGTTGATTATTTATGCGAAACAGGTAAGTGAACAATACTTAACCATAAATTACTACGAATTTGTTGACAATATAGGTAATATAGTGTTTGTATGTATCAGATGTCCTTAAGGATCCTTAAAGAAATTTGACACTTTTTGTTTTCTTGTTTGTTGCCATACAAAATATGAATTCAAATAAACAATAATTGAGAAATTGAATAGAGTTTTGAAAAACAATTTAATGAAAAATGATTTTAATACGTAAAATAAACAAGATAGATGCCAACGAAATGATAAGAAGTTTAAAAGAGAAAATGAAAAAAAAAACATTTTAAAAAATTGAATAGAAATCCTTTATCCTATATTAAAAAAAAATGTATTAATAAAGGTTGATTTTTTGTATTCAACAAAGCATACTATTGACATGTACAACAATTGACATGTAATATAAAAAAAAAGTAAAGAAACATCATTTATAAAAATTAAGAAATGATAAGCGTTTTTAACTCTTCAATGCACAACACCATCAGAAATCGGCTTAAACTATACCTATCCCTCGATTAAGAAGTTATATACGTTCGATATACGTAAAATCCTGTACATCGAATTTAAAAAATTTTGTATTAAAACTGTGAAAATCGATAAAAAGTTTAATATGTCCCTAAAATTATGTTTCTTTAATAGACAGCGAAAATTATTGGGAATAAATTTTACTTAAATTTATTTTTTTTTGCTACAATATTGTTTGAAATGAACTGATCTCATTTAATGAACTGAATTATTATTTTTTATTAATAAATAGTAGATTGATTTTATTGATTTACTATGTACATATATCATTTGAAAGAAATGATGTTAAAGCAAAGAAGAATAATTGCATAATCATAAAAATATAAAATTCATTATTTTATACTTAAAATTAATTTACTATTACTAGCTATCTGTTAAACTAATATATCTATATCTATATTACTATGTATATCAACGGTTCCCAAATGGGGCTCCGCAGACCCACATACAGAAGGTCCGCACCATAATTGATAAGTTCGCCTGGGTTAATAAGATGAACTGTTTTAGAAAGTCCCACACACAAATTCTAATACAATTTTCAATTTATAATACGAAATTCCTCAAATTATTCCAAAAAACTATGGAATTTTATGAAAAACGTTAATGAAAAATTTCTTAATATTAATAAAATATCTTGGATATAATGAAATTCTTCATTGAATCTACGAAAAACAAATCTATGATATTATTTCATTAATATTATGTGTAGAGTAGAGTCATTCCAACAGGCATTTTTGACAAAAATATGACTTTTTCAATTTTCCCCTTTCCGATTTTCAAGAAACTTGTTGTATGTATTTTCCTAATTAGTGGGAAAACCCAGTAATTTATGTTTTAGCGCTATTTAAAATTTGTATTTTTTCCAATTTTTAAAAAATACATACTATTTAAATGGTAGTAATTATTGACAACATATATACACATATCCCTTGATTTACATGATAGATACGTTCAGGAAAATATTGTGTAAATCGAATTCAAAAAAGTTTGTATGGAAAATCGTGTAAATCGAAAAAACACAAATGCTGCATATAAAGTAATTTTCTAATATATATATTTATTTGTTTTAATGTAAAAAAAAACATAAACAAAATAAAAAAAACTAACCAAATGAGTTAATTTAAAAACAAAAACTTAGATATAAAATTTATAAAACCAAAAAATAAATTATAAAGCCTGGAATAACATAAAATATACATAATACCAGGTATTATTATAAATTAAGCAAAAAATCAATAAAATCAATCTACTATTTATTAATAAAAAATAATAATTCAGTTCATTAAATGAGATCAGTTCATTTCAAACAATATTGTAGCAAAAAAAAAAATAAATTTAAATAAAATTTATTCCCAATAATTTTCGCTGTCTATTAATTCGTCATCAGTTTCCTCGACAACTAATCTTATCTTTCTGTTTGGTGGCGAATCACTTTTATCACTTTGATATTATTTCAAAGATTTCTGTTTCAATGCTAGCGATAACTTCAGTCCGCAGAGATTTGGGAAATATATTTTGTTATATGAAATTGTGACGAATTATTGATCAATTCTTTATATACCTCCCGATAATATGCCAAGCCTTGAGAAATATAACTCTTAGAGCTCTTTCAACATTTTGGTCATGTTGGACAAAGTGATTTCGTACTAATTCAAGACCTTCACAAATAATTGTAGGTGTCAATGCAACCATTTATAACTCGTCTTCACCTGAGTCATTATTATCATTATCATCATCGTTTTCGTTAACCATAGTAACTAAATCGTCGTCATTCAATTCTTTGTCAGTTATTATCTCCAAAATTTCTTCCTCAGAAAAGTCACCAAAACCTTACCCTTCAAGTGTACAAGCTAATTCAATTATTTGAAAATATTCCTACTAGAAAGGTTGACAAAATATATTTTCCATGCAAATCATATTTTCCACTCCTGGCCACAATTTTTTCCAGCATCCCCTGAGTGTGGATTTTCTGATTTCAGTATATGAAAGTGCAACATGCTTTTTTATACAATCTAAGATTGTAAATTTTTTTCATGCTGTCAGTACTCCCAAAGATTCAACATTATCAATTTGGTCTAAAATATATGTAAAAGAACGCTTTATGTGCACTGCTTAGAACGTTCAAATAGTTCACTGATCTTAGGGCTGTATTAAAAAAGTGATATACTTTGGCCGGAATATAACCTGGAAATTTTCGTGTTCAAAATCTTGACGATGACCTGGCGCATTATCGATAAAAGTAAAAAAAAAAATCGTGTAAGTCGAGGTAATTTCCATATTCCTCGATTTACTCGAGAAATAAAAAATCGTGATATAGCGAAATCGTATAAAAAAAGTATCGTGTAAATCGAGGGATAGGTGTAGTTTGATTTAAAAAAAAAATAATATCTCTTTTTAAAGCTTATTTTGTCTTCTCTGATATATGTGATCCTTTGATATAAAGACTTTAAAGAAATAATAAAATACTTAAAAATGTCCTTGATTCGCGAATATCCCAAAATGTATCTCTTTTTTTCTTATAGTTTCTGTTTGTAGATTGATCAATATGTTCTTTAAAACACATAAAAAAAAAATTTGATTGGAGTCACAACATGTTCCTTAGAAAATCGATTTTTTCCAACCTTTCTGTGATCATATTCATCAACCAAAGTCTTTTAGGATTGTTTATTTTTTTTATTATATTAATTACAGATTTTTGATTTTTAGAATAAAAAAATATTCTTGTTAAAAATCGATATATATGAATACATACATGAGCACACGTGATTCATACAAGTCCACATGCATCCATATATGATTCATATGTGTTCATAAATGATTCACACATGTTTATATGAGGAATCATATATGTTCTTGTGTGTGCATTAACGAAAATTTAGGTAATATTTACATCTAAAATTATACATGTCCATACATTTCCATACATGTTCATTAACGAAATTTAAGGTAATATTTACATATATGAACTCTTAGGAACATATATGATGCCTATGTGCTGGTATTTGGACAACGTATGACCACGACGGACTTCATATATGAGCATGAATGAGTTCAGACATGTTCATAAATGGATTTATATATGTTCATTTTTAACCGGGATGTAACCAAAACCTATTTTATTTTGTTAGAAATAAATTTATAAAAAAAGTCGTGTAAAAGTGAAATCGTGTAAGAAAATCGTCGTGTAAATTGAGTGCTATGTGTATATTTTTGATTATTCAGGTGTTGTACTTTATTTTGCTATCCCATCTTACCATAATAATGTTGTGCGCTGATGGGTTAAGGAAAAAAAAAAAAGAAATCCCACATTAGCAACCATCAGCTTTAAAATAAGATTAATGGTATTGCATAGCTAAAGGAAGTCACTCTGCTTGATTGTATTTGCCTATTGCAACATTAATTAATTTATGTTTATAAGAAACCATTTTGCATTAAATGGACTTTGCTAAAATCACAAAACTGTCCTTAATATAAATTATGTCTGTTTATTGCAGTTAGTTTTGTAAATTATGTCCTCTATATTGTTTTTTAATCCCTTTTTAAACAGAGACACCAACTGTGCGTTAAACAATTATCGGAATATGATAATTTAATTTAATTAAGAACAATTAATCCTTTTTAATGGCATTTTAAGTTTTATGTACATCCATATATACATATACACAAAACTGCACAGAGGGCCAGAGAATCAGTTTTTTTTTTTTGGACAAAAGTAGTTTTTTTTTTTTTTAATTGGCTAAAATCAATAATGCAAGTGTGTTTGGTAGTTGTTGAAACAGTCCTAAAATAAAAAATTCAATTTAAATACTAGGGAAGAGTACCTTGAAACGTTTAGTTTTTTTTACTACCTTTCAAATGTTTTCTAATTAAGGTTTCCTACTTACCATGTTTAGCTTAAATTTTTTTCTATTAATACCCGTCATTTCAACAATAAATACCTACCGGTTCTTAGATACCTTTCGGATTTTGTTTGTG
The DNA here is from genome assembly GCA_021234595.1 of Delia radicum. Taxonomy (NCBI): domain Eukaryota; kingdom Metazoa; phylum Arthropoda; class Insecta; order Diptera; family Anthomyiidae; genus Delia; species Delia radicum. The sequence goes on from CM037853.1 coordinate 199,048,008, forward strand.
TACACGGTATGTATCTATGCACCGCACAGTGGCGCCTATAGAACAAGTAAGGTTGCAAAAATCAAAAATGTCATGTGCCCCTAAAACAATATTGAATAAATCTATTTTACAGGAAATCGTCCAACGATTTCAAATATGCTACTTTTATTACAATCAGATTGATGCGTTCGGAAGATATAGCCCTTCAAAGTTGACTGATTTTCAGTGTTAAAGAAAAGACCATTTTTAGATAACTTGGTCCGCTTTCAGATACAGTATCTCGAAAAGTACATAACGGATCGTCATTCTTTTTGATTCTATTAATAGGTCTATTTATTAAGAGAAGAATAAAAAAATATTGTACTGTTTGCTTTGTGTTTATCCAGGAAAATCAATATTTACCAACTATCCATTTTTTTCTATATTTCTCAACTTTGATGGAAAATAAAAAAAACTATAAATTTATATATTTGCCCGTCCTTGCTTCCTTTTTTGCTAAATGTAAAGTTTTGAAAAAAGACATGGTTCCAAAAATGTGTTTCATGCTTTTGGTTATACATAGAATGATGAAAAAGTAAGGTCGCAGATTACAAAATCTATTGCAAATGCAAGCCCACTGCAACTAAAAAGGATTAAGGAAAGCATTCCCACGCCCCCAAACGAAAAACGAAAAAAAAAATATAGATTGCTGAACACTTTCAATTCATCAAGAGTGAGACAAAATGAGGACCTCTTCAACATGTTAGCAGCATCTTCCGATCCACTTATTGTGAGCAATATTTTACAAAAAATTTAAAAAAAAAATTTTAAAAAATTTTTGAAAGCATTCATTAAAGTAATTACAGTTATTGTAAAACAGGCGCGGTTTCAAACTAAATTATTCAATACAAAAATGTGAAAAGAGTAAAAAGGCTTTATTAAAAATACTCTAATTTCCCTCCACAAAACCATTTACTGTATTAGCGCTTAAGGTCGAAAAAACATAATTTTTATTTACAGTTATATTAGTTTTTTGTTTTTATATACATCGAGATTATTTTTATGTTATTTTCAATTTATAACGAGCTTTCAACCTCCGTATATTTACAAAAATAAAGCAAATCAGACATATTAGCTAGGTTGATACTAGTATTTCGATCTGGATCATCTCATCAGAACCCGAAGTTTAAGAAAAGCTAGAGCCTCCGTAATAGGCAGAGCTTTAACAAAAAACCTATTAATAATCAGTTTTGCTCCATTCTCGTCTTCTTAGTAATCAAGCACGTGGTTCGGTCTTTTCCTAACAAGCATCATGACGTTACTAAACTTTGAAGACCAAAAATGTTCTATTAATATAAAAAATTTTTAGTGTGTACTCTGGCTCAAGTAATATTTTTTACAGTTATATTAGTTTTTTGTTTTTATATACATCGAGATTATTTTTATGTTATTTTCAATTTATAACGAGCTTTCAACCTCTGTATATTTACAAAAATAAAGCAAATCAAACATATTAGCAAGGTTGATACTAGTATTTCGATCTGGCTAAAGATCTCATCAGAACCCGAAGTTTAAGAAAAGCTAGAGCCCCCATAATAGCCAGAACTTTAACAAAAAACCTATTAATAATCAGTTTTCTCCATTCTCGTCTTCTTAGTAATCAAGCACGTGGTTAGGTCTTTTCCTAACAAGCATCATGACGTTACTAAACTTTGAAGACCAAAAATGTTCTATTAATAAAATTTTTTTTTTTTATTTTTAATAAAAATTATATCAAACTGGTAATATTTATATATATGATCACATATGAACTTTTAAGAACATATTTAAATCATATATGAACACATATGCACATGTATGACATCGAATCCCTTCATATATGAGGATGGATGTTGATATTTAACCTGGTACTTTATTTTTTCTTTAATGTAATTAATATACAATTACTTTTACAAGCCGCTGACCACACACAATTTGAGTTTCTTTAATACACAATTTTGTTTTATATATGAAAAACCGATACAAAAATCTTACATGGTTGATTTTTCTATATGTATTACAAGAGTTGTACTTGTTAGTATCATTTTCCTCTTCTCTACTACATTTTGTCTTGCAGCGTCGTCTACTTCATTCTGCGTTTTTTTTTTTGCAATATGGTTGTAGTCCACACTATTAATGGGCTTATCACTACAATTTTTTTAGCAAAATAAATTAGTAGAATATTAGTAAAGCATTAGTTCAAAACAGTTAAGTTTTGAATGCCTATTACTTAAATTTTAGCCATAAACATGATTTTGGCAACAATTTTGCTGATAAATTGTTAGTATACTTGGTTTAGTTACAAAACGATTTACTTACTTATTTTTTGGAGTGTCTTAAACTCCAGTAATGGGAGTCATGTTTGACAAATACAATTATTCAGTTTGTAGATCTTAAATAGGTGCAGCCTTAATAAAAAGTAAAAATCAGTTATGAAATAATTTGCTAAATTTTATTTTGTTTTTACTTTATAACCAGCTTTCAAACTCCGTATATTTACAAAAATTAGCTACACTCAATAAAAAAAGTTTGTAAAGTCAGCAAAAAATGTTGTTGAGTCCGCAAAATTTTAGTCAGGAGGGTGCTAGCAAAAAAATTGCTAATGTCAGCAAAATCTCGCTGATTTTCAGCAACAAAATTAGTAGATTCAGCAAAAGTTTTGCTAACACTTAGTAGATTATAAATAAAAAAGCCTTGGTAAAAACTAATAAATTTTTTGCTGAATTTTAGTAGACTGAAAAAAAAAGCAAAAAATTGTAAAGAAATTGTAATTTAGTCAATATATTTGCTGGAAATCATAAAACATATTTTTGTGATTCTTTTAAAAATAATTTACAATAATTACGAAATATAAAAATTTTAATTTTCCCACATTGATGTCATGAATTAATTTAATATCTGAAAATATATAGAAATAAATATATATAATATAACAAAAATTTTCTTTCAACTACTTACATCAATGGTAGTCTTAACGATACTTTCTTTTAAAGGTTGCAACTGCTGAAGATAATTATAGAAACGAAACGAAAAAATAAACAAAAACAAACGAAACGATAAAAACAACCCTTTTTTTGCAATAAGAAAAAGGAACCATACTAAGATGTGTGTCTTTGTCTTTCGCTTTACTCTGTCTACATGTCTGTATATGTTTGTTTGCAATTGGACCACACTGGATTATTAATCTCTTAACATTTCTTATAGAAATACATATTAAATTTAAATATTTTCTTTTGTCTTTTATTTTATTAAGAGACAATTATTTTCACAAGCCGGTGACAACGCAAAATTTAAGTTGTTTTAATCCTCAATTTTGTTTTATGTATGAAAAACAGATACAAAAGTCTTCCATGGTTGATTTTTTTATATGTCTTATTAGAGTTGTACTTTTTAGTATCATTTTCCTCTTCTCTACTATATCTAGACATGCCGCGACATCTGCTTCATTCTGCGTATATCTTTCAATCTGGTTGTCGTCCACACTATTAATGTGCTTATCAGCACAATTTTTTTTAGCAAAATTAATTAGTAAAACATTAGAATATTAGTAAAGTATTAGTATAAAACAGTTAAGTGCTGAATAAGTATAACAAAAATTTTAGCTGAAAACACGATTTTAGCAAAAAAATTTGCTAAAAAATAGTATACATGATTTACAAGACATTTTACTAACTTTTGTACTAACTTCTTTTTTTGAGTTTAGTTTGATACTAGTATTTCTATCTGGCTAAAGAGCGCACTAGATCCCGAAGTTTCAGAAAAGCCAGAGGCTCCAGAATAGGCAGAGCTTCAACAAAATACCTATTGAACATCAATTTTACTCAATTCTTGTCTTCTTGGTAATAAAACAAGTGTTTTTTTTTTGCAAGCATCACGATGTTACTAAACTTTGAAGACAAAAAATGTTCTATTTATATAGAACAACTTTAGTTTTTACTCTGACTCAAGTAATTTTTTTTACGGTTTTATTAGCTTTTGGTTTTAATATACATCGAGATTATTTTTATGTTATTTTTAATTTTTAACGAGGTTTTTACTAAATATCTAAATATCTCATCAGACCTCGAAGTTTTAGAAAAGCTAAACTTCCAGAATAAGCAGAGCTTTAACAAAAAACCTATTAATCATTATTATATTTGTTTAAGTCATAAAATATTATGTTTAAGTCATAAAAAATGTTTTCTGGAATATATTGTATCCCAGAAATTTGTGTTTAATTTAATTAAGATAAATTAATTGTGAATAAAAAATTTGCATGATAAAAGTTTTCGTAACATAAGGCGGTAAAAGTTAAAATTCCCAGCATACCATTATCGGAGCGCTCTTATATATGAGCTCATATATGAGCGATTGTATGAGCTTCTGTGAGTGTTTCCTGCGTGCATATTTCTGGGCTCATAAACGATCGATTTTATGACTTTCTATGAGTGTTTCTTGCGTGTAAATTTCTGAGCTCATAAACGGTAAATTTTATGAGTTTTTTATGCGTGGTTTCTGCGCGCATATTTCTGAGCTCATAAACGATAGATTTTATGTGCTTTTTATGAGCAATTTCTGCACGCTGACAGATAACGGTAAATTCCAGCTAAGCAGAAGAAAGAAGTTACACAAATTGATTCATTAGTGAATATTTTTGGAAGCGTAAAGACAAAATTGTGAGTTATTTTATAATAAATACAAAATAATACATAATTAAAATAATGAAAAGAGCAAGCTTAAAAGAAAGCAAATTAATAATAAGTGAACTTCGTTCAAACAAATTAAGAAAAGAAAATCCAGCATGTAATATTAAAAATATTAGTGTTGTTGAAGAAAATAGTGACAGTGAACGTATTTTAGAAAAATGAGGCTCAAAAATGTTATTTTATGCACTGGAATAAGAGCTCAAAATGCGTTTTAAAAAAAGAGTCATAAAATACTCTTTTATGCATAAAATTTAGAGCTCTTTCATGAGTGACCAGTTTAGTGGAAAAAGCCACTCAAAAATGAGCGTTTTATGACTGTTTATGATTATTTTATGAACTCATTATGAGCGTCAGCGCTCCGACAAAAGAGTCTTTATGAGCCCATTTAGAGCGCATATGGTAAGCTGGGAAAATACTCTTTAATGCATAAAATTTAGAGCTCTTTCATGAGTGACCAGTTTAGTGGAAAAGCCACTCAAATATGAGCGTTTTATGACTGTTTATGATTATTTTATGAACTCATTATGAGCGTCAGCGTTCCGACAAAAGAGTCTTTATGAGCTCATTTAGAGCGCATATGGTATGCTGGGTTATAACATAATATTATAATTGCTCCTATTATTTTTCCAAAGAAAATTTCGATATAACTTTCCTTATTTGCAATTCTAGTAAATTCAATGAAAATAATTGTGGGAAATTATTTGTGTTATGGAAGACCATTATTTATACACGATTTAACGATTTTTGATAAAATAAAAAAATCCATATTATAACAACGATATTACAAAGCTATTGAAATATAACAAATCGTCCATATCATTTTTTAATTTTTTTTATTTTACAAAACAAAAATTGTAAATCAGTTTGCAATCTTACGTAGCCAGCAAAATAATTTTGTACCGCATTTTTTTTTTTTTTTTTAATATAAGAACTTTCATTTTATTTTACAAAATATTTTTTTTTATTTATGACTTGCAATTTTAAATTCTACGCACACTATCACATTACTGTGCTAGCCACTTAAGACTTCTATCAGTATTATGCCCAAAAGTAGGCTAAATATTTCATTGTACATATTTAGATGTATGGGTAATAGACGTGTTGTATGAGCAATATTTGATTTGCATATTCATCATACGTGACAGTGGAGATTGATGTCTACTAGGAATAAAAACTATATAAAATAATCACAATTAATATAGCAAGCAATTTGTTTATAATAAATCCAAGTTTTAAATAAAGATTAAGTTTTCTGATTGCACAATTTTAAAGTGCGGATATTTCTTTTCCGTAATACACATATAAAATAATATTTTTTTAACAGAAAATTTTTATCGTACATTTTTTAAATAATTTACACAAAACTTTCATGGTGCGAAACAATGAAATATTTCCTACACTGTACGTTGATTTTCGTGCATATAACGCATGGATTTTTTCGGTGTATGAAAGTAGTTCAGGTAAAAATAACTGTTTTTATTCAAAAATTGCTTCTTTGAAAAAATTTATGGGTCAAATATCAAATTTTTTTTGAAATTTTTTTAATTGCTAAATAAAATTTAAAAATTTTCCTAAAATGTTTGTATTTTTGATAAATCTTTGTAGAATTTTTTTTACAGTAAAACTCGATTAAGACGAACTCGGTTATTACGAACTAATTTGAACGTTAATACGAATTTGCTTAAGAAGAACACTCGGTTAAGATGAACTGTATTTGACAGTACCACAAACAAATTTTCGTATAATTTTCCACTTTTAATATCACATTCCTAAAATTATGCAAAGTTTCATACAATATCTTTGAATTTAAACATATTTTTGAGCACACAAAAATTCTTTTTCAAATGAATCGGAAACAATATGAAATAAAATGAAAGTGTGAGATGTTGGTTAGTTCGGTTAAAGATCATGAATATTTTTTCCATATTAACAGAAAAATTATAATTTTAATTGTGATAATTTACTTTAATTAACAGAAAAACCTCTTAGAAAAAAGTTATTTGACACCCGCACAAATGGAGTTAACTGTCTAGCCCGCAACGGCCTTCATCAACATTCTTTGTGCCTTAAAGTGTTAACTGGTGAACATCATTTATTTAACTCAACTAGTTAAGTTAAAAATGTAACGTGACTTAGTTTGTTGAGTATGCCGAAATTTACTGCGAACTTATTTTCTATACAGCTATGTTTAGTTCTGTTAATTATTACCACAGTTGCCAGTTCAACTAATTAAGTTGAAAATTTGACTGGCAGTTATTTTTAAATGTCTTTATACTTTACATTGCAACGAAAGTATTTCACAATTCAGAACGTTTTAAATAAGTGGACACAGAAAAAATTTAAAAAAAAATCGGCTCCAGTAAATACGAATCTCGAGTATAACGAATTAATTTTTCTGGTTCGTCGTAGTTCATCTTAGTCGTGTTCTACTGTATTTTATAAAAATCCATTTTTTTTTTTGTTTCGTTACTCTTTCATTGTTTTTTTATAAATGAAAACAAAAGTTTTTTGGGAGTCGGTGAAGCAGTAAAAGTAAACTGTGAAAAGAGGACAAAAGTGAACTGTGAAAGATTACATCGTAAAAATCAAACGCTTTTCGAATCAGCGAAATCCGACTAGAGTATATGGCTCTTCAAAATTACATGCTTTTAGGATTTTTTGAATTTCTTTTTACATTCAAACCTTGAAAAAATCGCGATCTTTTGACTGAATACGGATATTTATTAAAGGCACAATGGAGAACATAAGTTTTCAATATAAAGATAGTCTGAAAACATGATGTAAAAAAATTCCAATTTTTGGTCTTCTTTCAAAGAATGAATGTAATATTTTTTTGTAGAAGGCATTTGATAAAAGTATCTTTACGCTATTTTTGCAACCAGTTTTAGAAAATATCATTGCGGTCAGTAACTTGAATAATTTGAAAGTCTCAATCGCATAATAAAAGGCATCAAAAAGCGCCAAAATATGCATTTTTGCCAACTTCACCCTTGGTTTTCTCAAAAGTGTGACGTGATGAAATAATTTGGAAGCCATATTTGGAATCAGAGAATCGAGTACTATATGAATCAAATATCGGCATTTAAAACAAGGAAGCTTGTCGAGGTGTTCTATTTACAATCTTAACAGGTCAAAATTGCATAATGATATAAATTTAGAGTCGAAAAGCAAATTAGAAAACTAAATGTCGGGATAAATATGGCGACTTAAATTTTCAGATTGATTCAAAGTCTGCAGTTCATGGTATTACAAAATATACATTTTTCCACTATAATCTTTTTGCAAAATATTTTGGACATACCACGAAAGGTGAACCTTGCACATAACAAACAAGTTTTCAATATATTTTTGATCAATGGTGATAATCAGTATATAAAAAATGTGGACATGGTTCTAACAGAAATACAAGATCAAGTGAACAAAAATAAACGAAATTTAGTTGATTATAAACATGAATTTGAGTTGTCACTGAAGCAAAACGAAAGTGAAATTAAAGAATTATTAGAAGCTATTGAAAAGCGTTATGAAGAAAGGGTGAAAAAAATTGTCATTGTACAAAAAATCGTATGAAAAAAATGTAGAAGAAATTCAAAAAATATATGGAAGTGTAAATGAATTTAAAAACAACAACAATGAAATATGCAAATCATTAGAGGAAAAAATGTCAACATGTATAACGAAATAAAAAAGTGATCAAAGAGACGAGTCAAGAGCAAACAAAAATGTCATACGCAGAAACAGTGAACAACAAAATAGTGTTGCCAGATGTTAATAAACAATTGCCATTAATAGTTAAACCAAAAGAAAAACAGGGAGTGGAAAAAACTAAAGAAGAATTAAATAATAAGGTTAATCCGGTAAATTTAAAAATAACAAGAGTGAAAAATCGAAGAAAACGGTGCAGTGGTAATCCAATCCGAAAATGTGGAAGAACGGAAAAAAATAAAAAGTGCTATAGAAAATAAACTAAACGAAGAATATGAAATTTTGGTTCCAAACCCAGTACACTTAAGAATAAAAATAACTGGTATGACTTTTAACTATACGGAAGATGAAATAATTGAAAAATTACGAAAGCAAAATCCAATGGCTAGTAATGGTGAATTTAAAATTATACAAAAATATTAATATAAAAGAAACAATAAAACAATATATACCATCAAATTAACAGTGTATGAAGAAACATTAACAGTGGATGAAGAAACATATTGCAGAAATAGCTGTAAAATTAGCAGAATATTTTGGCCAAATATTAGTAAGATAATAATAGCACAACTAAATCTGTTGAATTTGCAAATATTTAGTTATATTTGAGCTAAATTTTAGTTAAGTGAAAGTTACAAATTAATATGTTAAAATCAGCAAAAAAAAAAAAAATTTGAAATATTAGTGAACAAAAAAAAATCATTAAAAAATGTGAAATTTTAAAAAAAAATTTCTTAGTTATTTTTTATTGCGAATAAAACTCGTTTCTTTTGAAATCAGCAATATACTATTTTTTGGTAAAAATTGATGTTGATTTTAGCAAAAAGAAAAACGCTTATTTGTTGATATTACAGTTTTTATTCTACAAATATTTAGTAAAAGTTTTTGTTAATTCTAAACTTTACATTGAATATAACTAAGATTTTGTAAAGTTAACAATATAATTTTCTTATTTTATTAATATTTAGCAAAAAAATCGGCTTATTTTAGCAATTTTTTTTTTAAACAAATTTTTAGTAGTTTTTTCTGCTATTTTTACAGGTTTATTTCTATGGGTGTGTCCGCTAAATGCTAATATTGAAATTCTACTCAATTGTTTTAAGAATATTTCTATAACCCTTAAACAAAATTGAGACAGTTTTTAGAAATGTTTCCTCCATTTTTAGTTTCCTTTAATACTAATTTTCAATCAGTTTAGACGACGTTATATAGTTTTTGCTAAACATTTAATATTTTTATTAACTTTGGGTGAATTATTTGGTCTGCCATTTTTTTTTTTTTAAATCTTAATAAAAAGTTGAAATTAATATGTTTGCAGATTCCTGACAACTAATTTTTGCCAAATCGATGTACTTTCGAACAATTTTTTAAGTCACATTGTACCGCCATTTGGAATTTTAAAAATTTTTCATTAATTTTTTTAAATCACCGACCCTGAATTTGCCTACTTAAGTTCAATCAGTTTAGACTACATTATATACTTTTGGCTAAGTATTTAATACACACAGAGAAATAAAGTGCCAAGCAAATTGAAAATTGTATATTAATTGCAACAACTTATAAATACAGATAATACAACGATATTTACATACGATTTCTGAATATTTTGGGTGTTGAATGAACAAAACTATGTTATGAAAGCCAATGTAAAGTTGTGGCAACAGTCTGAACTTCGTAATAGCCGAATTTAAGTAGTAGTAACCGAATTTAAGTTGGCAAATAGCCAAATTTTTCTTTGTGTGTACTTTTAGCGACTTCGGTAAAGTACCTGATCCTCCATTTTGAATTTTAAAAATCAAAATACTAAATCGGTTTAAATGTTGTTACAGATTCCTGGCAACTGATTTGGGCGAAGCACTTTTGAACCAATTTTCCAACATTTTTGTGCGCAATTTTTAATTTATACAGTTTTTATTTACTTTTTGAAATCATCGACCTTGAATTTGCTTTGATACTCAATTTAAATTCTAAATACAGAATAGAAATTTATATTCCTACACATTCCTCGCAACTAATTTCGGGCCAAATCGAAGCACTTTTAAACAAATTTTCCACCAATTTTTGTGCGCCATTTTGAATTTATACAGTTTTTATTTACTTTTTGAAATCACTGACCTTGAATTTTCTTAAATACTCAATCAGTTTAAATTCTAAACACAGAATAGAAATTTATATTCCTACACATTCCACGCAACTAATTTTGGGCCAAATCGATGCACTTTTAAAAAATGTTTGCCACCATATTGGATCCGACATTTTAAAATATATGAAATGGTCAATTCTACTCAGCTCAGACCACGACAAAGACTTTTGGCAAAAAAATCGATATCCTGACCCTGTGTGCACTGGCAGACGCACACAATATGTGATAGATAATAAAAAAATATTAGGGATTATTTCTTAAATTGTCTATGTATTTTAAAAGGTTATGTTTGTGCAATTTTTAAGATGCTAGTTTCATCGATGATGCTAGTTTTCTGATCTGCAGTTTCATCGTCGATAATTAAACAAAAAAACTTTCAAAATGCCAAAATTATGAACTTTCCTAAATATCACGTCAGAGGCAGTCGCGAATTAGGTATTGACAAAAAAAAAGTACTCCACAAAAAGTCAGTATTGAGTTTGAAAGCACTTTACTTCAATATCAGCAAAACCTATTTAAAAGAACTGTATAGAAATTTAAAACTTATGCTACACATGCCTACAAAAATTTAGAGTCTAAGGCCCCAAAGGACTAAAAGTTTGAAAGCATTATATTTCAATATCAGAAAAACCTAAAAGTTAGTAAAACGTTGATTTATAAGTCAAGTATACTATTGTTGAGAAAATTTTTTGTTGAAATTGTGTTTTCAGTTAAAAATTTTGTTATACTTATTCAGCACTTAACTGTTTTGAACTAATGTTTCACTAATATTTTACTAATTTATTTAGCTAAAAAAAATTATGCTGATAAGCAAATTAATAGTGTGGACGACAACCAGTTTAAAAGATATACGCAGAATGAAGAAGATGTCGCGGCACATCAAGATGTAGTAGAGACGAGGAAAAAGATATTAAAATGTGCAACTTTTGTAAGACATATACATAAATCAACCATCGAAGATTTTTGTATCTGGTTTTCATACATAATAAAACAAAAGGCCACCAACAATGTGTTTCGTATAAATACTCATAAAAATCCATGCAAAAAATACGAAATTATTGTCAAAACTACAAAAACTTTCGCGAAATAAACAAATTATCGTATATTTTGGTAATTTTTATGCATTGATTTCAGTTCATATAAATGGCCGATTAAAAAAGTTAAATTTTGGGCTGTCACCGACTTGTCACAACATATAATATTTAAATTTAATAAATATTAACTAAATCTTTGTAATGATTATTAATGTAGCGTGGGTAAATTGCAAACAAATATACGTTCATTTAAACAACCATTGATGTAAGCATTTGAAAGGTACTTTTTATGGTATATGTAATTATTTCTATATATTTGAAGATATTACACTAATTCGTGTCGTCAATGTGGGATTACGAACAATTTTATATATTGTAACTTATTGCAAATTATTTTTTAAAGAATAACAAACAAAAAATTTCAAGATGCTCAGCAAATAAATTAACTATAAATATAATTTTTCTTTTTTTGAGTTTTTTCAGTCTACTTATATTCCGCAATAATTTTATGCACTTCTATTAAGGAGTTTTTAATTTTCAATCAACTAAATGTTAGCAAAATAATTACTGAATCTACTAAGTTTGTTGCTAAAAATCAGCTAGCTAATTTTCAGCAAAAGATTTCGCTGACATTAGCCATGTTTTGCAAGCACCCTCTTGATTAAAATTTTGCTTACTCAGGAAGTGCTTTTAAAACGGTGCTAATTATTTATAAAGTGTTAAGAAAACACTAAAATAACAAGAATTCTTGCATTTTTTCTTTGATTACACTGCGCGACTCGAAAAATAAAACAAGAGTTTCGACCAATGATCCTAAATATTTCGGCCATGCTGATTTTAATGGCGTACACAGTTTCTTCACTTATAGTACAGATTTTTCGCAAAATTGTATTAAAGTTTTGCATCTCTTAACGCTGTTTTTCATACATCAAAATTTAAAATAATTCTGTATTGTATTTTATTTTTTATAAGTTTATCAAAAGATTTTGCTGACATTACCAATTTTTGAGCAAGCACCCTCCTGACTGGCTTTACTAACTTTTTTTTTTTAGTTTAGACCACCCGCGACGTAATAGAATTTGTTGCTGACTTTACTAACTTTTTTTGTGTTAAGACCACCCTTGACGTAATAACAGCAATAAAAAAATTCTAGAGTATCAGTTTGCTTAAAGTCTGTGTTTTTCACTTCAATAAAAAATAAAAATAGTCAATATTTTACTCAAAACTACAAAAATTTAGCACAAAAGGCGTTGCAGGAAAAACTGCTTAAGTTAGCAAATTTAGTTTACTAAATATTAATTAGATAAAAATAGCAAAAAATAAGTCTGTTAACTCCACAACATTTTAGTTAGATTTTAGCTATATTTTATTTAATTGAAATTGACAAAATAATCTTCTAAAATCAACAAGATAATTCCTTAAATAATAGTAGCAAAAAAAAAAAAACAAAAAAAAAATATGAATTTCAAAGCTTTTATAGATTTTTTTTTTGCGAATAAAAATCCGCCCTTTTTAAATCAGCAGTCAACAATATTTTAGCAAATATTTCTTTTAATTTTAACAAAATATTTGCATACACTTTTATGTGCTGTTTTTAACATATCCGTGTACAAGAGGATATAAATGCTCATATATGATCATATATAATTATATCTGAAATTTGAGTCTATCCAATTATATCTGAGTACATATATATTTATATAGAACTCCATATATATTTATATAGAACTCCATATATATTAATATATTACCTTATATATATTTATATATAAACATATCTGAACTCTGATACAATTGGATAGACTCAAACTTTGGATATAATTATATATGATCATATCTAACCCTTTTTACTACGGTAACCAGTTGCCAAATATAAAGACATTCTAACTTCACTTAACACAAACTACCCCCAGGGATGCTTAACAAATATAACGACAAAAGCAAAAAAAAAAAAACGAGATTTGCTTTTTTAAAAGAAAATTAAATAGCAATAAATCAATTCCACACTATGAGTTTTATTCGAATTTGTTACAATTTCTGAAAAAGAGGGAAAACACAGCATATGCAAACATAATAATTTTCACATTGATAGCAATTTATATATATATATATTTTCTTTTTTGTTTAAAATATAACAATTGAAATTATGTTAATAACTTGCGAAAATTGATATTTTGATTGCACAAGCTAGTAAAACCGATAGCATATTCAAGTACTTATATTAAATGCAAAAAAAAAAAAAAATAGCAATGATTACTGGGTCTTATAAAAGTTAAAAAGAAAGAAAATTGTAAAATGTAATTCAAAATTTAAAATAAGGGGATGAATGAATAACCTTAAACTTTCTCCATTACAATGAGTCAAAAAATAAATTGATATTTAGCTATTTTTACTTATATCAGTATCAGTTGTTTAAGAGAATCCTTTCAATACGATTTTCCACATAAATGTTTAACCCCTAAACAGATTAATTCAGTTGGAAATCCATTAACACTGCCATTGTTTTACTGCTGCAACAACATTTTTATTATAATTAAAAAAAAAAGCAGTTGTATTAGTAAACTCTTAGCTTTAATAACTAACAATTTAAAAATCTATTATAAGAAGGTTACAAGAACTACAAAATATTTATATGATTTCCCGCCCAATTTAAGCAAAAGTTAAATTTTTTTATTTTATTTGCTAGTGGTAACTATCCATTAACCCTTTAATTTTACATTTGCATCCATAAATTAGAATTGTATTTCAGTTGTATATACCAACATTTTTAAATATTTCTTTTTAATGCCTTACTAAATGTTTTTCACCTAATGTTGGTTGCATATACCGATTTGAAAATGAGTTCTACACTGATTGCTTATTGAATTCCTTCATTAATACAATACATTTTTTCATAAATAACTTCCCAAAGAAATGTTTCATTGAATCACTGAAACATGTTTCATTAAATAATTTTCAATGAATGGTTTCATGGAGCCAATGAAAATTTCATAAATTATATGAATATTTTTTTTCATTAGTTCTAGCATAAACGTTATAAAGGTTTCGTGTGTTTAATTAATGAAATTCATAGTTTGTATGAAATATTTTCATTACTTTTTATTATCGAACAAAAATTCATGTTTCAACCTGGCTAATATATATATACGTTGCTTTATTTTTGTAAATATACGGAGGTTGAAAGGTCGTTATAAATAAAAATAACATAAAAATAATTTCGATGTATATAAAACAAAAACAAAAAAAAAAACTGTAAAATATATTTTGATTATATTTGAATACAAATTTTGGTCGATTTTACTTAATTGTCTACTAATTTTATAAGCTTTTGTAGAGTGTATTATTTTAGGCGCACTTTAGGGTACATGATTCCTAATGTGGACCCTTTGAGTTATTTTGGAAATTGTTATATAACTTTTTTAAATAAGTTGCCACAAGCTAATGATCTATATCCGAAAATGCCCAAGGACTTGGCCTATAAGTTGATGTTATTTATATTTGGAAGGGAGGTAATCCCAACCAGGGAGGTATCCCAACCAGAACTCGAAGATTTTAATCAGCTATGGATATGTTGTAAAGGAGCAAAAACCAAAGAGACGCCTTTTTTTTAACTACCAATTCACACGTTCGAAGCCACATCTGTCTATTGTCGATTACAACAAGTTTTGTTAAAATTTTTCTGCAGGTTTTCCTAAAAAGCCAAAAATTAAAAATTATACTTACATCAACCATTCGTAGTCAACAGGTTAACATAATGACAAAACTAAGTACTTAGAGTAAGCTGGCAAGGTACTTTAGAAAATGGTACAAGTGCCTTCCCACGCCCAAAATGATATCATCATTAGACAAAAGGTCCGTTTGTTCAAACATTAAAAAAAAATACCTGGTCACGCTGGATTTGAAGCTTGGCCGCCAGATTGGCAGCCGACACGAGACATAAAATATTTGATAGCTTAAAATGTAAGTAAATGGTAACTGCTGGGTAAAAGTGTGCCGCTCAAATATGTCAGCACTGGCATAAGGTTTGATGGCAACAACTTGCCAACGTTGGAAAAAAAAATTTGGTCTTAAACGAGCTTTTCCTGAAACAAAAAATTTATTTTGTATAAAAAAAAAATAAAAAGTTTAAAAAAAACACAAAAGAACCGGGATCGAACCGAGAACGTTCCGCCTACAAACTTTTTTAAGCAAAACATCATAATTTTTATAAAATAGATGTTTTACCAGTGGTTAGACTTTTGAGCCGTTGATAATTTTTGACTGGGTAGCACTAGGAAAACACCTTTTCCCAACGTGATTGATTTTAAAAACCGGTACTTATTACCGGGTAGTATAAAGTTTTGCTGAGATGTTGATGTTTCGGAAAATATTTTTATTTAAATCACTGCTGCCAAGTATTTCTTTACAAATCCCCCTAAATTGTCCAAAAACCCACATCGATTTACTCAACTAGCCAAAAAAAAAAATCGCCTTAAAAAACGTTTTTCCTATAATCTTCTAAATTTGTTAGTTTTAATTTCAAATTCTTTGAATAAAAATGTTAAAATACACTAATTTGGTTAGAGTTTGACTGTTTTCATTGTAAAAATCTGAAATTTTATTTTAACAGCGCAATAAAGGGACTTAAATTTTACCAATAATGTACAAAAATGTTTAAAATTTTGTAAAAATATTAACCGAACCGAAAATCTCTTTTAATCAGATCTTTACACCCCGAAATTCTGCTTAACAAATTGTTACCCCCTAAAACGCCCCTAAATCTGTAGGAAAACCCTTAACTCGGCATCACTGATTTAAATCGTTATATTTGTAAAGAGAACACTCCCGTTTAAAAAAAATTAATATGTTGCAACAAAGAAACCCAGGTAGAAATTGCTAACCGTACCAAAAAAAAAAAAAAAATAGTACTGGCAAACCACTGCTATTTTTGTAAAACCCACCATGTTAACGATTACCAAAATTACAACTAATATTGTGCTAGGAAGCACTATTTTCTTTGCCAAGCATGTGTTTTGCCAGTACCACCCGCAACATTCTTTACCAATATAGTTTATACTGACAAGATTGTTAATCCCAATTCCTGTTATAAATCGGGTAACAGGACAATACTGACAATATTGTTAATCCCACGTTCTGATACGGCATAACCGACTGTATATTACGCTTTGCCAACACTGTCCCGATTGTATTTTTCTGCCTGGGAATGTATCAAATTTGATATAACCTTATATCTAATTGAATTCCAATTTGATCCGAAAAATGGTGGATCGTATTATATATAAACGGATTATACCACATTGAGTTTGATACAATTTCATATGATTTAATCCAGTGAAAATAAATTTTTGAAATTGAATACTGGGCGCAAGATATTTTGGTCCTATTATTAAGATCCCATTTTAAATTTAACGTACAGTTAAATTAAACTTTTAAATGCTTAAGAATAAAACATTTTTATGTCAAACTAAAATTTTTAGAGTGTAATGTGCATTTAAGTACATTTTAATAGATATTTTTATTAAAAAATTTCAAAACAAAAACCTCACTTTTCCACATATTTTTCGTATAGTTTTCATGGGGCAATACATTGTTTTGTTTAATCCCATATATCAATTTATCCTATTATATATTGTCCGTCTAATAGCGTATCGTAAAACATATTGTAAGATAAAATTAAATATGCCGTTTTACGAAAAATTACAGTGGCAAATAAAATTTTATCTTACAATACACAATGTCATACTTAACTACATTAAATTGTACAAAACTGGATCACATTATACAAGATTATGTATTATTATTTTTACTCGGGCTTAAATATATTTATATGTATTTATGTGTGTATGTCTGTCTGATGATTCCTCAAACACAACCGTGCTTAATTATAATTTACGCGTATACAAACAGTTTTCAAAAAGTTTCATCGTGAAGGTCCCAAGGGAAATTTACAATATTCATTTTTAATACTTTGTTATTAATTTCCTTTTGCTTTCGCTGCTGATGTTTGCACAATCAAAAGCTATTGGTTTCATACTTTTGGTTTATGCATAAATTGAAAATTAACTACGAAAACAGAAATATGGCCTACTATACATACTTTGAAAAAGTTTTTCTAAGCACTACGTTTTAGATGCCCTCAGTAAATATCAATAAACTTTTTTTAAATTTCAACTAATAGCTTAACCAGTTAACTGCTTTATTAAGTTCTGAACGCGCATAACTATATACACATAACTTACTAAAACTTTTGAATGAAAAGACCTGAATTAAAATATAATATCCCAACTAAAATACTAAATTTTTCGCTAATAAAGGTGCAGTTTTTAACTATACTTTAGATTTTGTATCAGTAATACAGCGTTTCCATTTGTGTTTTTTGAGCAAAACACTTGTTTTGGTAACAAAACATGTTTTATTTGAAAACACGTCCAAAACACGTTCAATGAAAACGTAATATTAGT
The DNA here is from genome assembly GCA_021234595.1 of Delia radicum. Taxonomy (NCBI): domain Eukaryota; kingdom Metazoa; phylum Arthropoda; class Insecta; order Diptera; family Anthomyiidae; genus Delia; species Delia radicum. Next base: position 199,066,033 of record CM037853.1, read on the forward strand.
TTAAAAAAATAATTTCGTTTTTCTGTCTTACTTGTGCACAATGGCCATTCCTAAGACCCAGTTATGACTCAATTTTTGTAATAAAGAGTTTTTACAATTTCAGCAAAAACAAAATTGGGTTTGTTTCCCAACGCAAGTAAGAAATACGTATTGCTAATATAAGCCGGATTCATGTAATATCGTATTCTGTGTAAACATTGTATTTTTTTACGTTAGTGTCTTAAATATTTTACCAACCCAGGACATTTTTTATACAATTTGTTTTGAATTTGATTTGTATTTGATTGAAACAATAAAAAAATTAAAATTAATAATTGGTTTCATTACACTGTGCAACCTGAAAGTTAAAACAAGAGCACGCATCATAACCAGTTTTTTTTAATTATCTACGAAACGCGTTTGATTGAAGTCAATGTTTATGAAATGTTTGGAGAATTAATGAAAATCTTCATAAAACTAATGAATCCATTCCAACAATGAAATGTTTATAGAATTTATGAAACAGTTTCATAAAATTGTTTAATATTTAAAAGTTCCTTGAATTTATAAAACTCTTCGCGAATGTCTTCAAAAAAGCATTGGAACTAAGCCAATGAACCGTTTCATATGATTTTTTAAACAATTTCATAGAAGTCTAAAATTAATGAAAGGCTACATTGAAATAATAAAGCAGTTTATAAAATATGTTGACCACTTGAGAATTAAATCTTAAAACTAATGTTTGAAATGTATGCAAATTAATGAAATTTAATGAAAAAATAACAACATAAGTCTTTGAAATATTATCATAACACTAAAGAAAATATTCATTAACTTGATGAAGAGATAATTTAAGAAATAAAATGAATTTTTATAATGAAATTATGAAATTTTATAAAAAAAAAGTTTATGAAAAATTTCTTAATATTAACAAAATTTCTTGGATATAATGAAAATCTTTATTGAACATACGAAAAAAATTGTAATTGTTTCATTAAATAATATCATGAAAGATAATTTGTTCAGTGTACATAACATTTTTTTTTTTGGAAACATATTTGTATTTTATTTTTCACACTCAATATAAAATTAGTTGAGTCAGCAAAATTTTTGCTGGGAGGATCCTTGCAGAAAAATTGCTACTAGCTGCAAAAGTGTATTGCTGAACATCAGTGAGCTGATTGTTAGCAAATAATTTGTAAATTAAGTAAAATTTTTTGCTGATACTTAGTTCAATGCAAATTAAAACCTTCATATTGAAATCAACAAAATTTTTTGCTGGAGCTCAGTAGATTGAAAAAAGCTGCAATACTTCCCAGTAAAATAGTAAACTGCAAATAGCAGGTTGCAGAACAACTTATACTGTATTATAACATGTTTAACTTCTGTTCTGCGATCGATTCTTTTCTACGGAGTTTGTCCTACTTGCAATAGGTTCTTTTCCTTCAAACTAGAATTGGTAGGTTTATAACCGGTTTCAGAACTAGTTATATAACTGGTTTTGGGACAGTGAAACATTACATTTTGACTTCCAGAAAACTGTTCAAGAACCGGTTGTATATAACCGGTGGTAAAATAAGCTGTTCTAGAACAGGTTCAAAAGTAATTTGTTCTAAAAACATTTGCTGGCTTAGTATACAATTTTTTCTTTAGTTAATTTATTTTGCTGAAATTTAAATCAATGTTTTTTGTGATTGTTTTAAAATTTTTATAAAAATTTCAGGACTTCCTCATCGTTAACCTAATGCCATTAAATAAAAAATCTGGAAATAGACAAAACATAATAATTTCCAATTACTTATATGCATGTATTTACGTATATGTATGACGTAAATTTACATTTTTTAAATGAAGAGAATTCTGAATTACAAAAAAGAAATCTGCAAAATATCGCTAAATATCATAAAAAGCCCTTATTTTTAAAATCAACGACCTGAGATTAGCATTTATTATTTTGTACAGTCGAACCAAAGAGTAGTTTATATTTTATTTTTGCCTGCATTCTTAATTCATCAAAATATTATTTTGTACAGCAGCACTAAAGCGTATTTTATTTTTGCTTTCATCTTCAATTTTCAAATTTATCAACCCATCATTCATTTAATAATTTTTTAGTTTATTTAATTTATTTATTGTTTTATTTATATTTTTTTGTATAATCACAATTTTTATGTGCACATGCGTGTTTGATTTGTAGTATACAAAAGAAAAAATTAAATGAACGAAATCAATGTCACTTGTATTTTGTGAAAGTGTTGTAAAGGTTGTGTTTGTTTGTATACTTGTTCCCCATGCTATTAATGTGTTTATCAGGACAATTTTAGTAGCAACGTAAATTAGTTCATTGGCAAAAGTTTTTTGGCAAAAGCGTTTAACTAATGTTTTACTGAAAACGCGATGTCAGCAAAAATATTGCTGCAACTTAGTTAAATTTTTTAGACGTTAACAAAATTTCCAACTAACTTTTTTTTTTTTTGAGTGCAATATTGACAAACGAAGAAAAACATTAAACAAATAGTTTGTATTAACTTGATTTTGACTGGAAAAAAATATTTTAACTAAAGCTTTATTCCAGCAAAAAGTAAACCACTTGAATTTTAGTTCTTCAATTCTTATTGGAATGCTTGCTAGTCAGTTCTCAAAAATAAATTAAATTTTTCAAATAAATTCGAACCTATTGGCTGAAAATCTAAGTCTAACAAAAAAATTTGTATTCATTCGATTTTTTAAGCAATTCAAAATTTTTTTAATATTTTTGAAGATAACAACACAGTGCATATATTTGGCAATGGTATGTACTTATTGTCATTACAAATCCTAATACTTTCATATGAAGATGTAGCGCAAAATTATGACATAACATTACTAAACACCCTACGAAAAATCGAAAAATATTTATGTGGTTAGGATACTAGTATGGTCAAAAATACTATAGTACTATAAACTAAGACTTTACTTTGTCTTTTTCAAAAGTTTGTTATTATAGCTCGAAAAAACATAATTTTTATTTTTTTAAATAATAATTATAACAAACTTTTGAAAAAGACAAAGTAAAGTCTTAGTTTATATCCCCTCGCAATCATTGTATTTTATTTTAAAATAAAAGTAACAAAGGTGGAATATAAACGAAAAATGTATATATTATCTCTGTCAAAGACAGAGTGTATACAAAATCAAATGTTTTCAATTTTTTAATTGTTAGTGGAAATTTTATTTTCATTCTCAACTTAATTCTCATTTGTTTTAACAAATGGGATATATAAGTGTTTGAGTTTGTGAATGAGGTAGCCACTGCTTTCTAAACTTGTTCTGATGATGGGGACCTAGAAAATCCCCGAAATGGAACCATCAACAAATTCTTGAAGGTAGTCAATTAATAAATTGAAAACAAAAAACTCTATAGATTATTTGTTAGGACAATATCCTAATAAAGAAATATAGAGTATGGCCTTGAACTTGAATAAATTCATTTTCATAAATTATTTTATATTTCAAATAATGATAAAAATAAATAAGTACCTTACCGTGCCCATGGGATGAATAGCACTACGTTAGTGTGTTTTCGAACGGTGGCCTCCAGGACGAGGCGAACCCTGGTTGTATTAGCCCGCTGGTAGGAAGATGAAGTGCCGAAGGCCCAGGTGTTCGTGGAATACTTTCCCGAGAAAGAGGACACGTCCAATGAAATGATTCTTGGACTGGTGGAGGGCCAGAACTGCGAACTTTCGGTTGAGTACTGGAAAGTCTTGAACAGGATCATAAAGGGTGGTATCGTTGAGCTCACCCTATCCATTGATCCAATCTCAGCTGACATACTCAAGCGAAAGAATCACAGGGTGAACTTCGGGTATGGAATAGCGCTGGTAAGACCCACCCGCCAACAGTATGGGGTCGAGCGTGTCATACCCGGTAAGGAAAAAACAAAATACTTCGACAGCTGCGACTAAATCCGACAAAAGGGTCTCCACCGACCCAACAACGTCGGATGAAAAACCGGGCTGTTCGAAGCACTTTGTAACGCCTAGTTCTTCTGAGCCCAAAGCTAAAAAGACGGCCAAACAAAAGGCTCCCAACAGACCGAGAAAATGGGAGAGAAACTCGGCAGAAGAGGCGGTTCTGCTGAACTCCAATAGAGGCAGGAAGGTGGCAAAGCGTGCCGCAAAACACGCCTAAAATGATGGCTGCCCGAAAAGGTAAGACGCCAAGGCACCTAAGGTGCTTACAGGTGAACCTTCACCATGCCAAAGCGGCATCGGACATCGCTCACAGAAGGTTCACCACTGATGCCCTGGATGTTGTATTCATCCAGGAACCATGGGTGCACGACGGAGCCATCAAGGGGCTTAACGCCAATCAAGGTAGGCTGATTTACGATTATCAGCATAGTCGGCCCAGAGCGGCCATCCTTGTTAGAAACAATATAACATTTCTTCCAATTTCAGAATTCGTTTTGGGAGACTTGGTTGCTATTTGGGCAAAGGTGCCCTCTTTATCTGGGGAACATGAGGTAGTACTGGCCTCAGCGTATCTACCTGGCGACACCAACACGGTACCAACAGCTGAGGTCTCGGCCTTGGTGGAATATTGCCGAATGAGGAACCTAAGTTGGATCCTCTGTTGTGATGCCAACGCACATCACACGATATGGGGAAGTACCAATATAAATAAACGTGGTGAGTACCTACTTGAATTTATATGTAGTAACAATATAAACATAGTGAATAGGGGTGACGAGCCGACTTTCAGGAATTCTATTAGGACAGAGGTCTTGGATCTCACTCTTACTAGTTCTGATATGTCATTTGCCATCTCAAACTGGCATGTATCCAATGAACTGTCAATGTCGGACCATCAACATCTGGTATTTGATGTTGCTAGTGCATTGGACTCATGCCAGGTTTATCGTAATCCCAGACGCACAAACTGGGAGGATTTCCGATACAATTTGGAACGAGATGCAGATGTCTCTAAAGGGCTCATTCTGAGCACTAGAGAGATTGATCATGCGGCATCCGAAATGCAATCGAATCTAACTTCTGCTTTCTTTTTGAGCTGCCCCCAAAAGACCAGGAAGACGAAGAGGGACGTTCCATGGTGGAATGCTGGTCTGGAGAAGCTTAAAAAGGAAGCCAGAAGACTGTTCAACAGGGCAAAGGAAACAGGTGACTGGGTCACCTATAGGGCCGCACTCACTGAGTACAATAGAGAACTACGCAGATCCAAAAGGACCACGTGGCGCAACTACTGTGAGAAGATCTCTGATCTTCCAGAGGCGGTGCGACTACAAAAGGCCCTGTCACAGGATCATACAAATGGTCTCTGCACTCTTAGGAGGCCGGATGGCTCATACACGGAATCTTCCACTGAACTTGTAAACTCTTGCTCGATACTCACTTCCCAGGATGCGTTGACAACTGCGGGTCCGCTGTGATTCAGAGAATCCCGAACCTGACAGGTAGGTACGTACGCCTGGCGGGTGCAATCTTTCAGGAGAACCGGGTAAAGTGGGCGATAGATGAATTTTCTTCATTTAAATCTCCGGGTCCAGATGGGATCTATACTTGTCTCTTACAGAGAGGGATGGACTTAATTGTCCCACAACTGGTTAGGATATTTAGATCGAGTCTATTATTCGGACATGTACCGAGACCCTGGAGGGAGGTTAGAGTGGTCTTTATACCGAAGGCGGGGAAAAAGTCTGAGCAGCTACCCAAGTCCTTCAGACCAATTAGCCTGAGCTCGTTTCTCCTCAAGACAATGGAGAAAGTCTTGGATCAGTATATTAGGAACACTTACCTCAGACGAAAGCCGATACATGAGCTACAGTTCGCGTATCAACGGGGTAAGTCTACCGAAACTGCTATCCATCATGTTGTCACAACAATAGAACGGGCACTGGAGGCAAAGAACATTGCCCTTTGTGCATTTATTGATATACAGCGCGCTTTTGACAACACGTCCTACGATGCGATTAGGGTATCCATGTCTAGGAAGAGCATTCCTCCAATCATAATTAATTGGACATTGGAGATGCTCCGCTCTAGGATAATCACGTTCGGAATAGGGACTACTTGTAGGACCGTGAATGCGACCAGAGGGTGTCCTCAGGGTGGCGTTTTGTCGCCTTTACTATGGACACTGGTCATTGATGAATTACTCGAGGGTCTGAACGACTTGGGTTTCAGGACCTATGGATACGCCGATGATCTTGTCATTTCCGTTGTGGGTTGGGATGACAGGACCATCTCCGAGCGTATGCAACAGGCTCTGAACTTCACTCTTTCGTGGTGCCGGGAAAAGGGGTTGTCTGTCAATCCGTCGAAGACAATCCTGGTACCATTCACGAGAAGGAGAAAACTTAACCTGTCTATGCCGGTCTAGCAGTGTTAAGTATCTTGGAGTGACTCTTGATAGCTCCCTCACCTGGAACGAACATCTTGACCACGTCTCCAAGAAGGCCACCAGGGCATATTATGCCTGCCAGAGGCTTTTCGGGAGAACATGGGGCCTAAGGCCACAAATGGTCTACTGGTCGTTCAATACTATTGTTAAACCGATGATCACCTATGCTGCCCTTGCATGGTGGCCAAAAGTTGAACAGAGTAAGGCAAGGGAGGCTCTTAAGAGAATCTACCGTCTTGCGTGTGTTGGCATTACAGGGGCCGGCGGAACTTGCCCGACGGATGCCTTGGGGGTTATGCTGGGGATCCCGCCATTGCATATTTCTGTAATGGAGGTTGCCAGTATGGGTTCCTCTAGACTAAGTGAATTCGGTGGCATGAGGGGAGGCGACCTAAGGGGTCACATGAGGATCGCGCGAATCCTAATAGATGACCCAATTTCTAAGGTTGCGGACAAAGTGTCACCGGAGTGGATCTTTGATAGATATTTTGATGTGTTATTGTTTGACAGAGACATGTGGACCAATCAATCCTGGGAACCGGAAGATGGTTCTCAGGTGTGGTTCACTGATGGCTCTAAGCAGTCGAATGGGAACACGGGTGCGGGCGTCTTCGGACCAGGCTTCCAGCGTGCCTTACCTATGGGTAAATATCCGTCCATTTTTCAGGCGGAGATTTGGGCCATTTGTGTCTGTGCATTGGAATGCCTGCGAAGGGGAACTCGCAGATCTCGCATCTACATTCTTTCTGACAGTCAGGCTGCACTGAGGGCTTTAATGGCCTATAAGGTGTCGTCCGGGTTGGTCATGGAATGCATTCAGACTCTCAATAGGCTCGGTAGAGGCAACTCTCTAACCTTGGGGTGGATTCCTGGTCATGAGGGGCATGAGGGCAACGAGAGGGCAGATTGTCTTGCCAACCGCGGGGCCCGAAAGCCCTTTATTGGTCCTGAACCATTCTGCGGAATACCTGCGGGGTATGTTAGGGAAAGGCTCAGGGCATGGAGAGAGTCTGAATTCTCTAGTTACTGGGAAAACTCTCCTGGTCAGCGCCAGGCTAAAAGATTGATCTCTTTTTCCAGTAGGGGGTCGAGGCGACTCTTGTCGCTTGAAAGGGGGGGTTTGCGGACCCTGGCGTCGTACTTAACTGGACACTGTAATCTCAGATACCATCTGCACAAGAAGGGTCAATCGGACACGGATTTGTGTAGGTTTTGCGAGATGGTGTCTGAGACCTCGGATCATGTTCTCTGCGAATGTCCCAGGCTTTGTGATAGGAGACTTAGGTTTCTAGGTGATCGCTTCATTTCGCCTTCCGACATCACGAACATTTTGCCTAATAGGATAATTGGCTTTATAGGTAGCTTGAATCTGTAGGTAATCTTAGGCAGCACAAAAGACCTACATTGGTCGCGGTGCATAGTGCCTTCTGATCTAATCTAATCTAAATGGGTAACGCATTATTTTGCTTCATACATATTCATATGCATTCACACATGATTCATATGTGTTCATACATGATTCATGCATTTTCATATGTTGCAGCAAATATGTTCATGTGTGTGCATTAACAAAAATTTACTTAATATTTACACGTATGATCACACATGTCCATACATGTTCATATTTGTACATTAACGGAATTTGAGGTAATATTTACATGTATGTTCGCATATGAACATCTATGATCATATATGAATCACATATCGAGGTATATGGACATTTATGAACTCGAATGTCTTCATATGTAAACATGAATATGAGTTCATACATGTTCATAAATGGATACATATATGCTGATTTTTAACCGGGCAGTAAATATATTTGATATTACATTTTTATATTTAAATAAGAAATAAAAACTGAGAACATGTCTAAAATATACCAAATTTTTAGCGGGATACCTGGATCCCAGGAATTTCGGAAAAAAACGTCACGCTTTCCTGGGACAGAAGTAAAGGTTTTAATTGTGCTTGTAACTAATGAAAACCACAAAATTTAAAAATATTCCGTCTTTTATTTCAGTCTTTCTTATTACGCTATTCAAATGATTTGTTTATCTTTTTTATTAATATCTGTTTGGGTATTATAATTAAAATAAACAGCTTTTATTGTGGCGATATAATAGGCTTTTGTATAGCCATTTTCTTTTTTCAATAATATCTTCTGCCGTCATTTTTAATTTCCCCAAAGAGATGACCTTGTGGCGTAAAAATAAGTTTTAATTGGATTTCAATTAAGGCACGTTTTTTGTAAAAAAAAAACAAAATTAGACAAGCTTTTTCCTGGAAAATGAAGTTGACTTAATAAATATTAAGGTGCCCCCTTAAATACGGATTGTCGAATTTCAATGCTAAAACCCTAAACAGATTTCAATCCCCTTTTACAGATTTCAATATGTTTAACATATACGCGATCAGCACACCAAAAATTATAAACAAATAATATGTCACACGATATATATATATATATATTTTTTATTAATTAATAATCATACAATTACAAATTATATACTATTACCGTAACCAAGCACTAGCTACTTTGGCTTTCGGCGCGTTGTAGCGAAAACAGGCCAGTACCTCTGGTAGGAATCGAACCCACAACCACCGCACTGATAAGCCATCATCAATTGATGATATTTGTTTTTAGTAGTTTCTTTTTTCTAAGCTTTTGGCGGTTTTTTAAGCCAAAGTTAAAAAAAATTGACAAGTTTTATAAACATACCCATATAATACTGGTTAATCGAACTATTTTGTTCGGAACGAATCGAGGAATCGATTAACCGAATTGCAAACACTAGATATATCACCAAATTTTTAAAAACTTAACGTATTTGCAATCTACTAGTAGAGATCAACAAAAAACATGCTTACATGCTACATGCTTACAGGTTTATTAGTTTTTTGTTTTTATATACATCGAGATTATTTTCATTTTATTTTTAATTTATATCGAGCTTTCAACCTCCGTATATTTACAAAAATAAAGCACAACAAACCTATCAGCTAGGTCCCAGCAAAACCACACATTACTAAATAACGGGTAAAGTAATGTATCGATATAGGTCTTCACGCATTACATTACACCTTATATCACCGATGAATTTTACATGCGATAATCCTAAAAGTAATGTGTTGACTTATTACCTTGTAGGGGGTAAAGTAGCTGGTAATGACAAACATTTTTCAATAAATATCGTCGTCACGCTGGCATTCGAACCAGGGGTTCTGGTTGCTAGGAGAGAACTCTACTAACCGAGCTATCGTGACGTATAAAAATGGGTTGCTTTAAATGTAAATGAATTGCAGTGCTTCGAGTTTTTGTTGGTGATGTTAAAAATATATACATTATATTCATGTTTACAAAAAATCACAAAGTAATGTGTCTAAATATAGATTTTCAAAAAATTATTTAAATATTAATTTACGTTTATATTTTATGAATTACGTAATTGATTACGGGTAAGTCATTATTTTATGGTTGGAAATAATGTAAAAGGTAATGATTTATCGTTACAAGGTAATCCATGAGTTTCCGCTTATAGGTAACTAATTACTTTGTGTTTCCAAATAATGCTGAAGGTAAGGAATATGCATTACAATGTAATGCATTATATAACCAATTATTGGTAACGCTTTACTCTATGTTTAGAAATAATGCTGAAGCTAAATAGTATGCATTACAAAGTAAAGCATTATGTAACCCATTGTCGGTAGGAAAATAATGATACTGGTAAGGAGTATACATTAAAAGGTAATGCATTACGTTACCGCACCCATTTCCAAAGTTTTCCAGGGGTTGATACTAGTAATTCGATCTGGCTAAAGATCTGCATACTTATGATATGTTTATAACTTCTTAACACGATATCTTCAAAAGTTACCCCCTATGAAAATATCTCTTATTATGAGTGTCTGTGTTCATTTTTAAACTGTCGTCAATGATGCAAGATATGAAAACAAAAACTCATAATAAGAAATTTTTGCAGAAGGGGTAACATTTGAAGATTTCCTGTTAATAAGTTATTAACATATCAAATAAGTGTTTGTGGTATCGTCTGGAGGAAAATTAAATATATATTACGACATTTTTAAAAAGAATACAATTCTGCACTCTCGGTAGAACAAAAACTTTGCTAATCCTATAAGGACGGTAAAAATTACGGTTTTTGTGAAAATGTAAATTTTCACTATTAAATAAAATATTTATTAATAGATAAAAATAATGTAATAATTTTGTATAAATAAACTTTAAAGTCAAAAATATGAAATTAATTTCAGTATTTATGATTTGGTGTAAATAGTTCCACAAATCATAAAAAAAAATCCAAAAATGGGATTTTCTACATTTTTTGCTGCCTCGTCTATACTTAAAGCGGTGATTGAAAGAGACTTACCCAATAAATTTAGTATGTGTTGGAGTATCTACAATCTCCTCCGCTACTTAATTAGAGGCGTGCAAATTTTGGAATAATGGGTTAAAGTTGTTATATGCCTTAAAAATGTGAAGATTAGTTTTTTTTTTTTTAAATAAATGATTATTTTAACACTTTTTACGGGTTTTTAAAGAAAATATTTATTTGGAGGCAAAAGACTGTTGGCTCTTTTTGGGGGAAAGTGTGCCAAAATTTGAGTTTTGTTTTAATTATTACTTTAAGCGAATGTAGCTTTTGAGTGTAACAAGATATTGCATTAATTTATTTTTTATTTAATCAAGAATTTATTTGGTTAAACAACTAATATTTTTAACAAAAAATTAGCCCCGAATTTCTTCCCGTTATTCACAAAAAACTGGACATGAGTCGGAACAAATTTGGAATTTCACATTTATTCAAGAACTATTATAGATAGCCTACACGTGTAAGCATGTTTTTGTTAGTCTCTACTCTCTCTGTAGTTATATTGCCGCCCCGGTGGGTTTGGAGTATTACTTTTATAATCAAAACTAAAGCTCGATATTAGGTCATTGTTTGTTAAAAATTTCATAGCAATCGGACCACTACCTAAGAAATGGCCGAATTATTTCCAAAAATTTTGTGATATATCCCATTATACAATGGCTGTCTAAATTATGGCATCTTTTAGAGGAAAACAAATGATTTAGATAATTCGAAACGAAAAATAACAAATTATGACATATACAACCCTTTTTGAAATAGGAAAAAGGAAACATAGAAAAATTGCCTAAGATGTGTGTCTTTGTCTTTCACTTTGGACTGTCCACTTGAACTTATATTTGTTTGCAATTTCAAATCGAAAATTTGAACACACTACATTAATAATCATTTTAAACATTTTGTTTACAAATACACATTTATTATTTATTAAATATAAACACCTAGACAGAAAAATACAATCGTCACAGTGTTGGCAAAGCGTCGACGAGAATGGGTTATGAGTCGGCAGGAACGTGTGATTAACAATATCGATAGTATTTTCCTGTTACCCGATTGATAACAGTGGCCAAACGTTGGTTTGAACGAACTTAACGACGTTGGTATTTCAAAAAATTTTGTGCTTTTAAAATAGCTTAAATTAAATTAATTTTGAGAAACATATATAATAAAACACATTTAAAAAAGCAGCAATATAGTTTGGTCTTAGTATTATATTTTTGTGGGCGTTGTGGTGTAATGGTTAGCGCGTTGGACTGTTACACAGATGGTCCCGGGTTCGACTCCCGGTGACGACAAATAGAAAAATAATATAAATGAGTTTTCTATCACTTATATGTATCGCTGCGCCCACCTTCGGTGTTCCCATAGCACTTAACCCCACCGAAGTAAAATAATGAATCAGGGCTATGAAACAAAAAGCATCAATAAATTCGCCAACTCTACATCAGGTGGCGAGCAACAACTGTTCTAAGACTTATCATCTCGCGCAATTACAGTGTTGCCATGTTTGAAGCCCTTCATATTTCACCACCTTTCATCTCTCCACTATCCCCTTTCCAAAGAAGGCAACACAATAAATAATAGGAAGAATTTCCTGAGTGTTGCTTCTCTTTTCAGAAAAAAAAAGTATTGGTAAAAACAATATTGGCATAGAATTTTATATCTATCTTTTATATCTAGTATTTGTTCCTTAGGTAATTTTTTTTGGGTTTTACAAAAACAGCAGTGGTTTGCCAGTACTATTTTTTGGTACGGTTGGAAATTTCTGCTTTTTGTATGTCTTATAAGAGTTGCACTTTTTACTATCGTAAACATTAGTAAAACATTAGTTTAAAAGAGTTAAGTGCTGAATAAGTCTAACTAAAACTTTATCTGAAAACATAATATTAGCAAAACCTTTGCTGAAAAATAGTATTCTTGTTTTAACAGGACGTTTTACTAACTTTCTACTATTAAATTTTTTTGACAAAAAGTTTTTTTCATTATAATTTTTTCACATTAATAAAATTTTTGACGAAATAGATATAATCTTACTGGAAACCAGCGGTTTTAAGACTGGTTTTTTAACTTTGTTTTTCAAAATTGAGTCATTTTGACCCAAACAGGACAGAACAGTTAAGGTAATTAATTTTGAATATAGTAGTAGTAGGAATTTGGTTGGGACTTAACCACGTAATAATTTCTGCGACCCAATGACAAATAAAATACCACATTTTTGGTCCATACTACTAATTTAAATGTTTAATTAATTGTATACACAATAAATAGTGTTTTTTCCTAATCTTTATTGCTATTTTAGCAATAATCTTCATATTTAAGAGAAAATTAGTTTGTATGTATATTTTTTTTTGATATACAAAGCTGTATTTATATTAACGAACAATACAAAATATATTTTCGTATACATCCCAGCAAAACTTTGATAATGGGTGCGAAAAAGTAATGCATTACCTTGTAATGTGTACTCCTTACGTGTATCATTATTTTCCAACAAGAAGTAATGAGTTACCGATACTTGAACACTCATGGATTACATTATATTGATACCTCATTACGTTTTACATTACTTCAAAACATAACATAATGACTTACAGATCATCAATTACATAATGCAGGAATTATAAACGTAAAGTAAGTATTAACATATATTTTTGAAAATCTATTTATAGACACATTACTTTGTGATTTTTTGTAAGCATGAGGGTAAGGTGTATATTTTTGATATCACGAACGAAAACACGAAGCACAACAACTCATTTACATTTTAAGCAATAAAATATTATATGTATCGATAGCTCAGTTGGTAGAGTTCTCGCCTAACTAATTGTTAAATACCAGAGACCCCAGGTTCGAATCCCAACATGACCACGTAATTTATTTAATAAAAAAAAGTTATTTATTTAATTAAAAAAAAATATCTGTAAAAATAAATTTTTATGCTTTTTTTTATGAAAATCTATTTATAGACACATTACTTTTTCCCACCATGTAACCATATAAGTAACCAGTTACTTTTCCCCTACAAGGTAATGAGTTAAACCCATTACTTGGAGGCTCATCGCCTGTAAAATTCATCAGTGAAGTAAGGTGAAATGTAATGCGTGAAGCCCTATGTCGATACATTACTTTACCCATGATTTGGTAATGTGTGATTTTGCTGGGATATTTACATTTATTAACCCACTAACGGCTGACCTCCGATATGCTTGTCTCATTTTAGCGAAACAGTGTAAATATTCTGAATTTAGACACGGTTAGTACCAACTAACCACGGCAGTGTACAAAGTACATTTGACAGTTTTAAGAAAGATTCGTTTTCATACATCTATGAAAATCAATAAGCGGCGAACATGGGCTAATATGTATAAGATGCTTTAAAACCACTTGAATTATTTACACACCATTATATGATATCGTAAATAAATTTTCAAATGTTTTAGAAAGAACATCATTTCGTTTCAAATAGTACTTTAGAAATGTTTTGAACAATTAAACATGATGTAAGTATTTCTATCATAAACAATAAATATTAAAATTTGTATTTGAAACTTTACGCTTGATACATGACCACTTTTATGTTTTACATTTATACAAAAATTGGAAAAACTGGTGTCAAAAACCAGGTTGTTCTAATATGGGGTGTATAACTTAAGAATGCGGTATTCAGAACAGATGTCGTATCTTTTACACATGGTTTATGCCTTTACTAACTTACAGTGGTGTTCAAAACATTTGCAACTGAAATCATGGTTTAGGTAATAATAATTTTTTTGATCAAAAAGATTTGTGGTATAAGTTTTTGTTTTTTTTTATTATTAAATTCAGTTATAGCATATTATTTTACAAACACAAAAAATTATTCATAACTTCTCAAAAATAAAAAAAAAAGTAATTTTAACAAAATAAGTCGACAGTGCAGTGTTCAGAACATTTGCAACTCTTAAAGTAATTAACAGGAAATACAAACAATGGTTTTAACACTCAGTATTTTGTAGCGTAGCCATTATTTTTTATAACTTCTGAACACCTCTTAGGCATTGAGGCAATGAGCTTTTTAATATAATCGTCAGAAATTTCATTCCACTGCTTCTCCAACTCGACCAAAAGTTTATCACCATTTCGGGATATTTTATTGCCGATATTTCGTTTTACAATCATCCACATGTTCTCAATCGGGTTGAGATCGGGAGATTGAGCCGGCCACGACATGATATTAATTTCATTTTCCTGCAGCCAAACTTTTACAACCCTCGCCGTATGTTTTGGGTCGTTGTCGTGCTGGAAGGTCCATAAGAGTGGCATTTCCCATTCAGCATACGGAAGCATAACTGAACTCAAAAGATCTCCATAGATTGTGGCCGTCATTGTGCTAGTAATGCGGTGAATTGGGCCAATCCCATTTCTTGAAAAACACCACCACACCATAATGTTTCCGCCTCCGTGCTTCACTGTGGCGGTTGTGTATCTGGGAATAAACTTTTCGCCTCGTGCTCTTCGCACATTGGCTCTTCCATCTGAGGTTGAATTTAGACTCATCTGACCACAATACATTTTTCCATTGCTGTTGAGTCCAGTTCAAATGGGTGCGTGCAAAGTCAAGCAGAGCTATTCGTTTTTTTCCGACACAAAGCGGTTTTTTTGTACATCTATAACTTCTAGGACCATATTCTCGAGTCTCTTCTTTTAATGGTGGGATGACTGGCATCTATTAAAAGTTCAGTTTTAGCTTCTCTGGGAACTGCTTTAGGATATTTCGTAAAAAAATTCTTGATTTTCCGACCTTCTCTTACAGTTGTAATACGGGGTCTTCCACCTTTATGAGTTGTGTGGATGTTACCACTATTAACAATGCGGCAAATCGTTGATTACTTTATAGAAATTTCTTTTTGCTAAAGTCCATTTTGAAAATCATTTAAAACTTTTCATTTAAAATCAGAATTGTATTTATTTCCTGCCATTTTTTACAAAAATTATTCTTACGATGTTTATGCTTCCAACATCTTATTACAACTTTTAAAGAACAATAATTATAATAAATTTGTTTAAAAAATGTAACTTCCTGAATCTCATATTAAAAAGTAATGCGATTACCGTTATATCCTAGCATTTGTTAGTATAAATTGTTTCGTTAAGAGTAAGAATAATGCGAGTTGCAAATGTTTTGAACACCTGCATTTTGAATGCATCTATTATTATTAATTTTGTTGTTTTAATTAAACGGAATTAACTTTTTATTTGTTTAACATAAAACAATGTATGAAGAGTAAAAAATAAATTTTAGTAACTAAGTGTGATTTGAAGAAAATAAATCAATGAAAACAACAAATGCGATCTTAGTTCCAAATGTTTTGACCACTACACAGAAAACACTAAAATCGACTTTCAATTAAAACGTTTGTTGATTCAATTAAAAGTTTAATTGAATTTGGTCATATTAAACAAATTGTAGTATCAGTCAAAATAATTTGTAACTATTTAATTGATTTTATTTTCAATTAAGGTTTTCATCATATGTATTAAAAATTTGATTGTATATTGTTTTCAATTTCGAAAAATATTTTTAGATACTAGTAAAACTTGAATTAAAATGTGCCAAAAGTAAGGCAAAAATCGCCTAAATTAAAAAAAAAAAACATCAAAATTAAAAAAAAAATCGTCAAAATTGCAAAAAAAAAAAAAAAACAACACCAGTTTAAAAAAATTGTTGTAATTGAAAAAATCGTTAAAAACGCTTAAAAAATTAATAAAATAAGTCCAAAATTGGGCAAGATTGGAAAACCATTTTAAAAATTAAAAACATCGTTTTAAATAAACAAATCGCCAAAATTGAGAAAATCGCTAATATTTGTAAAAATCGTTAAAATTTTTAAACATCAACAAAATTGAGACCAATCGTTAAAATTTAAAAAATCACCTAAATAAAATTTATAACGTCTATATCTTGAAAACATTTAATTTTTTTTATAGTAATATCGTTAAATTTTTCAATGTTTCTGATTTTGTTTAAATATTTGGTGAAGTTTTTTTTCAATTTGGCGATTTTTTTAATATGGGCGTTTTTTAAATTTTAAGATTTTTTTTAAATTTAGCTTTTTTTTTAATTTTAGAGAGTTTTTAAATTTTTGCTATTTTTTAAATATTGAGTTTTTTTTCAATGTTGGTGATTTTTTGGAAATTTTTATTTTTTGTTGTTGTCATTATGGTTTATAAAAACTTGAAATTTTGAGTGTGCAAAATTCATTTTCAATTAAACACTTAATAGGTATTATTAAACTTCTAATAGAAAGTGAGTTTGAAATCAAACTAAAGTTTAATTGAACTTTTTTGGACATCAATTTTTTGTGTGTATTTTGGAGGGTAAACATCTGTCATTAATTACAGCTTAGTCATTGAACGAAATAGTATAAACAACAAAGTTTTTTTGATGCTTCGCAAATATCGATTTTTGTGCCAAGAAAGCGTCATTTCCGGAAAGTTTTGCAATTTTAACAAAAGTGCAGCTGAAGCACATTGATTGCTCACCGAAGCTTATCGTTCTCAATGTGCGAGAAGCGGTTTCAACGGTTCAGAAGTGTTGATTTTGACACGGAAGACAAATATCTTTTTTGGGTGACTTGGGCATCCAAAAAGGGTCCCTTCTATTATGAGCTGCTGAAATCGGGGCAGACGATCACAAGGGACCTGTACCGAACACAATTGATTCGAAAAACGACCGAAATATGCAGAAAATTCACAAATTTGCCAAAAAAAACCCCTTCTTTTTATGTTATACACCTAATGTCAGATATTTGTGTTGCCAATTAATTTTTTATAAACCGCCCCAAATTATAAAAAAAACTACATATTTACTCGACTGCCAACAAAAAATTAAATATGCAAATTTTTTTAGTTTTTATTTCCAATTCCTCTAAATTTGTTAAAATACACTAATCTTTGATGCAGTTTTACTATTTTAAAATTTAAAATCCAAAATTTTAGTTTATCCTTCATGATATTAATGAAACAAATTCATAGAATTTTTTTCGTAAATTCAATGAAGTATTTCATTAAATCCAAGAAATTTTATTAATATTAAGAAATTTTTCATAAACTTTTTTTCATAAAATTTCATAGTTTCATTAAAAACATGCATTTGATTGCATACATTTTATCCTCATAACTTTAATGAAAATTTTCTTTAGATCTATGAAATTAGTTTAAAGTCTTATTTTTTTTTTCATTAAATTTCATAATTTCATTAATTTTTATACATTTAGCCCGTTAGTTTTAAGATTGAATTCTCAAGTGTTCAACATATTTTATAAAGTGCTTCATTATTTCAATGTAGCTTTGTATTAATCCTGGACTTCTATGAAATTGTTTAAAAAATCACATGAAGAGCTTCATTGGCTTAGTTCCAATGCATTTTTCAAGATATTAATGAAGAATTTTATTAATTCAAGGATCTTCTTAAAATTCGAAAATTTTATGAATGTGTTTCATAAATTCTATAAACGTTTCATTGTTGGAATGATTCATTAGTTTTATGAAAATTTTCATTAATTCTACAAACATTTCATAAACAATGGCTTTAATGAAATCTGTTTCATAGATTATATGGAAAGTTTCAATGGACGAGTTAAAGTGACAATTTTTCATTAAAGCTATGAAGAAATTCACTACCGAAGTGAAGATAATTCGCTCAGTGTCCTTTTTTCTTGTCATGTTTCATACAAAATCTAAAAACAAAATAAAAATTGCTATACAATTTTTGTGTTAATCACCTCGATTTACTTGACTATTTCTTTGTAAATATTTTTCCTGTGTATAATAAAAAATACATTTTATAAATGAAAATCGAAAGACAATCGTTATTCTTTATACAAATATATGCCACTCCAATTTACATTTAAGATTATCGAATCTATATAAAAAAAATCTAATGGAAAATAAATTTTATTTTTTTATATTAACCCTTGCACTACCCTTCTACACTACTGTGTACACATTTAATAAAATATATACAAAATATGATAATACTGTAGAACTTAATATTTTTTTAAAAGTGTTTGTTAGGATCTTGGTCATTGAAAAGAAATCATCATCAGGGCAATATACAATCGATGAAAAAATGTCATCATATTAACGAAAAACTTCATAAATATGATGAAAAACTTCACTGATTTTCGTCCAATGTAATAATTCATAAATATCACGAAGCTCTTTCATAAAAGTTGAAATTGATGACAATATTCTTCATATTTGTGAAATGTTTCATAAATATGAAAAAGTCGCATAGCTTTTCATAAAATGCTTTATAAATGTTATAACACACATTATAAATATGAGGAAGCAAATTCATTAATTTTTATGGACATACAAATTTTTTTTGGTAGCGTACAAACACAATAAAGGCTGCAACCAATGGCGAAAATTTCATTTTTTTTATATGTGTCATAACACGCTTTATAAATATGATGAAGCAATTCATTAATTTTTATGAAAATAAAAATTTTCTTTGGTAGCGTACAAACACAATAAAGGCTGCAGTCAATGGCGAAAATTTATTTTTAAAACCCAATATGTTTGCTACTGTAATTAAATTTATATCAAATCAAACCCTGAATTTCAAATTAATATTCAGAAAATATCATTGGGAATTATTATTAAAATTCCGAAAAAAAATTTTAAGAATTTTGAGTTGGAACTAAAAAACTTGAATTGAGATTAAGAACTTTAATTTCCACCAAAATTTAACATCTATTCATAAAATTTCATGTACAATTTAGAACACATCAACGGATTTGCATCTCTAAGTTCAATTGAGTATCCTACACTCAGGGAAAAAGCTTCATCATAAATATGAAGAAAAACGTCATTGATTTTCGTCCAATGTAACACTTCATAAATATTTTGAAATTGTGTCATGAAAGAGTAAGTTGATGACAGACTTCCTTTTATTTATAAAATGTTTCATATATATATGATGATGAAGTTTCATAACTTTTTGTGAAGTGCTTAATAACTCTTATGAAGCTTTCCATAAATAAGATGATGCTGCTTCATAAGCTTTTATCAAATATTTCATAAATATTTTGATACATCAATTAAAGTTAAAAACATCAATTTAAGTTAAAAATTTCCATTTCAAATTAAAAAACACAATTTTCTTTTTAAAAAACATCAATTAAAATTCCGAAATTTTATGTTTTATTAATTCCATTTAAAATTAAGACCAACTCAAATAATATTTTATTGATGTTTCAGAATTCTAAATAATTTCAAGTAGATTTTGAGTTTTAAAAAAATTGAATTGCAAATGATATTTTCTATATTTCAAATCAAAAATAAAAATTTTAATTTATGCCTTCTAAATGTCATTCTTTTCCCTAAAATGGAAAAATTTCTTTTCACACAGTTTATGAAACTTTTTTACGAAATGATGAATGTGTATGAAACATCTTTCATATAACATCTTCATCATATTTATGAAAGTTTCATAAATGTGATGAATAATTGATGAATGAAACAGATTCATCAATATGATAAAATTTTTCCCTGAGTGTAGTCGCAAATTTCTTAAAAAAGTTAAATTTTTTTAATAAGCTTTTTTCTCCCGAAAAAGGGGCGTTTGATATATCTCCTAAACTAACAAAGTTAGACCCTTGCAACTTGGCATGTGGATTCATTTAATAACCAGAGCAAAATCACGCAAATCCTGTTTGGTTATTCGAAGTTTAAGTGTTGAAAATGGTCTGAAAATCTACAACAATTATATTTTCTTTTATTTCACCTATTTCTTTATAATTTAAGGACTTCTAACAAGAATCTGAAGTCAAAATATAAACAAAATGTCGTCGGTAGGGAAAGGGTTAAACCACAAATATATTTCCGCTCTTCTGAAAGTGTAACAACAACCTTTTATGCTAATTTATAACATTTTTTTTTTGTTATGTCGATAAAGGTATTTATTTACATAAGAAATTCTGTAAAAAGCTGTGATTAAGTCGTAAATAAGTGGGTTATCCTGAAAGTGTTTTAGCAAAATAGTATTTCCGCTATCTTATTACACTCAAATAAAAGAAGTCTGTAAAAGTTACCTATCTGCAATTTTACAGAGAAATAAACTATTTTTATACCAGCAAAACCGATTAGCTAGTTTTACCAAATGACTTTAGAACGAACGCAGATCACGAATATGGCATTGAAATTTCAAAGTTAGATATACTGGTTAAATAATACTTTTTGTAGAAAATTTAATTTTTTATATAATTTTTTAATTTTTTGATATACTTTTTCAGCTAAAATTTTAGATATACTTATTCAGCACTTTTCTGTTTTGAACTAATGTTTTATTAATATTTTACTAATTTATTATGCTAAAAAAATTGGGCTGATAAGCACATTTATAGTGTGGACTACAACCAGATTGAAAGATATTCGCAGAATGAAGTAGATTTCGAAGCATGTCAAGATGTAGTAGAGACGAGGAAAATGATACTTAAAAGAACAACTCTTGTAAGATATATGACAAAATCAACGATGGAAGATTTTTGTAACTATTTTTCATACATAATAAAACAAAATGACGCAACAATGTGTACCGTATACATATAAATTGCGGATTAAAAAACTTAAATTTTGTGTTGTCACCGGCTTGTTAAAGTAATTGTCTATTAATTAAATTAAAGACAAAATAAAATATAAGGGTTAAATGTGTATCTGTGAACTAAATGATTATAGTTACACTCAAAAAAATAAGTTAGTAGAAAAGTTAGTAAAACGTCTTGTAAATCAGGTATACTACTTTTTAGCAAATTTTTTGCTAAAATCGTGTTTTTAGCTAACATTTTTGTTATACAAAATTCAGGACTTAACTGGTTTATACTAATGCTTTACTAATACTATACTAATGTTTTACTAGCTAATTTTGCTAAAAAAAATTGTGCTAATAAGCACATTAATAGTGTGGACGACAACCAGATTGAAAGATATACGCAGAATGAGGCAGATGTCGCGGCATGTCAAGATGTAGTAGAGAAGAGGAAAATGATACTAAAAAGTACAACTCTAATGAGATATATAAAAAAATCAACCATGGAAGATTTTTGTATCTGTTTTTCATATATAAAACAAAATTGAGGATTAAAACAACGTACATTTTTAATAGTAGTATATTAATTAAATAAAAGACAAAATAAAATATTTAAATTTAACATGTATTTCTAAACTAAATGTTTATAGATTAATAATCTAGTGTGGTCAAATTGTAAACAAACATATACAGACATGTAGACAGAGTAAAGAGAAAGACAAACCATACAAATCTTAGGTCGATTTTTATGGTTCCTTTTTCTTTTTGCAAAAAAGGGTTGTTTTTTCGTTTCGTTTGTTTTTGTTTATTTTTTCGTTTCGTTTCTATAATTATCTTCGCCAGTTGCGTCCTTTAAAATATAGCATCATTTAGACATCCATTGATGTAAGTAGTTGAAATAAAATTTTTGTTATGTTATATATATTTATTTCTATATATTTTCAGATATTAAATGAAAATTTTTATATTTCGTAATTATTGTAAATTATTTTTAAAAGAATCAGAAAAATATGTTTTATGATTTTCAGCAAATATATTAACTAAATTATAATTTTTCTAAAAATTTTTTTTCAGTTTTTTCAGTCTACTAATATTCAGCAAAAATTTTATTACTTTTTAGCAAGAGTTTTTTAATTTTTAATCCACTGAGTGTTAGCAAAACTTTTGCTGAATCTACTAATTTTGTTGCTAAAAATCAGCGATTTTCAGCAAAAGATTTTGCTGATATTACCAATTTTTTTGCAACCACCCTCCTGACTAAAATTTTGCTGACTCAGCTAAATTTTTTGCTGACTTTACAAACTTTTTTTGTTTGAGTGTGCTATTAATGTGTGGTCAAATTGCAAACAAATATACGTTCAGGTAGACAGACTAAGGCGAAATACAAGGCCACACATCATACTTAATTTTGTTTGTCTCCTTTTTCTTATTGCGAAAAAAGGGCTGTACATATTTTTTTATTTCGTTTTGTTTCGTTTTTAGAAAGATACCATCAATTAGATAGCCATTGATGTAAGTCGTTGAATTATAATATGTTTCTGTTGTATACTACAATTATCTCTATATATTTTCACATATTAATTATCCTTAAGAGGATATAGTTTTTAAATTAGTTTTTCATTTAAAAATAAAAATATGTCATGTACTTGTTGCAGTATTTTGTAGTAAAATCTAAAATACTGTAGATACTAAAAGAATACTAAAGAATACTAAAAGAATAAAAAAAAATAATTAAGATTTTCAGCAAATAAATTAGCTAAAGAATAATTTTATGACAAATTGTTTGAGTTTTTCTTAGTCTACTAATATTCAGCAATAGTTTTATTAATTTCTAGCAAGAATTTTTTAATTTTGAATCAACTAAGTGTTAGCAAAACTTTTGCTGAATCTACAAATTTTGTTGCTAAAAATCAGCTCGCTACTCTTTAGCAAAAGATTTTACTGACATTAGCAATTTTTTTTGCTGCACCCTCCTGACAAATATTTTGCTGACTCAGCAAACTTTTTTGCAGACTTTACTAACGTTTTTTTGAGTGTATGAACTATGATTTTTAATTTGATATATTACACGTTCCAAAAAATGCTATTATATTCCCATGTATGTATTTACAGTAGAAATTTCTCATTTTTCACGATATCGTTGACAAAAAATCTACAGTGAATATCAGATCCAACAATTTTAATATGTATCATTAGCAAACACCACTGGTTACTTCATTTGTGAAAAAACTTGCGAACTTTCTGTTTCAGTTGAAGCAAAAATGGCGCAAACTAAAAAAAAATGCATTTATTTTTATACCTTAAAAATATGGAGTTTGTGACAAATCTTAATTAATAAAATTCAAACACTCACAATATTTACTGATTGTAGTTTATTTAAAAAGTAATCAGATTCTTAAGGAATACATATTTAAAGTACAAATAAATATTTTTTTATCTTATTTTACCATTTATTACAAAATTACAAAACATTTTCGTTTTATTGTACAAAAAAAATTTTTATTTAAACCAAAAACTTAATTATAGGAAAAATTAAAGTTAAACGGTTGTTTTTAATAATTTCGGAGTTAATTTTTGATAGTTAAAATAAAATAAAATCGTTTATTTTTACGGATTTGGAAGTTTTTTATTTTTTTTGTATTATCTTTTTGTATTATCTTTTATTTTTACATATTTTGAGGTAATTTTTTAATAGCAAAAAATAAATGAAAAAAAAATAGTTTGATTTAAAAGAAAAGTGAGTAGATCGGTTTTTAACACAATATTGTGAGTGTATAAAAACATTCAAGTATGCATTTTTAACACATGGTTTTTAATCAATATCAGTTCTATAGCTCAATATATTCTAGCTAATTGAAATCCGTTTTCCTCAAAACCAAAGATTTTAAATGGTATATGTTAAAAATATATTTCATATAAAGGGTCCGCCATCTAACGTTTTTTTTTCAACTAGTGCTTATTTCGTGAATGGTAACACTTAGCTCATGTCTGATTTGACAGATAATTAGTTTTATCCTTCCGCTGAACGAATATGGTTGTGTATACACTTGAACAACGCTGGGAAATATTGCGACATTACTTTGAAAATCATGGTAATGTTGCAGAATGTGTGCCGATACACCCAAAACGAGTCACTGTTTGGTGCGGATTTTGGACCAGAGGTATAATTGGGCCATTTTTCTTTGAAAATGAGCAAGGAGTGGCCGTTACAGTCAATGGCGATCCTTATCGGGCCATGTTGAACGAATTTTGATCACAAAAATTGAAGAGGAGGAAATACAGCTGCACACAATCGATAATGTGCTTAAAAATTGGACCGATCGTGTAGGCTACTGCATGGCCAGCCGAGTCAGCCAATTGAATGAAATTATTTTCCATTATTAACCGGAAGTATTGTACTTTCAAATAAAAAAAGAAATTTGAGAAAATATTCAGTAGCCTTTTTTTATAGCATTTTCAAAAAAAAAAAAAGTTATTTG
Organism: Delia radicum; assembly: GCA_021234595.1. Classification (NCBI taxonomy): domain Eukaryota; kingdom Metazoa; phylum Arthropoda; class Insecta; order Diptera; family Anthomyiidae; genus Delia; species Delia radicum. Next base: position 199,090,860 of record CM037853.1, read on the forward strand.
GCGGACCCTTTCCTTTCTCCAAAGTAAATTTATAAAAAATAAATTTTAATAAAAAAGTTATAAAAATTGAATTTCGGGGTGAATTTTCAGAAAATTTTTATACACAATTTGTGGATTTTTTGATGAAATAAGCTAAGTGGATTATAAATTAAAGTCATGAGCAAAAAACTTTGTAACTTCGATTAAGGGATTTTATAATATTCACAAAATATAAAACTAAGTGAAGAATTAGAATATTAGAAAGTTTGAAACCTGAGTAAAGAAATCAAGAGGGAAGAATTTTAGATGCCAAAACAAATTTTGTGAGAAGTAGTAACACACGATGTTATAACGCCTCGAATATAGCCAAAACTCGCGCTTTCTAAACTTTATGTTAAGATAATGTCTCGAAAACTTAATCAGATATTGGAATGGCTAAACCTATGTTTTGAAAACAATAGGGACGAGTTTCAGTTGACATATGAAAAAGTCATAATACGCGAAGTTATAACGTCCCGAATACAGCATAAAACCATATTTTGCTAACCTTTATGCTAAGATGTGATGAAACAGTTCTGAGGCCAGATTTGGATTCAGTGAAGACCAATGCTATAAAAAAGTATGTCTTCGTCCTAGGGCATTGACTTCTCTAAAATTGTGTAGGCCTTTTAACTTTTAACTTTGGCTACAAAAATTTTTTTATATGGTATACAATAAAAAATGTACCAGTTAAAGTCCCAGTTAATAGCTAACGGTACATTTTGAAAATAAGTCTGAATATGTTTTTCTGAAATCGGTAATATAGTGCTTTCGAACCTTATAAGCAAAGAGTTTGGAAAATAAAGAAATTGAAATACTCTCACTTACGGATAAAAAAATATATGTGACTTGAGGCTGCAAGTAGGAAAATTAATATATTTTCGCGACTTTAAATTTTTAAATTGATTGTTTTTAATGCTGCTTCTGATAGTTTTCGACATATTTGGCATAATTTCAGTAAGCAGTTTTTCGATATAGCTTTGGGTTTTTCTTCAAAACGGCATGTTTCGTGATTGCAGAGAGGGTGAGAACATTACATAACCATTGTTATAGGTACACTGAGATAATTATATGCATGATATCAATGAACTGTTGCATATGATCTAGGAATTGTCAGTGGAATTCGTATATTGAAACTTTTCATTAAGTTAATGCAATCTTCCATGAAATTTAATGAAAATTTTCATTTTATTCATTAAAAAATTCATTAAAACTATGAAGCTTTTTCATAAAGTTTAAGAACATTTTCATTGACATTGAGAAGAAAACTGCATTTCATTAAAACGCATCCAAGGAATTCTCTCTATATACTTACTTTTTGTGCAGGATTTTTTTTTTCTGTGAATACCTTATTCCAGACCACCTGTATCTGCCAAGCTCAACCTAATATGTATTGATTTGGATTTTTATAAATAGATTTTCTTCGCTAATTTTCCAGAGAATCGTGAGTAGCATACCACCTCTATAAAGCATAAAAGAAAAAAATGCAGGATTTTTACTATAGAAAATAACACTACAACCACTTTTCCATTAAAAATTATGTTTTTTAATACGAAATACAACAAGAAATAAACAAAAACATAGTATTTCTATTCTCTTTATTAAAAAATCTGTTTTAGTCTTATGTTCTTTAAATTTTCGAAATCGCTGAAAGTCTATGTGGACACAAATAAAGAACAATTAGTTTGAAAAATTTCTAGAAATCGTACTTTTGGACGATTTTTAAGAGCCCAATAAAAGTGACAACTTATAACAACGGCAAGGAATTTCATGCAATAGCATATTTGTAGTCTGTAGACCAAAATCGATTTTGAACAAATACTTTGCAGCATCAAAGAAGTTGCTACAAAATAGCATTGATTTTTTGTTGCATATTTTTGAATATTTTGTTATAAATGCATATTTTTGATTATTTGATTAATTTTTTATTGCTTATCTACATATATATTAGAATGACGTTACTTACTCACTAACTCAGTCAACATCGCCCAGCCCAAACCCTAGAGATACAAACAAACGATTTTGGTGTGTATATCCATCCTCCACCGTAGACGTCCGCTAAGTCGCGATTTCTGGAAATTCCTACGGGATGGGGCAAAAAGTGGAAAAGTATTTCCGTTTGCTGTCTGGCTAAACCACTAGAGTAAGGAACTTGATATTTTATATGTAAGTATATTATATCGAGTAGACATCTGTATTGATGAAATTTCTGGAAAATTCCAAGGGGAGGCGCAGAAGGGGAAATATCTCACCTTGGCGTCATGGCCGAGCTTCTGAAGATACGAACTTGAAATTTGGTATGAGAGTTCCTAATCCGGAGTTGACATCTGTGTATAGCGTTTTTTTGTTTAATTTCTACGTGGAGATGAAAAACAGGAAAAAGTCTTCTTCTTGGTGACCTGGCCAAACCACACATATGTATAGACGGAATTTTGGAAATTCCACCGGGGAGTGGCAAAATGGGTAAAATTATTTCCTTTGGCGGCCTGCCCAAACCGCTTTGGGCAATAATTTCGAAATTTAAATTTGTGTTCCTTTGAATATGACATAGCTTAGGGATATGAAACCTTTTGGAAGTTGCTTCGAGGTAGGTCAGAAAGAGTAAAAATTCGACATCCGCATGGAAGGAATTTTTGGAAATTCCCATGGGGAGTGGCAAAAAAGTATAGTCTGTGCCGTAACGGCCATTCCAAAGCGGTAATATTTGGAAAAATGTTTCCCTAAACAACTGGGCAAAGCAGCTGATGTAATGACTTTAAAATTTATTTTTTAAATTGCTCAGCCATCGCGATGCATACGATGCATCGTATAGATTTTTAAAAACTAAAGCTGGAGCGCGGTTAATAAGCGAAAAAGTCTTCATGGTACACAGAGAGAATTCGTTGGACAGGTTTTAACGAAATGTTTTCTCAAAACTAATGAAGCTTTCTTCACAATGTGAATGAAAACTTCTTAAACTGCAGGAAAAACCTACATAGTTTAAATTAAACTATTTTTCATGAAACCTTTTCATTAGTTGTACGAAATATATAGTAAATAATATGCGATTTTAATGAACAATTTCAATGGACGAGTTATAGTGACAATTCATAGATCTAATGCTAAAATTCAATGAAATCATGCAGATAATTCACTCAGTGTATGCATACACCACACACCGTTGGATGTAGGAACATGTAATTTGTTGTAGGCATTCGCCAAAACTGGTTCTTAGATAATTTTTTTCGGGGAGTTACGAAAAGAAGCAGATTTGGGCTAAAAGTCAGAAATTTACAATATGTGTTTTTGAGTTATGGATTATTTTATTAAATATAACTTTTGTGATTTTATAAAATCTTGGTATAAATGGGATTTAAAAAAAGAAGTTTCACATATATGCAAATCCTTTAATGTACATCTGAAACTTGAAATCACATGCAAATCCTTTAAGGTAGATATCTGAAACTTGAAATCACAAAATCATCCATTTAAAAAGACAACGAAGTATCGGGCTTTTAACCTCTTTTAGCATATTTTCAGTTTAATGGCAGATTTCCTATATTTTTAAAATTTAAAATCAATTCTTAGACATTTGTATTGGATTTTATTTCTAAACCAACAATATCGAGTAATAAATCGATTTGTACGTTCATATTTTTTTTATGTTTTTAGTGCATATTTGTGGATTTTTAATGCATATTAGTTGGTTTTTTTTTGCATATTTCGATTCCCTACTGCATATTTTAAGCTTATATTTAAATTTTTTAGTTGCATGAAATTCCTTGCTCTAGTTATAACACTAATGTATAAACTTAGCTGCACTGAGACAATTACTTGCATAATATCAATGAATTTTTGCATTAGATGTGTGCATTGTTACTGGAACTTGTCCAAAGATTACATCAAGAAATACTTTTCATTAAATTCATTAAATTAATGCAGTTTTTCATAAAATTTAATAAAAAATTTGGCACTACTTATTAAAAATTTTATACGACTGAGGAAAAAGTTTCACTAAAAATAGTTTCATTAAAACTACAAAGCTTTTTCATGAAGTACACTCAAAAAAACAAGTTTGTAAAGTCAGCAAAAAATTTTGCTGAGTCAGCAAAATTTTAGTCAGGAGGGTGCTAGCAAAAAAATTGCTAATGTCAGATCGCTGATTTTCAGCAACAAAATTAGTAGATTCAGCAAAAGTTTTGCTAACACTTAGTAGATTAGAAATAAAAAAGCGTTGGTAAAAATTAATAAATTTTTTGCTGAATTTTAGTAGACTAAAAAAAACGCAAAAAAATTCTAAAAAAAATTGTAATTTAGTTAATATACTTGCTGAAAATCATAAAACATATTTTTGTGATTCTTTTAAAAATAATTTACAATAATTGCGAAATATAAAAATTTTCATTTTCCCACATTGATGTCATGAATTAATCTAATATCTGAAAATATATAGAAATAAATATATATAACATAACATTAATTTTCTTTCGACTACTTACATCAATAGTAGTCTAAATGATGCTTTCTTTTAAAGGACGCAGCTGCCGAAGATAATTATAGAAACGAAACGAAAAAATAAACAAAAACAAACGAAACGAAAAAAACAACCCTTTTTTGCAATAAGAAAAAGGAACCATACTAAGATGTGTGTCTTTGTCTTCCGCTTTACTCTGTCTACATGTCTGTATATGTTTGCTTGTTTGCAATTTGACCACACTAGATTATTAATCTATTAACATTTATTATAGAAATACATATTAAATTTAAATATTTTCTTTTGTCTTTTATTTTATTAATAGACAATTATTTTCACAAGCCGGTGACAATGCAAAATTTAAGTTGTTTTAATCCTCAATTTTGTTTTATGTATGAAAAACAGATACAAAAGTCTTCCATGGTTGATTTTTTTATATGTTTTATAAGAGTTGAACTTTTTAGTATCATTTTCCTCTTCTCTACTACATCTTGACATGCCGCGACATCTGCTTCATTCTGCGTATATCTTTCAATCTGGTTGTCGTCCACACTATTAATGTGCTTATCAGCACAATTTTTTTTTAGCAAAATTAATTAGTAAAACATTAGTGTATTGAAAAGCATTAGTATAAAACAGTTAAGTGCTGAATAAGTATAACAAAAATTTTAGCTGAAAACACGATTTTAGCAAAAAAATTTGCTAAAAAATAGTATACCTGATTTACAAGACGTTTTACTAACTTTTGTACTAACTTATTTTTTTGAGTGTATGAGAAGTATTTGATTTATACTGTCAAGAAAACTTCATTAGTTTAGAGAAAAAATTTCATTAAAATTCGTCTAAGAAATTCTCTCTGTGTAGGTGTGTGTTGTAAGTTTGACGTTTTGTTTGTAATGTGATGCCAATTCAGAATAGGTAAACGTGACAAATTATAAAAATTTCTGTGTTAGACAGGCAGCTCAAAAAAGTAAAATATAGTCAGATGACGACAACGTCAAAAAAGACCATGGTTAGTTATACGTAAAGTTTACTTTCATTGATTCGTTTGATGGTTTTATTTTTATTTAAAATTTCTTTTTTATTTTTCTTGGTTTGTTTTTATTTAGTATTTGCATAAGGCAAAGAGTTCGTAGCGAAAATTTGAGTATGGTATATCATCACTTGTTTAGGGTGTTTGCAGAAACAAAAAAAAAAACAAAATTCGTAATTATTTTTTTTTTAATTCCAACTCCTTTCACATGCGCTCGTACGCCAAAAAGCGTTACAGAGCAAAAAAGCTGAATTTATATAAAATTTGATCGCAACATTCGATTCTGCGCCAAAAATTATAAATTATGTATAATCGAAATGGAAATTTTATATTAATATAATTTGATCTATAGGAAAAATTGATTTTGATCTATAGGAAAAATTGTCCTATATCAGCATTTCTAACCTCCGAACGCATAGTTGTTGGAATTTTAATAAATAACTCCAGTTTATATCAAGGCAAAAACATTTTAAAAAGTGTTGATATCCAAAAAAATAATTATACTTTTCTGACGAACTACGATGTAATATATATTGAAAATACAGATGAAAGCTTATACTTAACAGAATAAGATAAGACAATAACTTTAAACAATACTATTGAAAGTAAAATAATGGTCGGTCAAGATCGACTTAAGGAGTCAACTATGTTTAGAAAACTATAAGAAACAATAATATGTACACAGAGAAAAAAAATCATGGTAAAATCAATTATTATTCCATAATTGAATTAATATTACAGTTTTTTACTTAAATGTTAAAATCAAATATGTATCTTACATGATTCCAGTCTAAATAAACATTTACATATTTGAATTAATTTGTCATTTTCGCTTTTTAAAAATAGAAATAATAGAAGCACATTTAAACTAAATATAAAACAAACTTTGTTTAATTTCAAAGCTGTTTCTATTTAATTAAAAGTTGTTTCTACTTGCTTTTCTAAAGTGTTTTTTATGTGTGCAAATAATTATAAAAAAATAAAGAAATGATTTATTCAACAAATCCTGCTTTCGGTAAAGACACAATATTATTTTAAAATGTATAATTTAAAATTCGGACTACCATGGCAACCCTGGCGAAAATTTTATTATAAACAATTTTTTTCAAGGCAAAATCGGGTGCCATCATGGAGCTATATGTATAAAATTTATAATTCTTTTTTAAGCATTAATAAATTGTTCCGTCTCTGACGTAGCCGGATTTTAAAATTTTTGATTTGCCTTAAAATGGTACGAGGGTAAACTCAAAAATTTAAAGAACACCAAAAAATCCTTGTTTTTTATATTTTAAAAAATACCATAGTCTTTAAAAAATCGACATATATATGATTCCATACATTAGCACTGAACTGCTCCAGAAAATTAAGTTTTTCAATTTTGACTGTCGCTCCCCCTCTCCTTTAACCATAAAAAGTGGTTCTGAAAAAATATTAGTATGTCGTTAAATATTTCCGCTATGGCCCTGAAGTTTGAGAAATGCATTTATATGGAGAAAAATATACTTTCTTATAGTTTTTATATTTTTGTTTTGTATTTAGTATTACTTTATGCAATAAATTATAACGGAATCGTGTTTTGCACTAACCATTCAATAAAAATTTTATATAAAAATCAAAAATCGATTAAAAAAATGTTTAAGTTATTATAACTTCCCCAGTTATTATAACTTCCCCAGAGCACTTGAATAAGAAGTGTTAAAAAAAATCTTAACTGATTTCAGTAATTTTCAACAGCAGCTTGTTTTACCTTGATTACATCAAAAGATACATAAATATGAACTTATGTCTTCCTAGGATAACATTAACCCTTGACTGGGTACGGCCATAACAGGTATATATTTTTTTTAACCATTTTCAAACCTCCATCCATAACAATGCAAAATTAAATGGAATTTTAAAACGATCAACAATACGTACAAAATTCTCAAACCAAATACTAAAATTTTAAAGATACCTCTTAACATTTTGTTAAGGATACCATGCAAATAAAAATTAAAAAGGATTACATCAATTACTTTCTTAATTTAGCGGTATCAGCGATTTGAATTCTTCGGATTTCGGATAAAACGATAATTTGGTATAGAAACAAAATTTTTTAAATGTTAATTCCAATTTATAACGAGCTTCCAAACTCCGTATATTTACAAAAATTAAGCAAATCAAACATATTAGCTAGGTTGATAACACAGGCCTACAATGATTTTGGTGCCGCTAAAAATAAAACAGATTTCAAGTACGTTCGGTACCCTGATAAAAAATTGATACTTACTTTTTTAATGCTACGTGTAGTTTTCGAGATTTCGCAAGGATATTAAAGTAATCAACGTATGTCTTCTTCACTGCATCTGTTATAGGTTTTCTAAACTTTTTTACTACATATTCACCACAAATATAACAAAATGTATTTGGATTATTTACACAACACCTTCTCGACGACGGCATATCGATATTATCATTTAATCAATGAAATTAATTGACTATAATGACATTAAGTATAATAAAATACATTTTTTAGGTTATGACCGATCGATACAAACCTGAACGTAGCTTCGCGATTTTGACAGCTAACCATGACGTCTTGCGGAATAATTAACCAAATTATAACATAGAATTAGCGGCACCAAACAAAAAATTTTTTTTTGTAGGCCTGTGTAATAGTATGTCGATCTGTGTTAATTTCTCATCAGAACCCCGAAGTTTTACAAAAGCTAGTGCCTCCATAATAGGCAGAACTTTAACATTTTAAATTGTTTCTCATGTTAAATAAAATTATTTCAGAAAAGTCTATCAAATTTAAAATTTCTTAAACTTAGATAATTTTCAGCAAAATTTTTATTGTTTTTGGTATATTTTGTTTAATTTTGAGCGAAATATTTCATGGAGCCAAAGTTTAATGCCTGAAGGGAAATAATCTAAATTAAGCCTATAATACACTTGGGATCAAAATGACCCCCAAGCTGTTGAAACGCTAAAAATCACTTGCTTACTTCAAAATTTTTGCATGATAAACTTTAAAGTCTATATTATTTGGTTATTCAGGTAGCGTTTTCATTAAGTCCGAAAAACACATTAAACAGGACTGCGAGGTCCAATTTGTATATCATTTTATATAGTACACTGAGATAATTATCTTCACTTCAGTAATGAATTTCTTCATAGCTTTAATGAAAATTGTCACTGGAACTCGTCCATTGAAACTGTTCATAGAATATATGGAACAGGTTTGATTAAAGTCAATGTTCATGAAGTGTTTATATAATTAATGAAAACCTTCATTAAACTAATGAATCATTTCGAAAATTAAGCGTTTATAGAATTTATGAAACAGTTTCATAAATGTTTTTATTATTAAAGAGTTGCTTGAATTAATAAAACTCTTCATGAATGTCTTGAAAAATACCTTGAAACTAAGCCTATGAACAGCTTCATATGTTAATTTAAACAATTTCATATAAGTCCAAAATTAATACAAAACTACCTTGAAAAAATATAGCCCTTCATGAAATATGTTGAATACTTGAGAATTAAATCTTAAAACTAAAGTTTAAAATGTATGAAAATTAATGAAATTTTTTGGGAAAATAAAAAAATAAGTCTTTAAAATAATTTCATAGCTCTAAAGAAAATGTTCATTAAGTTTATAAAGACATAATTTATAAAAACGAATGAATTTATTTTATGACACTATGAAATCTTGTGAAAAAAAATTTTATGAAAAATTTCTTAATATTGACAACATTTCTTTGATATAATAAAAGTCTTCATTGAATCTTCGAAACAAATTCTATGAAATTGTTACATTAATATCATGAAGGATAATTCTCTCAGTGTAAATATATACAAGTGTGTACAAAATAATTATACTTATTTCTTGTTTATATTTACTCACCATGCTTAATATTAATCAAAAATTTAACCAGTTTATAGCCGTCATATTACAAACATTTATCCCCGTATTTATAAGTGATATTAACCAGCATTTCAAATACATTTTAATTTAAACACACAAATTTTAGACTTAAATTTGTATTCAGAAACGAATATTAAATTTTACACAAGGTTTAAAATATGTAAGGCTTAAAATGTATTTTAACTAAAATGTATTTGAAATCTGAGTTAGAGTGTATAGAAGTTATTGCGTCTTCCAAAACTCTTTCATGTGATACCCGATTTGAGTGAAATTTCTTTGAAACAATTCGAAATCAACCGAAAAAAATTAAAAATGGGGTAATTTTTACTCCAATTTTTAACCCCCGAATATAAGATTAGGGCGCTTAATAAAAATGTAACTAATACCATATAAAAACATCAATATATATAAAATTTTCGTCCTCTGCGGCTTGGTATATAAATTTGTCATCGCCCAAGTTTTACGTTGCTAGCTCTTACGGTTGTTGAAATACCGCGTTTTAAAATATGAAGTAACAAAATCGAAAACTTAACAAACGCAGTCCTACATAATCATTGATACATTGATATCTTAATTTAAAGCTACTGTTGTCTCTGTTAAATATGACAAAATGACAAATCCCTATGTAGAACTTTACTGGATCTAAAGTTATGAATAAAGATCTGAGAAAAGATAATAAGGGCGTGTAACTTTTCTTAAAATAATCAGAGTTTAACTTTAACCACAGATATTTCCATATAAGTTTGATATATATAATTATGGTAAAGACCTAAACTTTGGTTAATGTGAGATAAGTTTAAGGGTATAAATTTTGTAAAAAACAGTTTAAATGAAAAAATATTTTATTGCAAAAAATAAAAATAAAAGTTTTACAAAAGTAGTTGCATATAATTGCAAATATCTTTTAACGGCTTAGAACACATTGATACCTCATTTTAAGGCAAATTTAATCGCGGTTTTACTGGTACACAAATATTTATTTATTTTCCGACGTTAAAATACATTTTTTTCAAGGTCCCTCTGTTCAAAGCGCTGTATATTAAAAACTTGGTTTTCTAAAATATTTAAAAAAATATATGTTTATTATAAATTATTCTTCTTTACCGTTGAAAAAGTCCCTACATGGTACTCCTGTACCTATGTTCCTGAGCTACCGGGCAGTTTGTTATAATTTTTATTAAATAAAAAAATTATGTTTTTTGGACCTAAATACATACATACTATGTACATATAAATCTACTTTTACATAAATATTAAAATTTGAAACTAGACAATATATTAAAGTCACAGGTTCAAGCACAGTTCGAGGCATAACATATTTTTATTAATCAAATAAATTTTGTTGGATGTATGTGAATCTATTTATAGAATAATATAGTCCGTCCATAAATATAAACTGTCAATTGTTACAATAAAAATTCGAAATTTGTTAATAAATGTCAGTTTTTACAATAGCATTAAAATAAGTTTGATATAATTGTTATTAAAAAATAAAAATTATATTTTTTCGACCTTTAATTGTGCAATAAAAATGAAAATTATTCAAGTTCGAGGCCATACTCTATATTTCTTTATTGTCCTAACAAATAATATATAGAGTTTTTGTTTTCAAATTTATTAATTGACCACTTTCAGGAATGTGTTGATAAATCTATTTCGGGAATTTCAAGGTTCCCATCATCAGAACACGTTTTGAAGGAAGTGCCAATCCCATGCAAACATCACAAATTCATATAACCTAGTTATCCCACTAAATGAGAACTAATATATGCACTCGAAGTTAAAATTTTTATTGATAACTCTGGATACCGTAAGAGTTTCATATAGGGATTTGGACACTGCATATGGAAGTAATTTATAATTAACACGAACTTAAAAGCCCGTTACTTCGTTATCGGCAGCGTTATATATCGGAATATATGAGAATGGAAAATGAGTTGTGTTTTAACAATTTACTGCATGAAACTACAGATCTTAATGAAAGTTGTATAATTTGATAGAGTCAAAATTTCTGAATATAAATTGTAATGATTTAATAATTATAAAAATATTTTTTTTGGATTACCGTTTTATTTTAAATTTTTTTGGGCTGCAATACATATGAGGGTTAGAAAACTCATACATATTATTTTTCTAAATTTATGGTGCCGTCACCGGGAATCGAACCCGGTAACATCTGTGTAACAGTGCCGCGCGCTAACCATTTAACCACTTGTGATTTCAACTTTCAGTTTAGATCATTAATAGTGGAATTTCTTTCTTTTAAACGCCTATTATACCCCTAAAAATATATTTGAAATTTGAGACTGTTTTACCTTAATCGCTTGTGCAGGATGTTGAAGGGAAAGCTTCCTGTTTTTATTCCTCCCAGTTCTAGCGGATGCCTGCTCCAAATTATAAGTTCCTAAATTTAACGATTTTGCTGCGTGCATTGAAAAACCACTCTAGTCTCAAAAATATTTTTAATGCTAATGCATTTTTTGAAATTCATTTTGATCATAGGCAACCTACAAAATGTACACAATGCCTAGCGGAATTATTGTACAATTTTCATGAAATGGCCCAAAATTCATCGTATTTATCCTATCCTGTACATCAGTGTGCTGTAGGGTATAAAGATGATGTAGATGTAGTTCATTTTGATGATGTTGATGATGATTGCTTAGTAACACAGTGAGAAAAACAACGAATTGTTTAATACAAAATAATATAAAAAATGAGAGAAAACGAGAAAATACCGCTTAGCAACACCTCAAAATTTTTGTGTTTAACAACAGTAGTGATGGCATAGAAAAAAAAACTGGGCTTATGAACTCGGAAAATGGCAACGCTTCAGTTCATTGACGAACAATGTTATTGACATTAACGCTATTTGCTAAACGTGTATTGTTTCACAATATTTTTTTCCGTTTTTATTTTATTTCTACAAATTAAATTCAAAAAAAAAAACAACAACAATAAAAAAATTAAAACGAAATTTAAAAACTGAAACAAAAATTGCCATCATCATTTCAAATGCAAGATGATTGATGATTAAAACAACTTTATATTCAGTGATGGATTGGTGTAAGTAGAAACAATGAATTAATGTGATTTGTAGGGCGAACCAAAAATTAAAGCTTTTGTTTTATTTTAACTTCGCACTCCCGAAACCCACCCGAGTGAGTTTTGTAGACATTCAATCAATCATAACTTTTCGGGTTTCGGTCAAAACAATAAATGCTTTTAACTCTATGACTAAGTTTTTTATTTTTTAAATTTTTTAAATAATTCAAGATTCGAATATTCATTCAAAAAAATTTTTTTTTCAGTTTTTCAATTTGTGTACGTTGTTGCCCGAAACTAGTTTCAGAATATTGGGTTTTTATCACTATTTAGTATGAGAATTACCTTTATATAGTATACAGAAAAAAATAGTTCATACATGGAATGAATATATTCATAAACTGTATGAATCGAACATTAACAACATTTTCCCAAAACTTTTTCATACAATATTTATAAAACAAATTGAATTGTGAACTTTTTCTGAAATTGATTAATTGAATAAGAAAACACTACAAAATGCAAAAACCAATAAAGATTAATTTATTCCTTAAAATTGGTGCAATTAAAAATTTGCCGGAAAATCATTTTTAGCAATTATGATACACTGCCGATGTATATTCTTTAATGGCACTAAAGAAATGGTGGTCAGAGGTTTCCAATTACGGAGTATGAGATGAAATTGGATTACAGAGGATTTTTAATTTAATACTTGAGTCAACCTTTTCCTCATGTGTTCATGTAATTTGCATCGCTTTTTGACAAATTTTTAACTCTAAAACTGCAATAAAAAATTTGCATGAGATGTAAATTTATTTTACCACTTTAATCTTGGTCAACTGCGTTTAAATTTGGAGCTTTGTTATGTTGGTTTTGGAACTTTTCTTTTGCTTGTAATAAAAAATATTTGATTATTTTTTTTTGGTTTCCAACTGACTTTGATTTAAGATATTTTTTTTTAAATCCAAACATTAACGAATTATTTCATAAATTGTATAAATTCGTTCCTACATAGTATCCATTGAAATCAATAAAAGCAGTTCATAATATTTATGAACAAAATTGGTTCTGTGTATAGAAAGTATAATTATTTTTTTTTTTTAATGTTGTCTTTATTCATTTATTTTTCAAAATACAATAACATTTTGACAAACTTATCTAAATTTATCGAAAATAATCAAGGGTATTTCATAAAACTTTAAAATGCATTTTTAATGGTCATGTCACGAAATCATACATGTAGCCCAGGTGAGTAGTCCTAAACAGGTAAATATTTTTTTTACGATAAAGAACTCCTAAGACTATTAGCTGACAAAAAAGTTTTGCGATTTTTCAATTCCTCAGTTTTTCAGAGGCATTACCGTGCAAATTTTGCGAATATGTAAATTTGCAGACTTTTGAACCGCTAATTAATTGATGAAGTTCCAAGGAATAAATTATATGCAATTTAATTTAATTTAATTTAATAAAAAATATAAAATCTACAGGTTTATTTTTGAAATGGAATGAATTTTTTTTTAACTTGAACGTAATATTTTTTACTATTTTTCAAGTTTTGTTTAAACATTATTTTTATGGCTTTTTTTTGGTTGCCCTAGTAATTTGTAACATTAAAGTTTTTATATTGAGTTTTTTTAAATTATTTGCATACAAAATTTACATCAGGAAATGATTTAATTACATGTTCACACTGAAACCAATATTTAAAGTTTAAAGTTTTAAGGCACATCCTTATATTTTTTTCACTTCAATATTTAATTTATTAAATAAAATTTAAAGCAGAAATATTTTCTTTCTTGTTTCTTTTGTCGAAAGACACAATAACAAAACTATATTTTAAAAAGCTCCATATTGTTTTTTTTTTCACTTAAATTTTGTGTGCTGAAAGAACGACTTGCCTTTTTATTCATAACATCCCTACAGTTTTTTGAAAAGTTGTTTCAAACAGAAGAACTCGTTTTTTTTCTTGGAAAGCGTGCTGAAAATTACCTTTTTTTGCAAAACGTATACTTTTTTATTATAAATTACCAAAATTAGTAGTTAATTAAATTTATTTATTTTTAGTTCACTTAAAATTATTCATATATGGTCTGGAACCAAAAATTACGCACGAAATTGATAGAAAAAAACGAAGTAGAAAACTCGTTGTCATGAAACTTTTTTGTTCCCAGCTACAAAGAGTTAAAGTTTTTCAAATTTGAATTATATTTTTTCATGTTTTAATGCAGTTTTTTTATACATAAAATTTGAAAAATTAAATATCGCTATGCTATCATATAAATTTGTGGCTGATTTTGCATTTTTTCATGAACCGATCTTTCTTTTTTACACGAAATATTTGGTCAGAAAAAGCGTTTCATGAAAAAAATGCGAAATGTGTCTCAAATTTATATGGCAGTATAGCGAAAAAAAAGAAGACTTGTGAGTTAATTTTTTAGTATAATATGTAAATAGCTTAAAAAATGACGTTTGCCAAAATTCAGCCGAAAAAGTTTGTATTTGCGAAAGATGTTTTAACAAACACTTTCATTACAGTGAATGTCTACAAAATATTTCCAAATTTTGTTTTAAATATTTTACATATTTGTATGAATTTTAAAATAAAATTGGAAAAAATATTGTAGACCAGGGGTGCCCAAGGCCTATGCGCTTGGTGCTCATTTGTTTTTGTAAAAACACTTAGCTATAGGCTGTGTGTTTTAATACACATATAGAGCGCTCAGCACTAGCAATACGAAATACACAAACAACTTTGTCTTATTAGTTTTTTTGTCGTTCTTCACTGTATACACGCAAGCGCAAAGCAAAAACACTTTCGTATGCTTTGCTGGTAAACATTGAAATATTTTTTTCTTCGTATGTATTGGTTTTTACAACAAAAAATATTGAATAAAAAGTAGTTTTTTTTAAATGTATTGGTGTTTGCTCTTCCATAAGGAACTTTTGGGCACTCCTGTTGTAGACATTCACTGTAATGAAAGTGTTCGTTAAAATAACTTTCGCAAATTTAAACTTTTTTCTGAATTTCGATACACGTCATTTTTAAGCAATTTTCATATTACATATACTAAAGTATGAACTCATAGGTCGTCCTCTTCGCTTTACTGTCATATAAATATATATATATGTATATAAGAGTTAGTTTTGAAAAATTGATTTTTGGATATTATCATAAATTAAATTTTTAAACTTTAATAACTTTTGAAAGGGTAACTACAAAATTAAAATTTTTGAACCATTTTTCTCAGATGTAAGTGTTTTTTCATTGTATATTAACAAAAATTATATTTTAATTTTTTATTTACAAAATTATTTTTTTGGACCACTCTAATTATGCATTCTGGTGCATTCCAAAAACTAAAAAAAGCTTATGGGCCTAAGTTTTCCCGTAGAGTCGAATACTGAAGTCAGATTTGGCATATATTAAGCCGTTTTGTTGTATGGGAAAAGGGACCCAAAATCCGCGATTTGAGTCGCCTATAGGCACGGGAAGGAGTTGGAATTAGAAAAAAATACGCCATTATTTTTATTGATACAAAAACCTTCTAAAAAGTGAAAATATCCAGAAATCAAAATCAAAAAAAATTTGAAAACGAACTCTAATGTATATACATATACATAGACGAAATAATAATAGCAGAAATGTTTAAATTTTGTTAACTAAACATTAGTTTCACTGCAAATACATAAGTCTATCATTTGAACTTTATTACATTTCTGAAAATAAAAATATATATTCAACAAAAGTCGTCTTTTCAGGTTAGACGGAAAAGAGCAAAATTAGGCAAAGTTATTGGTATAGGTACACGAATTAATAATGCGTGTCGTATATCTTGCAAACAAAAAAAAAAACACGTTTTCAAAAAATGTCTCTTAAATCCTTATTCAAGTGAGGTATTGAAATGTTTTACTAATACTTATTTAGAAACCACAAAAAACAGTGTTTTTTTATCTGAATTTTTTCTACACGAATAGTTGAGAAGAACCTGCAGATTTTCTTCTGGCCAAAAATTTTGTATCATCACAAGCATTTTACAATTTTTATACACAGAAAATAAATTTTTTTAAAAAAATCGCGTAAATCGAGGTAATTTCTACAAGTTAAATCTTCTAAAAAAAAGTACCGTGTAAATCGAGAAAAGTGTAATTAAATAAATAACTTTTTTTATAAAAGCATTTCCATGATTTTTGGATCCAGGCTAAAGTGGGTTAATGATATCCGATAAAGTCAGATGCCATATCTGAATAAATTTATGCAGGGATGGAAGGCACTACCGTTAAAATACCATTATCGATTCAAAAACCTTTTTGACTGACTATCGTTATCCCTAAAATACCGTTACCGTTACTGTTATCGCTAAAAAAAAAACGATTACGGAATAATTGAAATAGTTTTATCATTTAAATACCATTACCGAAAACACGCTACAAAAACAGAAATAATAATCGCTGTAAATAGATATATTTTCCCAGGTTTGATTATAAACTAGCCAGTCGTTAGAATTCGGCCATAATGGGCCTAAAAACTTCGGTTTATACAGCCATTACCTGAATCACTATAATAACGTTACCCATAAAATACCTTTAACGACATAACTGAAAACCGTTATACCTAAAATAATCTTACCGAAATAACTAAAATACCGTTGCCACTAAGATACCATTACCGAAATAAGTAAAACACCGTTAACGCTAAAATGTTGTTACCGAAATCAATGAAATATCGTTACCCCTAAAATTTGATTATCGAAATAAATACCGATACCGATAACCGCATCGTATAGGTTACCATCCATGATTTTATGTATATTTAATAAATAAATAAAAAAAAGTAATAATTACATTTTTACATTTTTACTTTTTTAAAAATTTAGAATTTTTAATAAAAGTGCACTTTAGTTTTTGGGAAGCCAATCGGGATTGATATTCGAGATTTACCAAATTTCAAGATTTCTTCGCAATTGCGGTGATTTTCTGGGAGATTGATATTTGTCTCTGTTAGGCCTCTAACTGCCTTTATGAGACTGTTATATTGAGAAAGGAATCTATTCCAACAGAAAACAAAATTTACTAAAAGTTCTGTGAAAAAATATTTCCTATGGCCGAGAAATTGTTTAAATGGAAATTCCGTAACATAAAAAAAAAATAATTTTCAAACAGTACCTGCGGTTTTTCAAAATTAAAAAAAAACATATTTACACGTAGAAAAAAGACATTTTGAATATGGTTACAGGTTATTATATATGCCGGCCATTAGACGCAAACTCTGTCTTGGGTTTTCCGATTTCAATTAAATTTTTTATTTATAAGCTTTATGGACCCGCTTAAAGATTGGCGTTTTTAGTTTATCAAATTTTGAAAAATCCACGGTTTTATGCGCTATTTAGTTTTTATAAGTAAAATATCAATTTTTGAAGTATTTGAGCGATTCAAACTAAAAAATTACGAATTTGTTTAAATGCGTATTGTAAGACTATACATTTTAAATATCCCGCAAAATCTCGATTTTTGCCTTCGGAGTCCCGCTGGTTGATGAAAAACTGTTTTTCACTTTAATATTACTTAACTCCATGTCAGAAGCTAACTTTTTATCTCCATCATAATTATTATTATCACTATCAGAATCTAAATATTCATATTCATCTAAAAATTCATCTCCATTTCTATCCGAATTGCCATCACTATAAATCTTTTCATCACCATCGACCATGAATTATCATCATCGGAATCAACCAGATTTTATATTGTGTTATTCTTTAGTTCACACCTTTCCAATGTTTTAAGTGTTACCTTTGTAACTTTCAATCAATAGAGACCGAGGAGATTAGAAAAATAAACAAAAATCTAGAAATAGAATATTTGTGTTAGTTAGTGTTGGTCAATTCTGAGTATAACATACAATAACAGAAAAGCTAATTGGAAAGAAAACTGCAATTTGGTTGCTTTACATTCTAGGCCATACTTGGGTGTGATCGCTAAGCGGTCATGACTTTATATTGTAACGTTTGTAATGTAAGAAGAAGCGTAGGTTTGATTCTTACAGCCGGCAGGTTGTTGAAAAATTTATCATATATAGACAAACTGACAATTATTAGACACAAATAATAATACAATTTAAACGGAAAGTCGCTGATGATGCCTGTCCATAAAAAAGGCAAAAACTACTGTAGTCAGATTTGAAAATTAATAGTGTTTGTAATTTTTAGAGAAAAACGTTTATTCTTCTTTTTAACCCCAACATTTCTAAAATGAACAAGTTTAAAGCTTTTTTATATAAAATTTATAAGAATTCTTACCAAAGGACTTCTTTTGTCGGTTGACTTGATTACAATTGCTATCGTCGTCATCATCATTTTCCAAATCATCGACTGTTATTAATTTTCATTAAATTCTTTCCCAAAAAACTTAAAAAATGGAATTTTTTATACGAGCATGTAGGAAAAGTAATAATATATGAGCATATATGAACATTCATATATGCCCATATATGTCCATATACCCTCAAATTTCGGATCCGAACATATATGGATTTATATATGAACTCATATATGTGGCCTCATATGGCAATATATAAAAATATTCACCTGGGATAGTAAAAAAAAGAAAAACTCTAGTTTTTAATAATTTCGGTGTTAATTTTTGATAATTAAAATAAATCGATATCGTTTATTTTTACGTATTTTGAGATAATTTTATGATAGTTAAAAAACAAATGAAAAATACATTTGATTTAAAAGAAATGTAAGTGGACCGGGTTCTAACTATATGTTTATTAGTTTTAAGGTATATATTCCTTTGTTTTAAATGACAAAATATTTTTCACTAGTTCCGAACATATATATGATTACAGGCAAACATAATTACATTTGCAAGCAAACATGTTATGTTAGAAATATGGGCAACGAAAATTTTTTCCAAACAAAAGTATGTTTCCTGCATTTATATTTCCAGCTTAATGTTTTTTTTTTCAGAGCGCAGGTTAGGTAAAAACTATTGATAGAGAACTCAAGCTAAGACTGAAGCGTCACCTTTTATAATAAAACTTTAAAGTGACTCAACGGCACACAAGATCCAATCAGAATATATTTAAAGTACATAGTCTTAACATAAAAACAAATTCACGGAATTTTTTGGAGATTTGGCAGATATGAGGCATATGGTAGTCATACCAAATGCAAAGAGTTTAAGTGTAAACAATATATTTCAATTGAAGTTTAGGTGTGTTTTTGCCCAATATCACATTTTCCAAAAAAAAAAACACAAAAAAAAATATTTTTGCATTGTAATTATACGTTGCTAATTCAATTTGATCAAAGTTGCATTTTAAAGCCAAACATATTAACAGGGTTGAATTCATGTATTTTTTTCTTTTCAAAATGCAACTTTGAAAATTATAACAATATTTTTACCAGCATTGCCGTAATTTATTAGATTTTTAAAAATTAGACCTTAGTAATTAAAATTATTTTATTCCATCTTACAACTACCCAGCCAGAAATTGCCGATGATCCGAAAAATCATGCACTGGCAGAGCACTGTTTGCCAATAGTCCCGCATATAAAATGCTCGCAAAATACTGATTTACAACGCTCTGGCGATGTTAGTAAAACGTGCTTAGCCAGTACTTGATTTACAAAACTTACAACCGTAAAAACAATAAAAGCATTGGCACATCCCTGAATAAGAACGCTTTTCTAACGTTCGCAAAAAGTGCTTTGCCAGTACGTGATTTACGAAATTTATAACCGTAAAAAAAAATAAAAGCACTGGCACAGCCCTGGATTAGAACGGTTTCCCAACATTGTCAAAAAGTACATTGTCAGTACATGATTTACAAAATTTACAACCGTTAACAAAATAAAATGACTAGCACAGCCCCTGTTCACAACACTTTCCCAACGTGCTTCGCTAAATTACTAAATTTCGTAAATAGATCACGTTTTCATCTCTAATATTCTTACTTTAAGTTAAAGATTTAATATCAAATTGGTAATCGATTTAAGTTGTACGTTTTCTAATTTCAAATATAAAATTAATTTTTTCCAATATTTAAAAATGTTTAATTTAAAAATATGAATTTTACTTAATTTTAAGTGAAAACCTCTTCTTAATAAATTTTTAATTTCGTTATGAAATATTACAAATTCACAGTTAGAATAGGTATTCTAGTTTTTAATTGAATTTTATGTGCGCCCCGGTAGGCTAGTTGGTAGCGTGCTGGCTTATCAGTGCGGGGGTCGTGGGTTCAATTCCCACCAGAGGCACTGGTCTGTTTTCGCTACAACGCGCCGAAGGCCATAGTAGCTAGTGTAATTATATTATTATTAATTAATAAAAAAAAAATTGAATTTTATTTTAATTTACATTGCAAAAATTGGATTTGTATGTTTATGTTTATTTTTTTTACATAATTTTATTATTTTAAACTGTAAAAACAAAATTTTATAAAAAAATATAATTAGTATTCTGTTTTTTTTTTTTATTAATTTAGTTATGAGTTGTTTTACCAATGCTTTGCCAACGTTTTAAACATATGATTTTGGAACTGGTGTCTGTGCTTTGTCATCGTTTTAAAAGAGAAACTGCCAAGCTCTGTCCGGTGTTGTCATTTTGAGGTTAGCAAAGCACTTAAATCTTCATAAATACAACGCTCTGCCAACGCTCATACCACCTTTGAAAACACTGCGCCAACGCTTTGCCGTTCGTATTTTTCTAGCTGGGCAGTTTATATGGCCTTTGACAATACTCACTATGTCATCTAATCATATCATCATCACGTAATATTTATACTTTCAAAACAAAAAAAATATTAATTTACGCTAAAAACACATCGCGTGTTTTATAAGTGTCACGTATTTATTCATCATGTGGGGGTCTCTTATATATACTCAGGAGAAAAGCTTCATTATATTTATGAAAAACTACAGAAACATGAAGAAAAAAATCATTAAGTTTCGTCCAATGTAACACTTCATAAATATGATGAAGTTGTGTCATAAAAGAGCAAATTGTAACAGACTTCTTCATATTTACGTAATGTTTCATAAATATGATTATAAAGTTCAATAACTTTTTATGAAGTGCTTCATAAATATTATGAAATATTTCATAAATATTATGAAGCTGCTTCATAAGCTTTGTGAAATGTTTCATAAATATTAAATATTACGAAAAATGTTCACAAATTATGTTTAACATTTTTCCCTATATTTCTTGATATAAATTACAAACACGATCTGTTTTTTTTTTTAATTCTTTTTATTCACTATAAAAAATTATATTTTACTTAAAACTAAAATATACGGAAGTAAAATAAATAAACTTTTACAACTTTTACTTGTTTTATTTGCAACATATATTATTTTAAAAATTAAAGTTTTTATAAAAAATATGTTTTAAAGTTCGAAAATTGGAATCAAAATGTAAAAAAACACTTTTTAAATTTTGAAAATCAATTAATAATGTTATACATTTAACTTATTTATAACTTTCGATTTCTAATTTTAGATGTTGATTTTTTGTGGTTTATTTTTAATGAAGTTAATTTTAATTTTTAATGAAGATTTATAATGCTTATTAGACAATATATTGAAATTGAACTAGCGGTAGAAAGAAAAACGCGTAACTTTTGTTTCGTGGAGTTGCTAAGTTTGTTGAAAATTTGTTATTTTTTCTGAAAAAAGATTAAAGTACAACTTAAGTTAAAAAAAATATCCTCAAAAATGTTTTAATGTTTGTATTAAAAAAATAGTTTTTACGGACTAAAATTGTTTTTAGTCAGAATAGTGTTCTACCTCAAGTCCAAAAATCTAATATGATATTGTTAAATTAGATTTTATTTGCTGCTTTTCAAAAAGTTTGCTCATTTTTATGACAGACAATATAATTGTTTTAATGGCAACACCCAAATATTCAGTTGTCTGCAACAGAAAAAGATAATTGGCTTAACTCAAACCGAGACATTACATACAACAGACAAAATAAACTCTATGAGAATCTTTTTGTCTGGCTTAGTGTATGAACTTCCTGATCTGGTAAGCCTAATTATAAAATCAAACTATTTTTAAAACAAAAAGTTTACATTTCGACCGACATACTATGTATGGCACACATACATGTGTTATTGTATTACAATTTGTAAAAATAATATATATCACAACAAACTGTGTTTGTGGAGAAGAGCCATGGATACCACAACCAGACAAAAAAATTTTCTCAAAGATTATATTTTGTCTGTTCTATGTAAAGTCTCGGTTTGAGTTAAGCCAATTATGGTTTTCTATTGCAGACAACTGAAGATTTGGGTGATGCCAATGAAATAATTGTATTTGCTCTCATGAAAATGATCAAACTTTTTGATAAGCAACATTTAAAAGTTAATATGACAATATCATATATATATAT
The DNA here is from genome assembly GCA_021234595.1 of Delia radicum. Taxonomy (NCBI): domain Eukaryota; kingdom Metazoa; phylum Arthropoda; class Insecta; order Diptera; family Anthomyiidae; genus Delia; species Delia radicum. The sequence continues at coordinate 199,113,723 of CM037853.1, forward strand.
TAGATTTGATGTAGAACAATATTTTAACTAAATATATGAAAAAAAAAACTTAATAAATAAATTATGGGTTTTTTGTTATATTTCTGATACATTTTGACGGCATATTCCAACATTTCTAAAAATTCGGTTTTGGCAATGAGAACGCGAACAAATCAGGTAACGCATACAGTTCTTGCTTTATTGAAAAAATTCGCACAGTTTCAACAAAATTATTTTTGTTTAATTTTACGAGCAATCGCTAGTATACAACTTCCTCGCTTGGCAAAACAAACAAAACTCAACATTTTCTTTCTTTGCTTCTAAGCGGTTTAACATTTTGTGTTAGAGTGAGACAAAAACAAAATCGCATTTGAAATTAAAAAAATATACAATTTTCAATTTAAAATACATTAATTAAAACTCCGATATTTTAAATTATATTAAAAAAATGGTATTTAAAATTAATAACAGCTCAATCAATATTTAATTGATGTTTCAGAAATTTTAACAATTTCTCGTAAATTTTGAGTTTTTAAAAAATTTAATTCCAAGTAATATTTTTTATATTTTAAATAAAAAATAGAATATTTATTTCCAAATTTCAATAGTTTTCCCAAAAAAATTAAAAATTTATTTTCACAAAGTTAACGATACTTTTTTATGAAATGCTAAATGCTCAAACATTTGTCATAAATGTTTAGGAAACTCTACATCATATTTATGAAAACTTCATAAATATGATGAATATGACAAACGATTTACGAAAAAGTTTCATCGATATGAAAAAAACATTTTTCCCTGAGTGTAATCTGGTCGGACATTGTGTGTTTACGTCTAAAGTTACGCTGGTTGCATGTGAGAAACTAAAAAAAAAAACAGTTATAGGTTATTAAGTGAAATTTGTAAATTATTAAAATCGAAAAATATTCACAATAGACCGATTCACGAAATAATATTATACATCTTTGTTTATTTTATGATGCATTCCAAAATGGTTGTGGCCTAACTTTGAAAAACACCTATTTTTTACTTTTTGAAAAGATATTGCATTTTAACCAACGACAATAGGGTCGTTCACAATTACGTACTATATTGTGTATCGTAGTAAAATTGTTGTTTCAATAATATTATAGAAAACTTTGCAAAGTAGACATGGAAAAATAATAGAAATAATAGACATGGAAAATTGGAAAATCTATGTAAGTTATATATCAATTTTATTAATAAAGCTTCAAATTCGACGTTTCAAAATTATAGTACACAAATTGATAAACAACTGTATGCTCACTTATGTACATGTTTTTCCAAAATAGATCGATAGTACTTAATACTTTACAATACCTTATAAACTCCTATCATATATAAAATACAGCACACTGATAAAATTTTCATTCATAGTATTAATGAATCGATTTCACAATACCTTATGAACTCCTTTAATATATAAAATACAGTACACTGATAGAATTTTCTTTCATAGTATTAATGAATCGATTTGATTAAAATAGATTCATTGATTTAAAGCAAAATTTTCATTAACTGAATGAAAATTTATTATGACATTTAACTTTTTCATAAAAAATTTATATGATTTCTTCATAAAAATCATTAAACCAATGAAAGTTTTTAGATTGTTAGCAATACAAATTTTGATTTTTTTTCAATAAAGTACATGTTGGACTAAGAAAATATTCGCTGAAGTTAAACTCCCAATATTACAAATGATAAAAATCTTCTTGTTTAACAGACTTAACGAAAACTTTTAAATAAGTTGATTTTAGGCCGTCTAATATAATTTAGGCCTCATAAATTATCTCAAAATAACCAAAGCTTACTGCTTAAACATGAATGTAAAAGTTAAATGGAAATTGCTAAACTCAGGTTATTTTTTGAAAATTGTATCATAAAATAAGCTATAACTACACACAGAAAACAGTTTTGTAGTTTGCAACCGAATTTTCTGTGGTTCCACGTACTGTTATTAAATTTGAATACTATTGTAACAACCGATATTTATTTACAAATTTCGAATTTTTATTGTGACAATTGAATATTTTATATTTATGGACTAAAATATTCTTTAAATAGATTCGCATACATTCAACAAAATTTGTTTTATTAATAAAAATATGTTATGCCTCGTACTGGGCTTGAACCAGTGATCTTCCGTTCGTCAAGCAAGTACTTTACCTCTAGCTTAAACCCAATTTAAATATGTTTTTTAAATTTCAACCATAAATATTTTCTAAATAGTTTCAAATTTAAATATTTGTCTAAAAATAGATTTGTATGTACAACCGAAATTCCGTTTCTAATCTCAATATTTATTAGAGTTACCCAGACTATAAAAAAATGTTATATTATTTTAAAATTATTTTATTCATAAAAAATTCTTATGCCTCGAACTGGGCTTGAACCGACGACCTCCTGCTTATCAGATAATTACTTTAACTTTTAGCCTAAACTTAATTTGAATTGCATTATCCAATTTCAACTTTGCATTTTGTTTTGTTTAAAATTTTAAATATGTATATCTAAAAATAGATTTGTATTTACAACAGAGATTCGTTGCTGATCCCAATATTTTATTAGAGTTATAAAAACTATAAAAAAAACTTTATATTCTTTTAAACTTATTTTTGCTTGTCAGGCAATTACTTTACCTCTAGCCCACACCCAATTTTAATTTTTTTTCAAATGAATATTGAATTTAGCTAACTGTGATTCTCAACTTTATTGAAAATTGTGCTTGCGTAAATATAGGCATTATTTTCTGTTGTCGTAGCTGAATTTTAAACTATTTGTACGAATTTTTTTTTTAAGTGTATCAGTAAAATAAATTATTTTATATGGAGATATGAATTTGCCAAAAGACCATCTGGCCCATAGTGAAATGGAATAATTTACTGCAGGGTGTATTTATAATTGTATTTGTTCTACTGTAATAGACCTTTACATGTTTTAAACAAAAATTAAAGTTTATGTTTATTTTCGACAAAAGTTTTATTGACTTTAGCACATTTGTGCAATCAGCTGTTTAAAGATAAAATTGTATAGCAGAAAAAATACTGTAATATATTCGAATTGAGAGAACAATTCAAGTATTGAAGAAAAAACAAATGAAGAAGGAAACAACACAAGAAAAAAACCACATGTACAAATATACAAACACTTTTTCAACCAAAATACCCATGGCAAAGTTCTCTGTTGGATAAACATCCAAAGAAATCTAGAGACGGTTAGCTAACAAAAACTGTTCGTGAGTCACGACTTTTCGTGAAAATTTTCTTGCCTGCACAAAGAAAACACATTCACTGTAAGAACCAAGCTGCATGGTTCGATTGCTGCCACCGGGATTTGATATATTTGTTTGTGGTAATAGAAATTCGGTTATTTCAACAAAATTCTTTTGAAATATCAAGTTTGAACAAACCAGGGAACATTGATTGCTACAGGCCAATAATTCGGAAGCTACAACTAAACAATGTTGTTGAACGGTGGGCCTGAGCCGATTTAAATAAAATTTGCGTGTTACCCCAATCTAAAAAGGAATTTTGTTTCTAGATGATATAAAAACTATTTTCCAATTTAAATTTGCAAAAATTTGGCCTCTTTTTAGTAAAGAGGCACCTCACCGCTTTTGATAAAAAAAATTTAGGCACGATTCAGATACGTGAGATGAATCGAGATTTTTTTTTTATCAGACACGCCCCACTATGCTTCGTCCCATAGACAAAAATCAAAAAAAAAATTTTGTCTCAAATTGTTTTTAAATACAGATTTTTTGAAAGATAATAAGGTATCTCAAATAAATGTTAACAAAAAAAAATTTTCTGATTGCTTTTGCCACCACGAGAGGGCGTTAAAAGCAGATAATTTCTTGCAAAAATTACTTAACAGAAAAATAAGTTTTAGTTGTTTCACAAAAATAATTCTGAAAAATTCATTTTTTTAAAAAGTCGCTCGAAATTTGGTTTTCAAGTACTTTGATATATTTGCAGTTAAATTAAAATTTATAATTTAGTATTTATTTACAAAATAACTTTTTTTATTGCTCTGAAAAACACATTTTTTTTTGTTGAAAATCCAAAAATTACTTAAGTTTGATGGAGTATAAAAAAAAATTATATAAAATTAGATATTTTTTTTTTTTCTGTTTTTGTAAGTTTATACTCTGAGCTAACGGGGTATTCAAAAATTAGTGCCTATTTTTTACCACAACTTAAAAAAAAATGCGTTTTTTGAAATGCCTAATTTTATGATTTTTACTCAAATATCAGGCATTTAAGAGTGTTTAATATCATTGCGCAACACGATTTTATATTTTGAATGTTAAAAAATAAAAAAAAATTAATTATATCATTAGTAGATCAAAACCACTGAAGTATTTTCAAAATTTAGCTCGAGTTCTTTTTTTATGGCCCACTGAAGTTTTTAATTTTTTTTAAAGGCGTTTTGAGTAAGTCAAAAAAAATGTATTAAATCTAATACAAGGTTAATAGATGATTTTAATAAAATTTGATGACGATTCTTTTCATAGAACTAATTAACCCTCTATCTGCCATTTTTAGGGGTCATGTCAGCCCCTCCGCATAGAACACCACTAACACGTTTAACATTTAAGATAAACTTGGAGACCCAAAATTTGTTGCACAGTGTATGCAACTGTAGCTTTAAGTAATGTAAAATATCTCATTAATAATTAGTTAGATCCAATTAAACTATAAATTAGATTCTGTTTCATATTTAAATTACTATTTTAAAGTGTAAGTTGCGATTGACTTCGATTTTGAAGTTTTTTTTGTTTCATATTTTTGTTTTGCTTTATCATATTATTTGCCGTTATTTTGAAATTAGAGATGATAGCGTGAAATATTCAGTAGAAGCAAAACAATTTTAAATTTAATATTAAAGGCACATGAAAAAGAATTTTTAAACCAACCATTTCATTATCAAAAAGTAGCCAAAATAGTACGATATTTTTACAGCGGATATGAATACTACTCGTCGATTTTTTTCAAAAAGTGGAAAAATAAAAATTTTGATGGAAGTGCGATATGATTTTTTCATAATTTTTTAATGACGTTTACATTGCTAGTTTTCCTCTTTAATTTTTTCATTTATGTTATCTTTCAAATATCTTTATAGTTTTATTTTTGCAAGAGCATTTTAACCGGTTTATCCTATTTTTCAATAAATGATGTTTTTGTATTTTCCACATTGATAATCCGATTCTACCCAAATTTGGCACAAATATATATCTTGCAAATATCAATTTACATACCAAAATTTATTACGATCAGACAATTTTTTTAGGAGTGGTAGCGTTTTTAAGAAAAAGGATATATAGCAGGACCTTGAGTCCTTAGTCCGATTTAAATAAAAATTTACACACACGTTGCTAGTTGCATGTGTATCAGCATGACCACTCTTTGTAATTTTGTGGGCATTATTGAAGCTAAAATTATATTTTTCAATTTCAGGACACATGGGAGGTAGGCGTGTCCTAGGGCCGATTTTTCCAAAAATTCTTATTTTTCTTAACTAAGCTATTTTATGCTAGTGTACCAAATTTCAAAAATATCTGACTACTCCTTCTATTTTTGTCCCTTCGTTATATGGGAACGAAGCACAGTGCGCCCCCTTTGAAGTCGGCAATGCTTAAAAATTAAATTTTGTAACTTAAAATTTTCTCAAAAATTACTTCTCTGCTCGGGACAAATTTTATGTAATTGGAAAGCTTATAAAATCTTCTTTTATTTTCCAGGGATGGAAGCGTGTTATTTTACTTTAAAATTAAAAATTACCGAAACATTTTAACTTTAAGCTCTGGAATCATAGTTTTTATCACTAACGAACAACTGAAAGTAAGTTTGCCTTGCTTTAAAGAAAAGTAAATTTTTTAATGAAAAATAAAAAAAAAAATTAGGCAACTGGGCTTGATGGTTAGCGCGTTGGACTATTACACAGATGGTCCCGGGTTCGATTCACGGTGACGACAAAATCAATTTAGAAAAATAATATGTATGAGTATTCTATCACTTATATGTATCGCTGCGCCCACCTTCGGTGTTCCCATAGCACTAAACCCCACCGAAGTAAAATAATAAATCAAGGCTATGAAACAAAAAAGCTTCAATAAATTCGCCAACTCTACATCAGGTGGCGAGCAACAACTGTTCTAAGACTTATCTACTCGCGCAATTACAGTGTTGCCATATTTGAAGCCCTTCATCTTTCACCACCTTTCATCTCTCCACTATCCCCTTTCCAAAGAAAGCATCACATTAATTAATAGGAAGAAATTCCTAAGTGTTGCTTCTCTTTAAAAAAAAAAAAAAAATATAAAAAGTGAAAGTATTTCAAATGGTTTTTTTTTTCAAACTATTAAAAATAGGGAATCATATCAAAATCTGTTTGCTGAGTTTAAAAAATTATAAAAGAATGCTAATAATTCAGGGGAAACTTCAGTCCAAGCCCAGCAACAAATAGCCTAGATTTAGTAAGCAGCAACTACAATTGTATGCTTCCAAAATAGTGCTTAATCGCTTTGCATACTAAAAAGCAATTAGGAAAGGCATTCTATTGGGCTTTCTTAAATGTCTTCTTTGAATCATTGAACAATGCATACAATGATGCAGTAAAGAATACATACAATGAAGCATTAATGTTGTCAATGCACCAAAAAAGCGCTTTTTCTTGCCTACGAAGTAATGAATTTATTGCTACTTAGAGCACATGAAAGAAGTGCTTTTCAAAAATACATACCAAGTGGGATATCGCGAACATAAATCATGCATTCCGAATTTACTTTGGAATCGCTCGGTAAATAAATAATGCCGTCTACAACTGCCTCTAGGTATGCACTATTTTTCCCTGGGATATTAAAGATCATTTGAACCTATTTGCTTTCTCGGACGAAAGTCTTCCTGCTATTATAAGTTTGGCCTGTAATTCATCTTTAAGCAAATCAATACAAAATAATACTTATTTTCCCGATTTCAGCAATTCTAGGTAAATCGCAAAAAGATCGGGATTATCTACAGCTTCTGAAAAATGTATGTGATATGTCTGTTGTGAAAATTTAAAAAAGCCAGAGAAAAAAAAGAAGAATTAAAAAGCAGAAACAAGTAAAATAATCTCAATTCGAAAAAAAATGCCCAACATGTTTAGGTTTACTTGCCCATGGTCTCATGTCTTATCTATTATACGAAATAATTGACAAACTACTGATTTTTTTTTGTTTTCGGTAATTTTTAAATGTAAAGTGAAATAAAAAGCTTCCATCCCTGGAAACCAGAAATGAATATATATATCATAGGAAAAGAGATTATATAAGTTTACAATGAAACGTAATTTGTTCCGAAAATATACATAATTTTTAAGAAAATTTAAACTTGAAAAAATTAACTTTATGCACTTGCCGGCTCCAAATCAGGCGTACCCGACAAAAAAAATTATGTTCTCAGCTCACGTTTGTAGTATGTTCCTATTTTTTTTTTTTCAAAATCGGTGATAAATGAACTGATGAACTGAAGACACGCGAAAAAACAGCGCCACCTATTTGAGAACGGTCTAAGAACTATTTTAAAACGAATGCGAAACAAATCTAGCTGGCGCTTTTTTCGAACCCGTTTTCAGATTGGAGTAACAAGCTAAATTTATTTAAATCGACTCATTCTTTATTTAGAGAGATTGTTTTGTAAAATTTCGCCTTTTCAACTAGTTTGATTAAAAGAGTCACGTTACTTATGAAGTGATTCAAAATTATTGTGTGTAAATGGAAATTTACCCACGCTACCATCTCCAACTGTAAACCCTCTGATTGACATTAGGTATTGAAACATTTTTGTGTTGGTTAAAGCAAACTTAAGGAATATTCGACTTTTTCTATGCGTATATTATGAAAATTTCAATCTTCCTTTATATCTACCCCCTCAATATCCGTAGTTCTGGTTGTTGTTGTTAAAGGAATATTTAGAGTTTTTCAATTTATTTGGCACGTTTTAGCAATAACAAGCTGCCTGCCATGCATCCATCTATTCATTCAAGCGTACTTTTATGTTTTTTTTTTTTTTTTTGAAAATCTGAAATTTACGGTATGTTACTGTTGCCAGAAAGCGCGTGTTACTCGTATTATTGTCAATCGATTTGTAGGTCTTTAACCTTTTTAAATGGCTTTAACAATAGTAAACAAAAATTTAGTAAAACGAAGCAATGCCATGATAAGGGGGTGGCTACACAAATAAATTCAACATCATCTTTACCCAAACTCTGGTTCATTTGTGGGGTTGTTGAATTGACGCAAAATTGAGAATGGTGGGTGGGCTGGTCGGTTGATTGAAGCTACATAGTGACATGTTAAACATTTTAATAGAAATTTCTTGTTAAAAGTTTCCTGTAACAAATTTTCGAATTTTAAATTCACCTTTTTTACCTTTTAATCGCGTTATTTTTATTGATTTTTTTTTTTGCATTTAAACATACATATGAATTACAAATAGGGTAAAAGGTGGAGGTTTCGCATGTGGGCAACTTTTGTCATCCCCAATTTTCGTTGTATTTAAAAGAGTTATTAAAAAAGTTCCTTTCTATGATTTGTGCTCGTATTGATCATCTTTTATGTTACTAATTTTTACACTTGTATTTCACATGTTGTCGAGGATAGACACATATTTGTGATTTTTTTTGGTTGCAAACAAAATAACTTTTAACTCATTATTGACACAGTGTTCCGCTTTCGACACAGTACTTTTAAGCTGCAATGTTTTTCTGGATGAAGATAATTAATTGATTTAGAAATCCTTCTTATTTTAAACTACCTTAAGATCCTTTATTTATAAATTATGATTATTTATTTCCAATATTTCGTCTCCACATTGGGTGACTTCTTCAGGGAACAATTATTATTATAATAATTGTTTCCTGAATAAGTCACACACTGTGGAGACGAAATATTGGAAATAAATAATTATAATTTATAAATAAAGGATCTTAAGCTCGCTTACAATAAGAAGAATTAAATAAAAGAAGATCAAAGAAAACTTAACATAGATTTAGAAATCTTAAAATTATTTAATACCTTGACTACAATCGGGAATAAGAAAAAATTGGAAAATTCTCATCCAAATAAGGGTGTTTTTTTATAGAGGTATAGAACTTTGAAATCGAATAAAACAAAGATGAATTTTTTAAATTGACATGAAATTTACTTTATTGGAAAGATAATCTTCTGGCATTATAATTTAAATATAACTTCTGGCATTTAACTGCCACGGCTGGCTAAGACGTAGTCTAATCTGGAGGTCCAATTTTCGATGACTTTTTCCAACATTTGTGGCCGTATATTGGCAATAACGTGGCGAATTTTATCCTCCAAGTGGTCAATCGTTTCGGGCTTATCGGCGTAGACTAGAGACTTCACATATCCCCACAGGAAATAGTCCAGCGGCGTTAAATCGCACGATCTCGGAGCCCAATTCACGAGTCCGAAACATGAAACTATGCGGTAACCAAGCGTTTCCTTCAGTAAATCAATTGTGGCACGACTTTTTGAGCCGTCTTGTTGAAACCACAGCTCCTGCACATCATGGTTGTTCAATTGATGAACGAAAAAGTGAGTAATCATGACTCTATAGCGGTCACCATTGACGGTAACTTTCTGATCAGCATCGTTTTTAAAGAAGTACTGACCAATGATTCCACCAGCCCATAAAGCACACAAAACAGTCAGTTTTTCTGGATCTAACAGTGTCTTAACATACAGTTGAGGATTATCATCACTCCAAATACGGCAGTTTTGTTTATTGACTTATCCATTTAACCAAAAATGACCTTCATCGCTACACAAAATTCGCTTATGAAAATCTAGATCAACGGCAATCTTGTTTTGGGCAAATTCATCGAATCTACGCTTTGCTAGGTGATCGTATGGCTTTAATTGTTGCACGAGTTGGATTTTGTAAGCAGGCAAACCAAGATCTTTCTGCAAAATCTTCCATACAGTTGATGCACACATATCCAATTCCTGTGCATGATGGCGGATAGACTTCTAGTCTTCCTCTACGCTACGCTCTACAGCAGCAATGACTTCTTCTGTAGGCAAGTACGACGTCTATGTGGATGCATATTATCATTTAGAGTAAACTTGGTTGAATTAATTCCTCTGATGGACGATTATGTTGACCGTAAAATGGGCGTAGTGCGCTATACGTATGTCAAACAGAACCATGATTTTTAAAATAAATTTGCAATTTGGAAGCGTTGTTCAGGCGTCAGTCTATTCATGTTGAAATACCAAAATAAACTAAACATAAATCACTTGACAGCTGACAAAATGGCCATCAGTTAAAAAAGTGTTGCCAACTTAAAGTTATATACCTGTATCAAAACACCCCTTAATTATTGGAATTTATAAGTTGTTGACCTCTCTTGATGGTACCTTTTTAAGAAGTTATTTAAAAATATATAAAAGCCTAATCATTTATGTTGTTCACTGCAATATTTCAAAATGTATGAAAATATTTATCGAAATTAGTTCATCGATTGAATGTAGTTTTTTAAAAAAGGTCTAAACTATTCCAAAATTTGTTCCGTTTTCACTCAAAACATAAATAATCTGGCATGTCACAGACAAGTATTTAATTTTTTGTTTTCCTTTTTCAACAACACAGAAAAAGATTCGAAAACAAAAAATTTTTGTACGACTTTCTTTCTGTGATACTTCAGAATGACTGGTTTTTATTTAAATACTACACTCAGGGATAAAAGTTTCATCATATTGTGGAAACTGTTTGATAAATAGCTTTTCATCAATTATTGATCATATTTATTATGTTTTCATGAATATGTTGAAGAGTTCCATAAAAACGTATGATAAATGTTTCATAAATCTTCATCATTTCTGGGGTACACCACCAGTTGGGATAGTTTCGTCAGCAAAAACTGGTAGCACTTTATATGACATATATGTAATATTAATTCGTTACATGGTTATATGCAGGATTGTCAGATATGGCGATTTTTCGCTAAACGTGGCGATTCTCAAACTCGTTTGGCGATTTAATTTTTAAATTGGCAACGGTTATATGCGGGATTGTCAGATATGGCGATTTTTCACTAAACGTGGCGATTCTCAAACTCGTTTGGCGATTTAATTTTTAAATTGGCAACGGTTTTAAACTGAATTTTTGTAATTCGGTCAAAACCATTCAAATGTATTTGATAGGACGTTATTTCATTAGGAATTACCTGTAATCGATTAACCCTAGTCGGACGGAAGAATTTTACAACTTCCTACATAGAATTTTCACTATAAATTAGTCTTTTCACGGTTACTAAGTTAAATCATTGTATACAAAACAACTCACTTTCTAAAAAGGGGGATACCCAAGAAATCTTCAGTAGTTGCAAAAACACACAAATAAATACCTGCATGTAAAGTTGTGCAGTTTGTTGTTTCACGTGCGCTGAAACGGGCGAATTTAATAAGCACTTAATTTACAAAAATATATAAAATTGTGATTAATTTACTAAGCCATTTCATAGAATTGTGATAAATTCACTAATTCATTATGAGTGGTATCTAAATTGAAGCTAGTACAAGTCGTCATCGTGTTTGTAGGTAAGTACGATTTCATTAAAAATTTCCTTAGGTTTTACGTCAGGGGTGCCCAAGGAATATGCGCTTGGTGCTCATTTGTTTTTGTAAAAACACTCAGCTATAGGCTGTGTGTTTTAATACACATATAGAGGGCTCAGCACTAGCAATACGAAATACACAAACAACTTTGTCTTATTAGTTTTTTTGTCGTTCTTCACTGTATACACGCAAGCGCAAAGCAACAACACTTTCGTATGCTTTGCCGGTAAATATTGAAATATTTTTTTCTTTTTTCTTTGTATGTATTGGTTTTTACAACAAAAATATTGAATAAAAATTAGTTTTTCTTTAAATATATTAGTGTTTGCTCTTCCATAAGGAACATTTGGGCACTCCTGTTTTACGTAATGTAAATAATTTTGTAACTAGATTTACTTCCGATGAAATAAGGTAAATTATTGAATGTTCAGAAGATGAAGAAATTTTTGTTGAGTCTGATGAGGAGAACTATTTGAAACAAATTGGTGATACATTTGATGAAGATTCAGAAACTGAAAACGAAATTGTCATAGAATGCGAAAAAGAGTACGACTCAGATGATAGTACTAAAGATGAGCAAAATGAAGACAGTATTTTGACTGGAAAAGATGGAAGTCAATGGTGCATTGAACCTTTACCAAGTTCGCAAACCAAATCTCGCAACATTTCACGCCAAAAAGGTGGACCTTCAGCAAATAGCATTTCTTTTTCAGAAAAATAAATTTTCAAGTCAATTATAACTCCAGAAATATGCGACATTATATTGAGAGAAACAAATCGAAAAGCAAAAAGAGTCTGCGAAGCTTATAATAATAAGATAGTACAAAAGTTTCCTAATTCTTCTGAAACAGTTCCCAAAAAAACATTTCAACTATTTACCGAAACTGAATTTGATGCGTTTTTGTTTATTCTTATTGCATCCGGTGTACACAGAGACAATAGAACTAATCTGAGCGATTTGTGGAATCCCGATTCATTGCTTCTTATATGTGTGGCAATGTCTCGCGACCGCTTCAAGACAAAGCTGTACCAATCCAGGACATCTGGACTACGATGAATACAAATTTAGAGAAATCATACAAGCCATATCAATGCCTCACCATCGACGAGCAACTGTTTCCATTTAGAGGCCATACCAAGTTTACACAATATATTCCCTCTAAACCGGCTAAGTACGGCATTAAGATTTTCTGGGGTTGTGACTCAATGAATGCTTACCCACTACAAGGCCACATTTATACTGGAAAGCCAAAAGTCGGTCCACGACAAAAGAATATTGGAGAAAGAACTGTACTTGACCTAGTTGAATTGTATAAAGGATCTGGAAGAAACGTAGTGACAGATAATTTTTTTACATCCTTAGAATTAGCTAAGAAATTAAATTCTTGGAATATGACATTAGTTGGTACAGTAAGAAAAATAAGTAGTTCCTGCCAAGCAATATGCAGCCTACAAAGGACCGGCCTATTTATTCAACAAACTTTGTATACAACAGTGACGCCACAATATGTTCATATGTACAAAAAAGAACAAAGCAGCCGTTCTACTATCAACTATGCGTACGAGAGGAGAAGTTGAAAACACACTATTAGCCAAGCCAGAAATTATCAAGTACTACAACAAAACTAAAGGTGGAGTTGATGTAATGAATAAAATGTTGGCTGAGGATACAGTGAAGCGACTAAGATTACGCTGGAGAGCATCATCCAAGGAACAAGACAAAAGATCAGCGTAGAAAGTTTTTGAAAGCTCTTTCCAAGCAGCTATGTATGCAATCAGTCGAAGAACGTAGCAGCAACAAATTAATTGTATGTACATATTTTGCACGAGGGGCTATAGAAATGGCAACGCCAAATCTGCAAAGTTCCTTATGGTAGACATGGAGCCTCTCCAGTCGTTGGCAGTTGTTATGTTTGCCAATATGAGAAACGTAAACAACGTAAGACTAGAAAATCATGTGTGATATGCGTGAAACCTGTTTGCGATGAACACTGAATTCAAAATACAACATGCATATCATGCACACAAATTCAATAAAAATATTTCTAATTTCTCATGTAAATTCAAGTGTTCATGCATTTTGAAGCGTATTTATAAAATTAATTTTAATTCGTTTTCTTTGCTTATTTTCATATAAGATATATGAAGGTACAATTATACCTTGTCAGCCTTTTAAGGGTGTCAAATCAACTTGGCCTTATAAAATAGGTAAGACATTGACATATTTTCCTGAAATTTTAAAAATATAAATCGTAATCAAAAGTTTGAAAATGTCAAAGAACTTCAGATATATTTTATTTATAGAAAAAAAGTTATTGCACTTCAAAAACGGAAAAGGTACAATTGTACCTGTTCCGTCCGACTAGGGTTAATAAAGAAAAAATACTGTACTGGCAATTAAAAAATAGGAAACGGGAACTAAAAACAATACTATTATACAATTATTGGTATTTCCAATAAACTTTTCAAATACAATTCGGTTAATAAGTGTGTACGGTAAAGCAAACATTTATTTAGAGAAAATTCAAAAAAAGTTGATAATCAAAAGTGGTAACTGCAAATACGGGTTTCCTAATCAAATATACAATTAAATTAAGGTTTTGTCAAAACCAGCCGAATTGTGGATTGCATTGATTGTAGACGCAACTAATGATTGGTATTGGCAAACGAATTTCAGACTATGTTTGTTTTCCTAACAAAATATATAAATTCGTATTTAGCACTCAACATTTATAAGTGTTTGTGGTGTAAGGGATAGAGCGGCAGCCAATTTTTTATTTTTTTTAAAGAGAAGCAACACTCAGGAAATTCTTCCAAAATATTAATGTGTTGCTTTTTATGGAAAAGAGATAGCGGAGAGATGAAAGGTGGGGAAAGAGGTAGGGCATCACACATGGTAACACTGTAATTGCGCGAGATGATAAATCTTAGAAGAGTTGGTGCTCGTCACCTGATAGAGAGTTGTCGAACTTAATGAAGCTCTTCTTTTTAGGTTCATAGCCCTGATTCAATATTTTACTTTGGTGGGGTTAAGTCATATGGGAACACCGAATGTGGGCGCTGCGGTACGTATGAGAGATAGAAAACTCATACGTATTATTTTTTAAATTAACGTTGTCGTCGAAGGGAATCGAACCCGGGACCATCAATGTAACAATCCAACGCGCTAACCATTACACCACAACGGGCTAACCATTACACAACAACGCCCAAAATATTATTGCAAAACCCTAACCGTAACATACCGGAAGTGGCCATTACATCCGTCTAGCTCAACGACGTCCTGGGGGGGTAAGACCTGTTACTTCCAGCAGATGGCCAAACAATAAAATAAAAAAAAATTAATCCGAGTTTACGAGTTCAAATGATGGAAAAGGCAAACGCACAAAGTTTTTTTTTATTAAAATGAAATACTAAAATGTTTAAACAGCCACAAATTTTAAGAAGCTGAAATTAAAATTATTGGCGATTTTTTTGCGAGTTGAATTGCTCTGTTTGGCGAAAAACGGAAAAATAAGTCTGATAATCCTGGTTATATGTACTGCACTGGTCAGAAGATTAAAAAAGTTATGTTCTTTCAACAAATTCGGCAAAAAAAGTTTTGTTTTCATTATTTTTTTTTTTATTTACGTCTATTGACATCAATTTTTATGATTATTTAAAATGAAATACAAGTTTTTCACCAGAATCGATGTATTTATAGCTGATAAATGTGCAACGACAACTTTACCCAGCAGATGGGAAAGTTTAGTCGATTTGTGTTACTTTGGAAATCTTAAAAGCAAAATAAAGGAATAAAAATAATTTCTGGTTTAAACAAACAAATTAGGCTTACCAGACATGCGGTTTTGTCTAAAAATTTGCGGATTTTTTGTTGGGCTTGGGGACAGAAATTTTTAATTGGGGTAACGGAATTTTTTTGAGGATTTAAAAAAAATGTTGGGTATTTTTTGAGGATATTACAAATATTTGACAAATATTTTAATTGAATACATTTTTACCATTAAATCAGTCAAGTTAAAGCCTGTATGACACCTGCTTTTCCAAGCAACTTTAGGGTTTTTATATAAAAAAATGTAAAATTTTCTTAAAACGATTTATGGAAAACCCCAGATAACATGTCATATAGATTTCAGAGAATAATTTTACGATTAAATTAATCAAAAATGAGCTTTATATTCCTAAAAGTTAAAACATTTGCATGAAGATTGTTCATTCAAAAAACATATGTTTTGACTTAAAAATGATAAAAACAAAATCTATACTCATATTCACAAAATGTCCAAACCTATATAATTTTCTGAGTCATTTGTGTGCAATTTTTAACAAAACTCCCTTCAAATATGAAGGCTCGTTTACGACTCCTGGAATAAGAACCGCCAGAAATTTTCCCAAATTGGCTTGGTTTTTACCCATCAATAATTCCATTTAGATTATTTTTAAATGTATTAAATACAAATTTCGCTATTTTTAAAACGTCACTGTAGAAAAAATATGAATAATCTAAAGATTAAAAAATAATTATGTACCTAATATTTTTATTTATCGAAATTTGTTTTTGATTAAAAAACGTCTGAAATTGAAAGTCCTTAAATTAAATTATTCATTTTAGAAATACAATTAATTGATAATTTCTGAAACACAATTTATAATTTCGGAAGTACAATTGATAAATATGTAATAAAACTGATAATTTCTGAAATACAATTTATAACTTCCGAAATAAACTTAGAAATGGTGTAGTTTGTAATAATATTTCTATTAATTTAAAGTCTTAGTAGATTTTTAATTTTTAGGAGATATTTATTTATTTATTTATACAGGTTTAGAACTTTAAGTTGGCAACACTTTTTTAACTGGCGGCCATTTTGTCAGCTGTCAAGTGATTTATGTTTAGTTTGGTTTGGCATTTCAACATGAATAGACTGAACAACGCTTCCAAGTGCAAATTTATTTTGAAAATCATGGTTCTGTTCGAAATATGTATCGCGCACGAATTTTGCGAATTATGTTTAGCGATTAAGCTCACTTTTGGTTAAATGGATACGTCAGTAAACACAACTGCCGTATTTCGAGTGATGACAATCCTCAAGTGTATGCTGAGACACCGTTACATCCAGAAAAACTGACTGTTTGTTCATTGGTCCGTACTTCTTTAAAAACGATGCTGGTCCGAACGTTACAGTCAATGTTGACAGCTATAGAGCCATGATTATTGACTTGTTTGTCCATCAATTGAACAACCACAATGTGCTGCAGCTGTGATTTCAACAAGACGGCGCAACAAACGAAGCAACGTTTGGTAACAGCATAGTTTGACGTTTCGGACCCGTGAATTTGCCTCCAAAATCGTGCGATTTAACGGCGCTGGACTATTTTCTGTGGGAATATGTGAAGTCTCTAGTCTACGCCGATAAGCCCGACGGTTATTGCCAATATACGGCCATTAATGTTGGAAAAAGTCATCGAAAATTGGACCTCCAGATTAGACTACGTCCGAGCCAGACGTGGCGGTCATATTCCAGAAGTCATATATAAATTATAATGCCAGAAGATTATCTTTCAAATAAAGTAAATTTAATGTCAATTTAAAAAAGTCATCTTCGTTTTATTCCATTTCAAAGTTATATATCTTTACAAAAAACACCCTATAGCTTCAAAGCTTTCATTGTTACTCTTTTTCTTAGTTTGTAGTAAAAAATGTTGATTTTCACATTTATGAAGTTTTTCGACATTGATTTTCGTCCAATTAAATACTTCATATATATGATGACGCTGTGTCATAAAAGGACAAATTAATGACAGGATTTTCCAAATTTATGAAATGTTTCTTAAATATTCTGAAGTTAAATAACATTTTAAGAAACGATTTATAAATATTATTATAAAGGGTCCGCCATCTAACATTTTTTTTCAACTAGTGCTTATTTCGTGAATGGTAACACTTAGCTCATGTCTGATTTGACATATAATTAGTTTTATCCTTCCGCTGAACGAATGTGGTTGTATATACGCTTGAACAACGGCGCTACGTGCCACACAGCCGAAGCTACACTCGATGTTTTGCGTCCTGTTATTGAAGATCGCATTATCAGCCGCAGATGTCGTTTGGCCACCTCGGAGCTGCGATTTGACACCGTTGGACTATTATTTGTGGGGTGCCGTCAAAGATAAGTGTTACGCCAACAAGCCAGAGGCAATTGACGCTTTAAAGGACAATATTCGTGAAGCCATTGGTGAAATACAGCTGCACACAATCGATAATGTGCTTAAAAATTGGACCGATCGTGTAGGCTACTGCATGGCCAGCCGAGGCAGGCATTTGAATGAAATTATTTTCCATTATTAACCGCAAGGATTGTACTTTCAAATAAAAAATGAAATTTGAGAAAATATTCAGCAGTTGTTTTTATAGCATTTTCAAAAAAAAAAAAGTTATTTGCGGACCCTTTATTTTTAATAAATAGAATGAAGCAATTTCAAAAAATTTTATGAAAGTTTTATAAATGTTTATGAAATGTTTCATAAATGCTATGAAACGTTTCATATTAGTTTTATATTATATTTAAAAAATTCTATATAAAATTACGATCACATGAAATATAATTTAACCATCTAACCAACAAGTCCGCTTCCAGGCGGGGTATTTTAATTTGACATAAATGCCTCAAATGAGTGTTTTATAATAGGAAATTAACCTATTTCGATAGAAAACTAAATTTACGAAATAATTTGTGAAGTAATTTTTTGTGCTCATGGACCGTTTGGCAGCGAGAATGCGTTAAAGTTAGAATTTCGTAACATTTCAAAAAAAATAAATATTTTGAAAAGAGCACAATTTTCAAAAATCTTAAAAAAATTTTATGTTCTTAAACTTTTCAAAAAAGCTCTAACTTTTGTCGAAGGATATACAGGATTCCATTACCATAACTTTAAAGGATATCGTCTTCACTTGAAAACTTATGGATGAATTTTTATTAAATTTGACAGAAATATTGTATTTAGTAGTATTAGCAAAGCCTTTAAGTTTAATCAATGTATGTTGAAGTTTATTAACAGAAATAATTTTTGCCTAAACTTTATAATAATATTAAAACCTAAATTTGGTTTCGTATCCTACTAGTAGTTCTATTAAAATATTAAACACCAATGTTGGAATTTTATATTAACAAATTTAACACTAAACCGTAATTTACAAATTTTTAACATAATGGTAGACTTAAAGAAATAGGTCCCATGATAGTGTATCCTATCATCATATTTTAAAAATAATGATTTTGGGACATTTGATATACACTCATATGTAACACATACATAGAGATTCTAATTTATGTGTATACAATAGAGAGGTCCCTATTTTTTAACTTGCGAATTTTTACCGTAACTCTGCCTAGAAATGTTCCTTTGCAGAAAACAACATAATATGTAAAATTTAACGATCGAGAAGCATCATCATTGAAGTTATAAAAGGGAATTTTTATAGAATTAATAACTGCATTTTAGTAGTTTTTACCTTATTTGGATATTTAACATTGAAAAAAAAATTTAGGCAATAGAGAAATCGCAATAGTATTAATTTGCCTTTTCTACAAGACCTTAGAGAAGAAATTAGCTTGAAATTTTTACCGAATTATAGGAAATCCCCAGGCCACTTGTGTTCGGCAGGGCACTAGTCTAATTTTAGGCTCTATTTTAAAGGATTTGGATTACTTCAATTCCAATTTCGTATTCTAGTCGGATATACTCAGGTAAAATCTATAATATCGTTAACCCATTCAGAACTAATACCAAAATGGACCCCATATTTTTAAGCGTGGTTCTCAAAACTACAATCTGAAGTATTTAGAAAATGTCTTAACACTACTTTAAAAAATGTAACTATGTTATTTTATTTTTTTGTCCTCTACAAACCAAAAAGAATTGAAATGATAGATCGAAAATCGAAACATCCGTTAAAGCTGTTAGTGGTACTCGTTTACAATATGTTCTTTGTGCAAGTAACATTTTTACCCTATGGGGAATGGGACCGGTTCTGCGTGTGCCACAGGATCGGTCCCTTCGTGCCAGAGCCCGTTCCTCTGCTAAACCCTACCCTATGTAAACAACTGGCAACTTTAACATTGGCTTGTCATAGGAGGGGGTCATTTGTCCTGCTTTAAACCACATATTGGCATGCCACAGGACTAACCAAAGATGGGCATACCACAAGACTGTCGCAAAAGGGCCATGTCGTATAAAATAAACGAAAACTAAACAGCTTCCAATGGGTAAAATTCTGGCCAACTGGCTTTTTCTTGTTAATAAGCATTCGTGTTAAGTGGTATGTCCTCCCTTTACCAGTCACAGGATTGGTAATTTTAGGACAATTGACACTGCTTAACCCACTTCAGTATTAAACTATACCAGTCCTGTGATAAGTCCTTCTTTAACCAGTCACTTTTAGGCCAATTGACTCCACATTTCCCATAGGTTATATAAGCGAATTTTGTGTGAAGTGAAGAATTCAATATATAAAAAAAAATCTAAGAAGAATTTAGAAATTATGATTAATATAAAAAAATATATATCAAAATAAAGTAAAAAGGCTGTTTTCTTAACATTATTTTTTTCCGAATTGAGTTTATTTAATTTTTTAGATTACGGATTTATATATAAAGAATAATTTCTAAGAAAAGCTACCATCAAAATTAGCAAATGGAAAAAATAAGGACCACTCTAATAAACACAATATATGTATATAAGGTTTTCGAAGCCAACTGCCCCGCATCTGGAAAAAATAAGTCGTATCTACATCAAACTTACAATATTTAGTCTTCCAGAAAACGGGAATAAAAATGGAAGTACTTTTTAAAATTTTCCAAAAAGTAGGCGAATTAGGCGTGGTTAAATACTGACTCATTCATCGATAACGTTCAATATATTATATATAATAAAATAACCGAATTTGGAAAATGCTAGAAATTTTACAACATAAATGGTTTTTTATGGAGAATTTAAGAATCTTAAACTCATTCTTAAATTTCAATGCTATTTATAACACAATTTATCTTTAAATTGTCTGAATTTATAAAAAAAAAAATATTACCAATATTTGTTTTTAAACTAAATAAATAACGTGGTCGCGCAGAGATTCAAAACTGGGGTCTTTGGTTGTTAGGCGATAACTCTACCAACTGAGCTATCGTCACTTATAATAATGGGTTGCTTAAAATGTAAATGAATTGTGTTTTCGTCTGTGATAGTAAAAATATATACCTTACCCTCTTGATTGCAAAAAATAAGGTAATATGTCTGTAAATATATTTTCTAAAACATTTTTTAATTATAACTTTACATTTATATTACATGCATTATGTATTTGATGATTGGTAAGTCATTATTTTATGTTTTGAAATAATGTAAAATGTAATGATTTATCATTTCTACACTCAAAATAAAATAAGTTATTAGTAAAGTTAGTCAAAAGTTTTGTTAATCAGGTATACTGTATCTGTTTTTCACACAAAAGGACGCTAAAAGAAAAAATCCATATGTGGATTAAAAAAACTTTAATTTTGTGTTATCACTGGGTTGTCAAAGTAATTTTCTTTTAATTATATCAAAGACAGAAAGAAATTTGATAAACACTAAATGTGTATCTGTAAACTAAATCTTTATAGTGATTATTTATGTAGTGTGGTAAAATTGCAAACAAATATACGTCCAGATAAATAGACTATAGGAAAAGACACACATCTTACGTAATTTTTTATGTTTCATTTTCTTTTTGCAAAAAGTTGTGTATATTTAGACAAACATTGATGTAAGTAGTTGAAAGATAATGTTGTTTATGTCATATATAATTATTTTTATATATTTTCATTTATTAAATTAATTCATGTCGTCAATGTGTGAGTATAAACCTGTTTATATATTGTAACGTATTGTAAATCATTTTGAAAAGAATAACAATTTTTTTTAAGATTTCCAGCAAATAAATTAACTAAACTATAATTTTTCTACAAATTTTTTGATTTTTTTCAGTCTACTAATATTCAGCAAACATTTTATTAACTTTTAGCAAGGATTTTTAAATTTTTAATGAACTAAATGTTAACTAAATGACTAAAATTTTGCTGACTCAGCTAAAATTTTTTGCTTACTTTACTAGCTATTTTTTTGGAGTCTAGCCTACCCATGAGTGTTCAATTATTGGTAACTCGTTACTTTGTGTTGCAAAATAATGCTGAAAATAACCAACTATTGGTAACTCATTACTCTATGTTTCGAAATAATGCTAAAGGTATGGAGTATTTACATACAAAGTAATGAATTATGTAACCCATTATCGGTAACTCGTTACTTTTTGTTGGACAATAATGAAACACATAAGCAGCATACATTATAAGGTAATGCATTACGTTATCGTACCCATTACCAAAGTTTTCTTGTGCATTATCGTAAATTGTATATAAGAATTTATCAATTTTATTTAGGAAATTATCAGTGTAATTTAGAAATGACACGAATGTATTACAGAAATTATCAATTGTATTTCAGGAATTATTAAAAGTTTTTCATTAGAATTTTTGACAATTTCTGAAAAACAATTGATAATTTCTGACACAAAACTGTTAAATCTAAAATACAATTTATAATTTTAAAAAACCACAAATGATAAATACAATTGATAACTTCGAAAATACAATTAAAAATGGTGTAGATCTAAACTAAAAAAAAATATATTTTTTTTGAAATTTACACAAAAAAATCTATTGTTCTATTTCTATCATTTTCTACATTTAATTGTATTATTGAAAAAATCATGTAATACAAGAAATATGTAAGTTTAACACTGATACGATATACATTTTTTAGCTGGACAGTTAGTATGAAATACCATATATATACATATATTACATAATGGCAAGAGTAGATAAAAAACATATACTACATTTGTTTAACCCTTTACTTCATAGCATTACATATGTATATGTAACGAATACTTTGACAGCATGCAGCGTTAACTATAGTAAGCCAGGACACTTTTTTTTATTAAATACGGCAAAACCACATTTGAATTATGACTATTTCCAGTGTAGAAAAGCACCATATAAGTCGTTATATAAGTACATATTTGGTAAGGGCAAGTATTTTCAGTTGTCATTACAAATCTCATCAATTTTACATATGGATGTCGCGCAAAATAATAAAATATGGTTCAAACCTTTGACTCCAGGTTGTCTCTCAAGCGCTCTACCATTTCAGCTATCTCGACATGTTATACTTGATAGATAAAAACATAATTGAACTGCTTGCACAAAATGTCATTACTTTCCAGCTTACAAAAAATTAAAAATAATTAGTTCTATATATACTTACAAGAGTTGAAACAATAATGAGTCTAGAAATAAATTTTCGAAAAAATTTTAGATCATTACTTTTTATTTAAAATAATGATACAAATAAGTACACATGGGTAACGCATTATTTGTTGTATTAAAGTAATGGAAAAATTAACTATTTATTAGTAAGTCCTTATTATTTGTGTTAAAGTTATGCAGGGAATAAGCTGGTGTGATTACTGGTAGTGAAAAAAGTAAGGACATGTCATTACATTTTCTACACTGGGTATATCAGAAATTTTTGTAAAGAAAAATTTCCAAAAATAGGTGATTCCTAAAACAAAATAAAATTATAGTTCTTAATTAATTAAGTATTGAAAAAATACTATTTTTTTTCGATATATTTTTGGGTATTGGCTGATCCGAAATATTGACCGTTTTTGGTTTTTCGCATAAAATTGTTGAAAGCGAAAATACAGAAATATATAAGTGACGACTTATTTTACATTTGCTATCAAACTTTTTATAAGTTTTATTTAAATCTGAAGATTGATGCAGTTAAGGGTTAATACCAGCATGCTTCAGCATTATCATCCCTTTTTAAAGTTACAAAAAACCGCAAAACATTATTAAATTGTAAAAAACGCAGTTTCTATTTTATAGAAATTCGTTTTAATATTATACATATGAATAGTACCCCAGCAAAAAATATTTTTTACTTGGAAGCACAATTGTAAGTAAGGCATTTGCCGGAAGCAATTCCTACAGTCTCTAAAGGGAGCTTATTAACAACGACTAATGAATGCATATTATTAAGTTTACTTTATTTTAATGTTTCCATGCAAGCGGTAAAGTTTAATAAAACAAATTTTGTAGCTTCCTTGGAAATCCTTGCCATACTCTATGGCATTATTGGAAGCGATAATGCACCCACCCACTTTTATTGCTTCCAAAATTGAAAACTGTTTTGCTGGGTTATTTTGAAAAAATAGTAATAGTTTTTTAACCATATATTATAGGCTTTGATATTTAACCCACTAAAAAATATGGGCGGTATACTTACCCTTACGGACGGTATTTTTTCATAACATACAGTATGCCCTCATACTACCTTAATTATGTGATCTTTCGACAAAATTCGAAATGCATGGCAATTTCGTTTAGCATTTTTAATAAAAAGTAGCGTTGACAGACAGATCAATGTTTGGTTGCTTTTGATTTTCAAAGTTTGATTAACTAAAAATCAATTATAACAATTTTATTTAATTATTTTATAAAATTTATTTAATCACAGTAACCCAGCAAAACCATGGTATGAGGTTACTTACTTGTATTACTTCGGCACTTAAATGAAATTACTTCGCTCACTAGTGATTCCAAATTCGGCTGAAGTGTACTTTAAATTGAAAATAAAGAAAAGAAGATATTTCGAATCCTGAACATAGCATCTAAACTGAAAAAAATGTTGGTAAAGTCAGCAAAAAATTTTGCTGAGTCAGCAAAATTTTCAGGAGGGTGATTGAAAATAATTGCTAATGTCGGTAAAATCTTTTGCTGAAACTCAGCGAGCTGATGGGGATTACAAAATACTAAACTACACAAAAAAGGACATATTACATGTCGAAATAGATCAGGTGGTAGAGCCGTTAATTGAGAACATGTAGTCCCAGGTTCGAATCCCGTGTTTGCTCAATTTAATTAACCCTGCAGTACTATCGTCTGGGTGGAATACACCCATAAGGCTGAATTTTTGCTTTCTTTTTCAAGAGAGATGTACATTAACAAAATATTATTTAAAATAAATGAAATGCCAAACTTATAAATTTATTTATTAAAAAAAAAAAAAATATTATTGGCATAATTGAATTTAAGTGATTTGAATGACAGATACTAATAAGTAGGGGTGAATTACATCCAACGATAGTAATGACGTAAGTTGAATAAGGATAGTAATGCAGGGTTAAAACATATCACAAAAAAATATTTTTTAATTTAGTTTTTTTTTAATATATTTTAAGACTCATTATTTTTCTTCATGCTGGTAAGCATATTGCTAACCACATATTTTTTTATTCTTTGTAAGGTTTTAGTAATGCTATGGCATTATTTTGGGCGATATGCCCATATAAAAGTAATGAGATTTATAATGGCAATTGTTAGTACTTTCCATTACCAAATATGAACTTATATTACCACTTATATTGCAATGTTTTTCTTCACTGGGATTTATAAGGATTTTTATCCTTATTAATAAAAAGTAAAATTTTCAACTTGCTTGCAATACCAGTGCGGTATCTCAGTACAAACACCGAAATGATTAAGGATAATAACAAATTAAAGATAATTACAAGGGCACACTAAAAAAAAAAGTCAGTAAAGTCAGCACCATTTTTGCCTGAATGATCCTTGCATTTCTGATGTAGGCGAAAAGGTGCTGAATTCAGCGAAATTTTTGCTGAACTTACCCCTGGTTTCTACAACACGTTCGCCTCTACACGAACGGGTGACTACATGTATTTTGTTTTTGCATTGCAAGTATTTTGTTATTGTTTTTAGACGAACGTGAAGCAAAACGTGTTCTAGAAACAGGGCGTTACACTTTTTTTTTTGATGATATTAGCAATTTTTGGGCAAGAACTCTCCCAGAAAATATGTAGCTGATTTGCAGTCTTTTTTTTAGAGTAAATTTATATTTAACAAAAAAATTCACGAATGATGTAAATGTAAAATCCACGATGTTTCAAAAACAGCAAATGAAAAAAATTTTTCAGAAGACTTGAATTCAGTGTAGCTAATATTACGTTTCCACTGAACGTGTTTTGAAATAAAACATGTTTTGTGCATGTTTTCTCATACATTTTTTTTTTTCACCTAAACACATATTTTTCTCGAAACACGTACGTAAGTGGAAACATAGTAAAAGTGTATTAAATATATGTATTTTGAAAATAGATTCTGCAGAAAGTTGAAATTGGTTGAGTAGTGTAATTACAAAACATAAATATAAATATGTTTTCTAAGAGTTTCCCAGTTTTCAAAACAGGAATAATGAGATTTTCTTTGATCATGTAATACCAATTCATAAGATGCATTTATTATAACAATAATTATTAAATATTAGGTACAATTTCAAGGTTAATTTAAAATAATACACACAAATGATCATAAAATCAACAAACAACTAAATAATTTATAATTAAAAATAATTTTATTACCCACCTTAATAGTCAAACCTCTGCTCACAACAAGTTCAGGAAAGATATAAAGTCTTTTAACAGTGGAAATTTTGCTATATTTTCATTTTAGAAATGATCTCAGCATTTATTTAATGTCACGTTTGGTTATTGTTCGATCTTAATATTTAGTATAGAAGTGTTTTTTTTTTTTTTTGTTTTTAAATTGTACTATGAACAATTAATTTATTTTAGAAGGTAAGATAAAACAGTGGCAGAATATGTAGTTTACCTCATATATTCATTTGTTTTCATAACAATTTATAATTTTTTATTTATTTTGTGAGCTCGTTCTTTAAGTTTATTGAAATGTGTCGCCAACAAGTCTGCCGAAAAAAAAAATTTTTTTGGCCACAAAAAAATATTTGTAAAATTTCTTGGCAAACATAATTATTTTGTTAAAATTTAAACATAAAAATAACCATAAAGGTGATATGAATACTAAAATAATTTGTGTTCATATCGTCCCATAAAATGTAAAATGACGTAACTATTACCAAAGTTTCGGAAACCTGGTCTTTAATTATTTTAAAAATTTGCATTGAAGTGATGCAAAATCTACACAAAATGGTATTCATAAAAAAATTGCCATAATTTTTTACAATTCAGTCAGTCAAAATTATAGGGTTTGAGCAATAAATGTGTGGCTCGATTAAAAAATTTTTTAAAAGTGAAATATGTAATTTTTACTATATACACTTTAATACAATTTTGTTGAAATTTACTCTTTTAAATGTGGGTAACTTGTTACCTTTTATAAGTTGGGCAAAAATAGACACAATGCGTAAAATCAAAATAAAGGGTCCGCCATCTAACGTTTTTTTTTCAACTAGTGCTTATTTCGTGAATGGTAACACTTAGCTCATGTCTGATTTGACAGATAATTAGTTTTGTCCTTCCGCTGAACGATTATGGTCCGTATGTTCGTTATCTTGTGAAAAAAGTGAAAGAAACTGGCATCCTCATCGATAAACCAAAGCGTGAAAAGCCAAAAACAGTGCGTACACCCGAGAATATTGCTGCTGTGGCAGAAAGTGTGCGTGAAGCGCCATCAACATCAATTCACCGTCGTTCTCAACAATTGAACATTTCGAAGACATCATTGAGACGAATTTAGCATAAAGACCTTGGTATGACGCCATACAAAGTCCAATTGGTTCAGGAGTTCAAAAAAAAAAGTTATTTGGCGGACCCTTTATATAAACAGATTGTATTTAAAAACAATAAACACAAATTGTCTAGAAGTATGTTTTAATTGTGTAAAAAAGGTTTAGCAACATTTCAATTTGTTGAAATTTCAATTACTACTAAATGCATAAACCTCCAAATAAGATGTCTAACAATGCGCTTAAAAATGCATAAATGTACTATAAATATTTTTTTTTTATTAAATACGGCATATTAGGTGCTTAAAATAAAAACAAATGCATTCAAAAATTCATATATTTATTAAAACAGAAATTCCTGAAAAAAGATAACCAACAACAATTAACAAAACGTACACCAAGAATTTTAAATACGATATCTGCGCATTCTTTCTACATAAAACCGCTAATTTTCTGAACTTTTTTCGCAATAGTACTCGAGATTCTGGATGTAAGATTTAGAATATAAAGATTTTCTATATGTAAAAGGTTTTAGAATCTTTGAAGTTTTTTTTTATTTAAAGGTATTTTTAAAGAAAAGATTTTTGTATTTTCTATGGAAAATCCAGAAAAATCCAATCGTTAGAATCTGACGATTTTTATAAAGGAAAATCGCATCTGAATTTTATTTCTTAAGGAAAAACCGCCTTAGCGTCTGAATGGTTTTCCCTAGCAGTTTCAAGGTTTTTAGGTTTTTACAAGGCAAAAAGTTACATTCATCCGAGGGGGTTTCTAAAGAAAAAAAAAAACCTCAGAGTCTGAGTGTTTTTATATAAAATAAAAATATATCACAATATAAGAGTTTTCTATATAAAAAGTCCTCAGAATTTTTAGGATTTTCTCCATGCAAATGGCTTTAGAGTCTACAGGTCTTTATATTAAGAAAAATATAAGGTACGGTATAATCTACACAATCGAAGTATTGTTCTTTATAATAAGTCCTGATAAACAGATAATTTTGTTTTGTTGATTCTTTAGAAAAGATCCTCATTATTTGAAGATTTGGTAGAAACCATCTTCGGAAAAAGTTTTCCGGATGATCCGTTTTTATATTTATTTATTTACTTTATTTCAAAAACATTTTAACTACAATACACTTAAAGACTCTTTTCAAAATAATGTGCAACATTTTACTGGGAACCCGTCGGTTGATACTTTGAGATTGATAGATCGTCTTTCTAATGCTTGTGAGGATGCAACTGCAACTTTGAATGCTTGTGAGGATGCAACATTTTTAAACAATGATATTGCTCCTTGGTTGAATCAAAATTTACAAAATCTTATTTTATTAAAAGGAAAACTGCTTAAACAGAGGAGGAAGAGGCCAAACAACACGGATGTACAAGATAGATTGAAGAGGATAGTAAAGTTATAAAAATAGCTTGTAAAAACTCTATGAATAATTACTATTATAATAACATTAGTAATTTTCAAAATGATCCTAAAAAATGTTGGAGATTTCTTAATGAGACTTTGGGACGAAATATTAAAACCAAAATCACTTTGAAAGATTCAAATGGTATTTTAATAACTGATGATTCTGCAAAATGTGAACGTTTTAATCAATATTTTCTACAAGTTCCCATAAATATCAAGCAACAAATCCATAGTTCCCATGTAGATACATTTAACGACCTTAAGACATTATGTTATCAAAACAGTACTTTTCATTTGAATAACACAACGGTTGATGAAATCTTCAGAGTTATTGCCAATTTTTCCTCAAATAAGAGTCCTGGGCATGATAATCTGTCACCAAGAATATTTATTGAATGCAATCAGGAAATCTCACAAGATTTGCTTAAGATTTTTAACAGCATTATTCAAACCTCAGAGTATCCCAGTATTTTAAAAATTTCTAGAATTACACCAATACCAAAGGAGTTACACACCGACAAAGAGGATAAATATAGACATATTGCTTTGTTACCAGTAATTGATAAAATATTTGAGAAAATAATTCATCAACAATTATTAAACTATCTAGAAAATAATAAATAAATTTATGATTGCCAATATGGCTTTAGAAAGGGCAGTGGAACCGAAAATGCTGTTGTGAATGTCGTCAATCATATCTGTAAAGGATTAGATGAAGGTTTTAATGGAGTAGCTGGCATATTCTTTGATTTTTCCAAAGCTTTTGATCTTGAAGATCACGATATTATGATCCAAAAGCTTCAGTTTTATGGAATAGGAGGAAGTGAACTAAAGCTTTTTAAAAGTTATCTATACAATAGAAAACAGTATGTAGAGATAAACGGTTGTCGCAGTTTACTTGGTATTGTTGAGCATGGTGTGCCACAGGGTAGTGTTTTGGGACCGCTTTTGCTTACAATTTATATAAACGATATTGTAAATCTTGGATTGTATGGAAAAGTTTTTATGTATGCTGATGACATCTCGTTATTTTATCCATACAAATATGATGCAGCTCTAAAAGCATATATGGAAAAAGATGCCGCACTAGTCTTTGAATTTGCTAGATTAAACAAGTTAGCAATAAACACTGAAAAAACCAAATTTCTGCGATTCAGACTTCATGTGTGCAACAATGCCCAAAGATTTAGTATTTATGTAAATGGTGAAGAATTATTTAAAAGTGAGTCATTAAAATACTTGGGAGTTAATCTACAGTGTAATTTATCATGGACCTTGCATATTCGGGAATGGAAGGCGAAAATATCCCCGGTAGTAGGATTGTTATATAAGTTTAAAAATAAGTTTAACGTTAACACCAAATTGCTGCTATATCAAGCGTTAATTCAAAGCCAATTAAACTATATGGTTGTAGTATACGGCTGTAAAAATAGCACTGAACTAATATCGTTGCAAATAACTCAAAACAAAGCTTTAAAAACGGTACACAATCTTCCACTTTTACACCTGACATTGTCGCTATATAGAGATGTAACCAAAACAATCTTGCCAATTAATGGTTTATACAAAATGCAATTATTGATATTTGTCTTTAAATCATTGCAAAATATTGGTCACAACACAATTAAGTTTTCGAGAAACCAGGCTACGTACAATACTAGAAATAGCTCAAATTTAAGAACGTACAGATGCAGATTAGAAACAACTAAACAAAAAATTGAATATATTGGTGGAGTTGAGTTTAATAACTTGCCAGAAAATATTAAAATTATTCAAAGAATTTCAATCTTTAAATCAAATTTAAAAAGTTATTTGTTACAAAATTTAGGAATGCTTCTAGTGTAAAAAGAATGTAATTTATTTAAACATTATAGTTATTTTTTTTAACTAAAATGATATAGTACATAAATTTAGTTAATTTATTTCTTTCTTGTATTAAATTTTACGCCAACTGGCCTCAATAATGTCCTAGGACGCTGAGGCAAGAAAATAATTGTAGAAACAAAATAAGAAAATAAATTAATAAAAAACAAAAAAAAAAAAAAAATAAAAAAAGTCTATGGAAATAATCCGTTCAGACCATGAACATTTAATACTATAAAAAATATTATACAATACAAATACTAGAATTACTTATTTAATTTAAGGAATTTAAATATAAGATAATATCTCTCTTTACAATATCTAAACCTTTATTAAAGTCAATTAACTGAAACAACATATTAAACTCGTCGCAAATTCTACGAAATGGATCAAAGTTAGCAAAGTTAGATTTATAATATTTAATATTAAAAAATTCATAATTTCTTGAACAACGAAATGGAATATTCATATTTATTTTACTTAGCAGATATTTCGAATTAATATTGCAGGCACACGAACAAGATTTTCATGATAGTCTTTTACATATACTGTTTATCAAAATTTGTAAAAATTGACAGCTGTGACGTAGGCTGCACGCAAGTTAAAAGCAATTTCAATATTTGTGAAAGGAAAAACAAAAACAATTTCAAAAGAATTGTAATCAGCTATTTTCTTGAACGTAAATTGATACACTCCACTTGAATGAGAAATCTGAAGCAAGTTCGTTTCAATTTTAAAAAGTGTGAGTGTATTGGTAAAAAAGTGAGAGTGTATTAAAACTTGATAGGCAAAACTTGATCGTGTAACCATCAAGTAAGACTTCCATTCATCAACTTAAGCAGGAAGGACACATTCAGCATTTGCCTACGACTTTCAGTGTAAGTAGTTTAATAAGTGCAAGGCGATGTTGATATGAAGGCAGATTAACATTTGGATTCCAATTCAGGCCGCGAAGGCAAAATAATGAAAATTATTTTTGAACGGATTCAATAGAGTTTGAATGAATAAGGTATTGATGGTCCCACACAATGGAACCATATTCCAGAATCGGTCTAACCAGCGTTGTAAATAATTGTTTTGTAGTATATGGATCACAAAATTCTTTGAATCCAAGAACTCCAGTAGCTTTATTTACCGTTAATGATATGTGCTATCTAAAGTCCAACTTTCTATCTAGAAGATCCTTAAATGACTCCACTAACTCAAGACTTGAATCATTCATCACGTAGCACCCATTAATAGGAGTTGATCTGGACAATATCATATATTTGCATTTTTTAACATTAAGGCCCATTAAGTTTTTTTTTTGTATGGTATGGTATAATAATACAGTCAAAGTGTTTTTCTCAAAGTGCGAGGGTGATTCTTTATAAAAGATCCTCATTATCTTTTAATTTGTTAGAAAACCATCCTCATTTACTCTATAGCAAAACCTGTTATATGTAAAAAGAAATAACAAAAGCTAAATCTAGCCCAGCAAAATGCAGTCCATCTTCAACTTCAAAATTTAAGGTAATTTCTGAATGGGGTCATCCATTTTTTTGTAATTCGTTATTTCTGCAATTAGAAGCAAAAACAAACCGTGATCGCAACACTTTATATCCTATTGCCATAAGAACAATCATTTCAAAATATTAATCTAAAGGAAAAAAATCCATGGTTGCATATCGCTCATTTACTGCAATAACGTCATAAATCAAAAATTTTGATGTTGTAGAAAACGAGTTTAAAGTTTTCAATTTACTTCAAAAGGTGAGTATACAGTAGAGTGGTTCTGAAGCACTGTGTAAAACTACATTTCATTATAAAATTTTGGCATGATCGTGTTACCCCTGGCTAGTCAGAAAAAAAACAAACAGCTCACCGCTGGCAAGAAAAAGTTAGTACAAGTACTGGCAACTAGTGATTTTCCAATTCCAAAATGATGCTTTTCAAAAAGCACAACAAAGCACCGGCGAAACAAACAACTTAATGGGCACAAGAGATATACCAGACTGCAGTATTTTCGTCCCATCTATGGACTCGTCAGTGGTCTTTTATGTGTATATTGAATTTTTTAATTCTGAAATTGTTCTATATGAAAAACTTTTTAATTTCTGTCATGGCTGAGCGCCCTCATCATGCTATGGCTCACAGCATTACTTCTTAGCGAATTACACCACGGACGAGTCCTTGGATGGAATGAAACTGCTTCAGTCTGTTGTATCTCTTGTGTCCATTACATTTTTCATTACAAAAGGTTACTTTTTCTTCTTCCTGTAAATTAACTCTAAAAATTATTTAGTAATTTATTTTAAACATTAAATAGGATTGTCATTATGTGACGCTTACAAACAATTTAGCCAAAAGCAACGAATAGGTGGTCCAAAACTAGATTATCCAAAATAATTTTTTTTTTTAAAGATTTAAAGTTTTTGTTAATTTAATGAAAAAAATCAAAATGCTGTCCCGCATTTCTAGGACGAGTATTCAGCATTTTTTTCACTAAACACATAATGTGGATGAAAATTTCATAAACTTTAAGAAAAAGCATCACAGTTTTACTGAAACTATGTTTAATGAAACTTTTTCATTAGTCTTATTAAAATTAAAAATGAAGTTGCCGAAGAAAGTAGTAAATAAGCAGAATCTTTTTGCTAAACATTAGTAAAGTAAAAACAGGAGAAAAAAGTTAAAGTCTACTAAATTTTAGTTGTTATTATTGTGTAAGAAAGCTCTTAAATAAGCCGAAAAGACCAAATTTGTACAAATAAACTTATTTTTGTGGAAGTTATAACGAAAGAATATATATTACCTGATGAAAATCAAGTTTTTAGCGTACACTGAAGAAAACGTTAGCAAAGTAAGCAAAAAATTTTGCTGAGTCAGCAAAATTTTAGTCAGGGACTGCTTGCAAAAAATTGCTAATGTCAACAAAATCTTTTTCTAAAAATTAGCGATCTGATTTTTAGCAAACCAAATTGGTAGATTCAGCAACAGATTTGCTAACACTTAGTGGATTCGATCCTTGCTAAAAATTAATTCAATTTTTGCTGAATATTAGTAGACTAAAAAAAAAAATTATATTTTAGTTAATTTATTTGCTGAAAGTCATAAAATATATTTTTGTGATTCTTTTAAAAATAATTTACAATAAGTTACAAAATATTAAATAATGAAAATATAAATATAACGTAATATCTAAACAACTAGAATAATTTCATATAACATCAACAAAATTGTCTTACCACTACTTACATCAATGGTTGTCTAAATGATGCTATCTTTCAAAGAAACGCAAATGCCGCAGATATTTATTGAATAAAAAAAAATAATATGACATATACAACCCTTTTTTTGCCATAAGAAAACGGAAACATAAAAATCGACCTAAGATGTATGTCTTTGTCTTTCGCTTTAGTCTATCTAGCTGTATGTATATTTGTTTAATATATGACCACACTATATTATAAATCTCTATAAATATTTAGTTTAGAAATACACATTTTATCTGGATTAAGTTTAAATATTTTATTTTGTCTTTTATTTAATTAATTGACAATTACTTTTGCAAGCCGGTGATAACGCAAAATTAAAGTTGTTTTAATCCACAATATTGGTTTTTTGGATGAAAAACAGATACAAAATTCTTCCATGGTTGTTTTTTGTATATGAGTTACTAGAGTTGTACTTTTTAGTATCATTTTAATCGTCACTACTCCATCTTGACATGCCGCGATATCTATTTCATACTGCGTATATTGTTCAATCTGGTTGTCGTCCACACTATTAATGTGCTTAACAGCACGATTTTTTTAGCAAAATAAATTAGTAAAACATTAGTATAATTTTAGCAAAAAATTTGTTGAAAAATAGTATACCTGATTAACAAGACGTTTTACTAACTTTTCTACAAAATTATTTTTTTGTGTGTAGTAATCAGACATGGGCGACTTTAATTACATTTCACGATCATTAAATACTGAAATTTTTCTATGCCATTAATAATTTCAGACCTACGCTCTCACTTGTTAGCTTAAACGTTTTTAATCGGTTGATTTTTCACCGGGAATTTAAGAAAATATATCAAAGGTCCACTTTAGGAAACATTAAAATTTAATTTTGTCATTTTTTGTTTTACTTATTATATTTGTGTATGGAATCAATTGTTTTATCAAAAACAGTTTTCAAAAATCTCCAAAAAACAAACACTTTCGTAAAATAAACGAAATTTTTTGTTGTTTTGACATTAAATTCGTTTTTTATTAAACTCGATGATAGTTGACAGATTTGAGTTACTCATACAATAACACGAACCAAATTTAAAGGTCCACTTTAGGAAACAGGCCACTATAGGGAACATTCCACTGTAATTCTAATATTTTCTGGTTTTTTATATTATTAGAATGTTTTGTTTGTTTTAAGTAATTATACAATGAAATCATTTAATTATTATCTCGCTCTTTGATGTTAGAAACAAATACATTATAATTAATTAGTCAAGATTTTTTAACATTTATTTTTATTGTATTGCTTTTATTTTTCAACAAATAAATTTATTATTAATTAAATAATTTATACATGTCGATGGCCAAAGCTTGACACCACTAAACTGACATGTTAGCGTTATTAAGGTTAGCTCACAAAAGAGTTCCAACATCATACAGAACCCAGCAAAACCACACACATTACCAAATGATGGGTAAAGTAATGTATTGCCTTATTGATCCACGCTTCACAATACACATTACTTGGCTGACGAATTTTACAGGCGCTTAGTATAAAAGTAATGGGTGGACTCAGGGGGTAAACTTACTAGTTACTTATTTAATTTCCGGGTTCGGAAAAGTTATGTGTGTACAAATAGATTTTTAAAAAAACTAACTAACTAACTATCACTAATATTTATTTTTTAAATTAAATATATAGCGTGACCGTGCTGAGATTCGAACACGGGTTCACTGGTTGTTAGGCGAGAACTCCATAAACTGAGCTATCGTCACTTATAATAATGGTTTGCTTAAAATGTAAACTAATTGTTGTGCTTTGAGATTTCGTTTGTGATGTTAAAAATGGCTCTATGCAAAAAGTCCCAGTGCAAAAGCTCCCAATGAAATAAATTCTAAAAAAATTAAATGAGTCCCGTCTCGAAAAAGTGTAAAAAATTCTAAAAAAATTAAATAATTTCCAAAACAAAAATGAAACAAATCCTAGGTTTTGGTTGTTATTTCATCATGAAATAATTTCCAAAGAATAACAATTAAATAACTCCCAAAAATAGTCCATGCAACACAAATAGGTACCGTGAAATAACTTCCAAATGAAATAACTCCAAAAAAAAAATGAAATAACTCCCAAAAATTTTCCATATAAATTGGGATTTATTTCACTATGAAATAACTCCCAATGCGATAGGACTTATTTCACAATCTTCTGTTAGAAATTATTTCGTTATGAAATAACTCCCAAATGAAATAATTCCCAACCAGGTTTTGTTGGGATTTATTTCACTCCTTTTTGGCATTGGGAGTTATTTCACTTTTTTTGGGACTTATTTCATTTTTAAATGTGATTTTATCGTTGGGAGTTATTTCATTTTTGTTGGGAGTTATTTCATTTCTACTAAACTTACATTTTGGTAAATTTTATGCATTTGTAACGGTTCTTCAAATTGTCGTAAAGTAAATAATAGCAATACAATGAGTTATTTCACCAAAAGGAACTTAGTTCTTGCTAAAATTTTCGTAAGTAAAGATCGGTATCAAAGTGATTAAAAATAATGGCAAATCTTGAATTTGAAATAATGAGTGGCAAAAGAAGAAATAGTAATGGACTTTATGACACTCTGCAATGTGACATTATGTCCACAAATGGAATGACATAAAGTCCATGGACATTATGCCACTTTTTGGGTGACATAAGGTCCATGGACATTATACTCCAGTGTGGAAACAGATCAGTAATTTTGAAGTTTCTTTTGTTTCGCACGCAGAAAAAACTTTATTTCGCGAAGCCGCCTGGACGTTATGCCACATTTGAAAGTGACATAGTATCCAAAAAAATAACTACGACATTTTCCAAATTGTCATAAAGTCCATGGACATTATAACACTTTTCGAGTGACATAACGTCCATGGACATTATGTCATTGAACGTTATGACATGCCACCTCTCCATCAGGTGGCGACCAACACCTGTTCTAAGATTTATTATCTCGCGCAATTACAGTGTTGTCATGGTTGAAGCCCTTTTTCTTTCAATGACAGAAAATCCACAACTTTTTTTGGGTGCTATGTCATTTTATTTTGAAAAAACCTTTTTTTTTTGGGTAAAAAAAAGAAGTTATTGCCCAAAATCATAATTTATTTTTTTTAACCCTAGAAAGCAGGGACCGTTAAAATTATTCCTTTTTTCAGAAAAGTTAGATGATAAAAGTTATTTTTTGATTTTTATTTTTTCGAGCAAAACTAAAAATTATTTTTTGATTTTTATTTTTTGGGGCAAAAATAAAAGTTATTTTTTGATTTTTATTTTTTCGGGCAAAACTAAAAGTTATTATTTGATTTTTATTTTTTCGAGCAAAAGTAAAAGTTATTTTTTGATTTTTATTTTTTCGAGCAAAAATAAAAGTTATTTTTTGATTTTTATTTTTTCGAGCAAAAATAAAAGTTATTTTTAGGTTTTTATTTTTTCGAGCAAAAATAAAAGTTTTTTTTTTGATTTTTATTTTTTCGAGCAATTATAAAAGTCATTTTTTGGTTTTTATTTTTCTTTTAACCAAAAATGAAAGTTATTAGCTTTGTTATTATAATTTTTCAGTGTTGATAGATATACAGCAAATATTTTGCAATGTTATTTTTTGTGATAACTGTATTAATATATATTATTATACATTTTTTAAGTATCTAACTACAAGACAAACATCTATATTTGTACGAGCAGTGCGTCAATTTTTGGAAACTAAAATCGTCATTTTTAAAACAAGAATTCTTCAAAAAAATCGTCATATTAAAAATAAGTTTTACTGATTATAAAACTCGAAAATATTACAAAAGCAACCATAAAATTTATATATTTCGTTCATACAAATATAACTGCGTTATTTGTTATTTATTCGTTATAAAAATAAAAATTTATAACTTATGGAATTTCAACACAAGAAATTGAAATAAATATCAAAAATAACTTTTATTTTTGCTCGAAAAAATAAAAATCAAAAAAACAGAGTAGTATTTGGAAGATGACAAAGCCAATTGTGACAATTTTTTGTTGTTGTTTTTTCTTTGATATTTTAAATTTAGAATCTCGCTCCTAGACGAGGACAAGAAATTCTCATTGAGTTTGTGATTTAACATAACAAATATCTCTAGAAATTCTAATAACAAAGTCCCCTGAAGATTTATTTGGGCAGGAATGAAATCCGGATAGGGACACGCCTACATCAGATTGCTTTTCACAATTTGTTAAATAAGTTTTGGGACTTTAGCACATTTAATTACTATAAATGCAATTAATGTTTATCCCGATGAAAATAACTTTTATTGTTGCTCAAAATAATAAAAATCAAAAAATAACTTTTACTTTTGCTCGAAAAAATAAAAACCAAAAAATAACTTTTATTTTTGATCGAAGAAATAAAAATCAAAAAATAACTTTTATTT
This sequence comes from Delia radicum, assembly GCA_021234595.1. Taxonomy (NCBI): domain Eukaryota; kingdom Metazoa; phylum Arthropoda; class Insecta; order Diptera; family Anthomyiidae; genus Delia; species Delia radicum. The sequence goes on from CM037853.1 coordinate 199,151,925, forward strand.
ATGCTCGAAAAAATAAAAATCAAAAAATATTTTTTATTTTTGCTCAAAAAAATAAAAATCAAAAAAAAAACGTTTATTTGTGCTAAAAAAAATAAAAATCAACATTTTAAAAAGCAATGCATTTTATTATAGACTAGATCATAAGGATCAAAATGGTATACATGAAACAGTCTTCCGACATTTACTTCTAGTTGCTTTTTTTGTTTTAAAATTTGAAAATAACTATTATTTTCGGTCCCTGCCAGAAAGTCATTCTTATTTTTGTTGTGTAAATATCATACGTCTTGCGTAGTCGATTCAACGAAGAATGACCCTCCAGGGTTAAATGTCATAAGACATAATGTCTTTTGTTTCGCACGCATAAAAAACTTTATTTCGCGAAGCCGCCTGCCGCGTTCTACGGAGGAAAAAAACCCCTAAGAGCGGCCGAAGGCCACCACCCAGAAGAACTTGTTTTTCAAATCAGATGTCGAATCCGTTGAAATCTTATATTTTTAAGACATCAAGTAACATTTATTTGACCTGTCATAACTTTTTATGTAACAAAATACCAACCCACACCAAAATTTATTGTTTTTTAATGATTATTTTTTTAAAAATTTTATGTATATATTAGTGTCTAAACGTTAAATAAACAGAAGGCCAATGCTCTACTCTTTTATTTAAGATAAAAAACAATCAATAAGCTGTTTAAATGACAAAGCTATGACTGGTCAAATTATATTACTTATTGTCTTAAAAATAAGAACGATTCGACATTGGATTTGTAAAAACAAGTTTTTCTGTGTGGCGGCCTTTGGCCGCTCTTAGGGGTTTTTCCTTAGTAGAACGCGGCAGGCGGCTACGCGAAATAAAGATTTTTCTGCGTGCGACACAAAAAAATAAAATTGAAGCAATTTTTTTAAGTTTCCTTAAAACTTTTTTGTTTGATTTCCTGAATCAGCCTTGACATTTAAGGTCTTGTGACATAAAAAAAAAAAAAAATACATTATGATTTTTGGCGATAACTTATTTTTTTTACCGTCATAGCGCCCAAATTTATTTTGGCCAAACAAAAAACCGTCATAGCGCCCAACAAAAAATGTTATTTCTTCCAAATCAATGTCGTATTGCCCAAAAACAAAAACATTTTTACAACAACAATTTACAAATAATTTTTTTGGGCACTATGATCCACGCTAATTTCTATTGGGACTTTTTTCATTTCGGAATTACTGCATTATGAAATAACACCTAATAACAAAAATGAAATAACTTCTAAAAAAAATGAAAGTGACATAGTAATCCATTTGAAAGTGACATAGTATCCAAAAAAATAACTACGACATTTTCCAAATTGTCATAAAGTCCATGGACATTATAACACTTTTCGAGTGACATAACGTCCATGGACATTATGTCATTGAACGTTATGACATGCCACCTCTCCATCAGGTGGCGACCAACACCTGTTCTAAGATTTATTATCTCGCGCAATTACAGTGTTGTCATGGTTGAAGCCCTTTTTCTTTCAATGACAGAAAATCCACAACTTTTTTTGGGTGCTATGTCATTTTATTTTGAAAAAACCTTTTTTTTTTGGGTAAAAAAAGAAGTTATTGCCCAAAATCATAATTTATTTTTTTTAACCCTAGAAAGCAGGGACCGTTAAAATTATTCCTTTTTTCAGAAAAGTTAGATGATAAAAGTTATTTTTTGATTTTTATTTTTTCGAGCAAAACTAAAAATTATTTTTTGATTTTTATTTTTTGGGGCAAAAATAAAAGTTATTTTTTGATTTTTATTTTTTCGGGCAAAACTAAAAGTTATTATTTGATTTTTATTTTTTCGAGCAAAAGTAAAAGTTATTTTTTGATTTTTATTTTTTCGAGCAAAAATAAAAGTTATTTTTTGATTTTTATTTTTTCGAGCAAAAATAAAAGTTATTTTTAGGTTTTTATTTTTTCGAGCAAAAATAAAAGTTTTTTTTTTGATTTTTATTTTTTCGAGCAATTATAAAAGTCATTTTTTGGTTTTTATTTTTCTTTTAACCAAAAATGAAAGTTATTAGCTTTGTTATTATAATTTTTCAGTGTTGATAGATATACAGCAAATATTTTGCAATGTTATTTTTTGTGATAACTGTATTAATATATATTATTATACATTTTTTAAGTATCTAACTACAAGACAAACATCTATATTTGTACGAGCAGTGCGTCAATTTTTGGAAACTAAAATCGTCATTTTTAAAACAAGAATTCTTCAAAAAAATCGTCATATTAAAAATAAGTTTTACTGATTATAAAACTCGAAAATATTACAAAAGCAACCATAAAATTTATATATTTCGTTCATACAAATATAACTGCGTTATTTGTTATTTATTCGTTATAAAAATAAAAATTTATAACTTATGGAATTTCAACACAAGAAATTGAAATAAATATCAAAAATAACTTTTATTTTTGCTCGAAAAAATAAAAATCAAAAAAACAGAGTAGTATTTGGAAGATGACAAAGCCAATTGTGACAATTTTTTGTTGTTGTTTTTTCTTTGATATTTTAAATTTAGAATCTCGCTCCTAGACGAGGACAAGAAATTCTCATTGAGTTTGTGATTTAACATAACAAATATCTCTAGAAATTCTAATAACAAAGTCCCCTGAAGATTTATTTGGGCAGGAATGAAATCCGGATAGGGACACGCCTACATCAGATTGCTTTTCACAATTTGTTAAATAAGTTTTGGGACTTTAGCACATTTAATTACTATAAATGCAATTAATGTTTATCCCGATGAAAATAACTTTTATTGTTGCTCAAAATAATAAAAATCAAAAAATAACTTTTACTTTTGCTCGAAAAAATAAAAACCAAAAAATAACTTTTATTTTTGATCGAAGAAATAAAAATCAAAAAATAACTTTTATTTATGCTCGAAAAAATAAAAATCAAAAAATATTTTTTATTTTTGCTCAAAAAAATAAAAATCAAAAAAAAAACGTTTATTTGTGCTAAAAAAAATAAAAATCAACATTTTAAAAAGCAATGCATTTTATTATAGACTAGATCATAAGGATCAAAATGGTATACATGAAACAGTCTTCCGACATTTACTTCTAGTTGCTTTTTTTGTTTTAAAATTTGAAAATAACTATTATTTTCGGTCCCTGCCAGAAAGTCATTCTTATTTTTGTTGTGTAAATATCATACGTCTTGCGTAGTCGATTCAACGAAGAATGACCCTCCAGGGTTAAATGTCATAAGACATAATGTCTTTTGTTTCGCACGCATAAAAAACTTTATTTCGCGAAGCCGCCTGCCGCGTTCTACGGAGGAAAAAAACCCCTAAGAGCGGCCGAAGGCCACCACCCAGAAGAACTTGTTTTTCAAATCAGATGTCGAATCCGTTGAAATCTTATATTTTTAAGACATCAAGTAACATTTATTTGACCTGTCATAACTTTTTATGTAACAAAATACCAACCCACACCAAAATTTATTGTTTTTTAATGATTATTTTTTTAAAAATTTTATGTATATATTAGTGTCTAAACGTTAAATAAACAGAAGGCCAATGCTCTACTCTTTTATTTAAGATAAAAAACAATCAATAAGCTGTTTAAATGACAAAGCTATGACTGGTCAAATTATATTACTTATTGTCTTAAAAATAAGAACGATTCGACATTGGATTTGTAAAAACAAGTTTTTCTGTGTGGCGGCCTTTGGCCGCTCTTAGGGGTTTTTCCTTAGTAGAACGCGGCAGGCGGCTACGCGAAATAAAGATTTTTCTGCGTGCGACACAAAAAAATAAAATTGAAGCAATTTTTTTAAGTTTCCTTAAAACTTTTTTGTTTGATTTCCTGAATCAGCCTTGACATTTAAGGTCTTGTGACATAAAAAAAAAAAAAAATACATTATGATTTTTGGCGATAACTTATTTTTTTTACCGTCATAGCGCCCAAATTTATTTTGGCCAAACAAAAAACCGTCATAGCGCCCAACAAAAATGTTATTTCTTCCAAATCAATGTCGTATTGCCCAAAAACAAAAACATTTTTACAACAACAATTTACAAATAATTTTTTTGGGCACTATGATCCACGCTAATTTCTATTGGGACTTTTTTCATTTCGGAATTACTGCATTATGAAATAACACCTAATAACAAAAATGAAATAACTTCTAAAAAAAATGAAATAACTGCAAAAGAACTGTGTATTATTTCATTTGAAATTACTCCCAAATTTGTATGAAAAATTTTTGGGACTTATTTCATTTTTTTTGGGACTTTTTCCATTTGGGAGTTATTGCACAGAGCCGTTAAAAATATATACCTTACACTCATGCTTATAAAAATCTTAAAGTAATCTGTCTATAATGAGATTTTTAAAAACTTATTTTAATTATTACTTTTCATTTTTATTTAATGCATCATGTAATTGATGATGGGTAAGTCATTATTTTATATTTTGAAACAGTGCAAAATGTAATGATGGAAACTAATTACTTTATGTTTCGACATAATGCTAAATGGAAGAAGTATTAATTGCAAAGTAATGTAGTATCTATCCCATTATCGGTAACTCATTACTTTTTGTTGGAAAATACTTTTTGCTGGATAGTCATTTAACATCTTTTTATCTAAAGTTGTAAAAAGTTGGCCATTGAGACGTATCAACTTATGATCATCAATATTTTTATATGTGCACATGCTTGTAAAAAATATATCCACATTGTTAACAATATAATGCCATTATGAATGTCCAAACATGTGTAAATACATTAATAATATATCAATTATTGTATTTTAATTAAAATGAAATGTTATTTTTATCACATTATTTCATGATATTCTTTTTCAAAAGCAAGTGTATGTAGGTTGGTATTCGCCTTGATTCTAACAAGACACAGACATAAAGTCATTAAATCAACATTTTGTATATAAATAAGTAAATAAACAGAAGTCAAACAATATAATTATCAACAACAATTTTATTTATTTCTTTATTTATTTATTTGCGAACCTTTTGGACAGCTCTCCTGCAGAGTATTAAATAATTTGTTTAGTTAAAATTAGATCATTTTAAAATGTACAAATTAAATATTTAATGAGATTTTGCTATGACTTACTCTATATACATTTTGTTTGCCATCAGTGCGTATGAGTGATGTTTATACATTGGAATGACGTTACAACATGACAGAGGTAAAAATTAAATTTATTTTGTACCTACTTTACGGGAATAATGATGTGCTGTACTGAGTTTTAAAAATTTACGAATTGTTATGGTGATTATGGGGAAAAATATCAAACAAATTTGCTACCAGCGTTTGAAGTTGGCATTCTTACCCCTTGATTGAGATAGACGGAACAATGCTGATTTTCCATCTTGCACATGTGTGTATATTGTTTTTCTACACAAGCACAAAATACACGTTCAAACACACAGAAAAATAAATTGCGAACAGAATTGAAAAGTGTATTTTGGTGCTAACATCCAGAAAATTCGGTTAGTACAACCATATTTAAATGTGATTTATGAATATTTTGAATGTTGCAACTAAAATTCAGTTTTATTAACCGAATTTAATCGTGAAAACCAATACTCAGTTGTACAAATCGATGTCTAGTCGTAGTAAACTCAGCCGTAATAACCGAATTTCAGTTGGCAAATGGAGAAACTTTTCTCTGTGTATATTAAACAGAAATTCTACTTTGTGCCTTCTTTCTTAGTGCATGAAAAAAAATTTAAATTTTTTAAAAAAAAAATTAATTAATTTCCTCTAGTTCAACGGTTCGCAAATGAGTGTCCGCTGACCCCCAGGGGTACGTAGCGAAGAGTTCCGTTGGTCAGCAAAGAGTTCCGAGAATATAAAAAATTTCAAAATTTCTGATTCCTGATTAAAATTAGTTGACTCTAATGCCTTATCTAAAATACTTCAGATAACGCGCTTTGCCAATGCTATATCGTTCCCATTTTCTGGCGGTCTGTTACATTTTTGCTGCTTACTGTATTGAACGCTGTTACAAACAAAACTATTGGAAAATCCCATGTCAAACCGCACAGAAAACTGTCATTTTTGGACTTGTCATCTCCGATTTTAATTCGCCACAAATATTGTAAATGGGTGGTGTTTATCAAATCAGTAATTCATACGAATTTTAGGAAGTAGTTTGACATCTTATCTTAACATCCGTAATTTAATATTTTTACACAAGATTATTTAAAAGAAAGATCCTGATTATTTATATAAAAAACTTAATCTTGCTCGGTCTAGTCGTACGTGCAATATTAATATACCTGATTTCAACTATTTATCGTCCTCAAGAATGTTCTTCGTTAGTACTGTGAAATTGTGGAATTATTTACCTAACCCACTTAAATCCGATCCCCGTGAATTGGTTTTCGAAGCGGAGGTTTTAAAGCTTTATACGTAGCATTTATTTTCTTTTTTTTTTAATTGCCCTAATAGACTCTAAGTCTTACTTGTATCAAAAGAAAAGAATAAATAATCTTTCGACTCCAAACAATTTCGGTTTTCGAAATATGACATCATGAAAATTGGCAAAAACGTCAAAATTGTAATAAAGTGCATCCTATTGGTACCATTTTATAGGTGAGAATAGTACCTTCAAATGCATCCTAAAGTAATAAAATAACTCCAAAACTATGATTAAAGATTAAAAGTTAGTAAGCATATTGGGCTTTTTATAAATATGTCATTTAAAAACAATTTTTCAAAAAATAATAAGATTAAAAAAGTGACTATTTCAATGAAATAGGACAAAAAAAAACGAAAAGTACTACTTACTATACAACGATTAGTATACATTTTGGTTTTGTGTGTAAGCTTTTCCATATGAACTAGTCGACGAAAATTTGCTTACGAGCACGTAACCATAACAAATGAGTCTCCACCTTAAATTTTTGTCACAAATGTAGAGAGGCCTTAATTTTTAACATATTTTTTTTCAGAATTTTAAAAAAATTGGATTTTGAGATATGGGTCTTTGAATATTAAACTTTAAAAAAATTACATTTGACCTTTTAAAACAAAAATTAAGGACGCAGTTTTAAAGGTAATGTTTTCACCTTTAAAATTTTAAGTTGTATAGTTTAGAAGTTATGGGCGTCTTTGTATTGACACTTTTTTTTTGAAATTTTGACGTTTTTGCCAATTTTCATGACATCATATTTCGAAAACCGAAAGGGTTTGGGGTCGAAAGGTTAATATTTTGATAAACACTTTCCATTTACAATATTTGCTAAAAATTTTATTAAAATCGGAGATGACAAATCCGAATGCTGTGTGGTTTGACCTGGAATTGCCCTATTTGCTTTTCTTCTTAATGTGAGTATACCCATCAGTAATATAGCATCTGTTTTTATTGTATTTTTAACTTATATTTCTAATAAACTTGCAAAGAGTTAAGTTAGTTCGTATCTTTCTTTCTGCTTGTGTAACTTTTCTTTAAGTTTTAAAATAAATCCAGGGCTGCCAGATAAATGATACTGATTGAAAACCGACACATTTACACAATAACTACACTCATTAAGATCTTCGGTCTCGAACCGGCTCCCGAAGATCTTAATCAGCACGTATTTCTTTTCTTACCTGCCCAATCTTATGTTTAGGGTTTACTAACTGGGGTCAAAAATTATCAAATATTTGGTTTATTTTTTTTTTTTTTTGATTATTTTGCTCTTTTTTAAAGTAAATGTATACAAAAAGTTGATATTAAATGAAAACTTTTTAAAACCCACATTCGCTGGTCTATAAATAATATGTAAAGGCTTTTAAGTACTAACAGTAAATCTGGCCGTTTATTATGGAATTGTAATTGTATTATGCTAAAAAAAAATGCATATTTCATTTAATAGAGGGAGTGTCTGAGCTTTTTCCGGTATGCTCGTTATGTTTTTTGCGACTTTTCCTGAAGAGTTTTTTTTTTGTACAACCGTTTTTTATTTGCGTCTATTAGACTTATCAACAGAACACGCAGGCGTATGAGTATTATTTACAGTTTATTAAATATAAAGTATGCGCTTAGGTATGCAAAAAATTGCATTAATGCGTCGTACACAGAAAGTTTTTAAACAAAAAGAGTTCAATTGTAAAAGTAAAAAATTAATACACATTTCTACCACACCATTTGCACTTGTTATTCTAAAAATCACACATCAAGTTAAAAAAATTTCAATTTTAATTTCAAAATTGCATTTGATTTTCAAAAACACAAATTGTAATTTCAAAATAATGTTTTTTTATACACAAAAAATAAATTGAAATTTTAATCAGAGCACTTTATTTTCAAAAACTATATTTCAAATACACAACTTGAAACTAAAAAAAATATATTTTTTTAAATTTTGGAAGTTATAACAAATCAAAAAATTACAAATCCCAGTGTAGAAAAGCATTACCATATACAGTCAAAGCCCAGTATAATGAATACTTGTAATAACGAAAATACGATATAACGACGAACAAATTGTTTGCCTTATATAACGAATTTTTCTGAAATGTATACTCGATATAACGAATAGTTTTTGTTGGAACACCTTTTAATTGAAACGTGTACAAACTATTGAAGTTTTATTTTTAAAAATGGATGTTAACCGATTCAATGCGTGTAACGCTGACGATATTTTATTTTATTATATTTCGGTAACAGTATTTTAGGCGTAACGATATTTCAGTTATTTCGGTAATGGGTTTTTTGCTTTAACGGTATTTTGCTTATTTCGGTAACGGTATTTTAGTTATTTTTGTAATGAAAATGAATAACTAAAAAAAAATGTTATTTTAGGGATAACGGTTTTTCAGTTATTCCGGTACCGAGTAAAGTTATTTTAGTTATACACAGGCAGAGAAGAAATATTGTTGAAATATGATTACGGCCACTAAACTATGTTTCACACAGCCATAAATGGTTGTACTATTAAATTATTATTGTTTCAGTCATAATAATATGGTTGCTCTTATCATTATATAGTAAAAATCAGTAATTTTTATCGGTTTTCATATTACTCTTTTGTCAACAATCATAATATATTTTTCATTATCATATTCCTCTCTCTAACTACATCCATATTATAGTCGAGCCAACTATAAGATTAGAAGTCTGTTTTTAATGAGCATAGTTGTCGCTCTTTCCGTATCATTCTTATTTAATATTTTATCAAAAGAAGTTGTGAGAAGCAGTCAGCTAGAACAAATTAAATAATATTAAACAAAAAGACATAAAATATATAAAATAATTGTAATGGTGATATTTTAGTGGAAAAGTATTTATTTGGTAGTTCCAAACGGTCTACCAAGGGAGCTTAAGCAAAAGTCCAATTGACACGCATCCCTTAAACGAAGTTATTGCTTATTATACAAAAAAGTATTATAAATTAAGTAGTAAGTGATAAAAACGTGATTTATTTTTAAATTTGTTGTACTCACGCAAAATAAATTGTAAACAAAAAAAATTAAAAAAGAGTACGATGTAATCATAATATATTTGCAATAATAAATGATGCCGTAACTGCTTTCTAATTATCATATTATGATTAAAAAGAAGATAAAAGTATGGTTGCCACAACCATAGTAACATGTGTGTAGCAATTCTAAATTCAAAAATGCATGATGCTCTTCGAATATGTTTGCCCCAACCATATTTTTTCTGTGCGTGCAGGTAATGTCAATGCACACCGATATTTTTAGCACCATTATGCCCTAGTTCTAATGATCAAACTTTAGGAAAATGTTTCTATTTACAGCGATTTTCTTTTTCAGATCTTGTCAGATTATTTCGGTAACGGTATTTTAAGGATAACGCAATTTCAATTATATTCGATGACTGTATTTTAGAAATTGCGGCAACGTTATTTTCATGATATTAATATTTAAGTTATATCGGTAACGGTATTTTACGGATAACAGTATTTCAATTATTTCAGCCACTGTATTTTAGGTAAAGCGATATTTTTTATTTTTTTATTTTATTAATTAATAATGATATAATTACAAATTATATACTATTTCCCTAACCGAGCACTAGCTACTAAGGCTTTTGACGCGTTGTAGCGAAAACAGACCAGTGCCACTGGTGGGAATCGAACCCACGACCCCCGCACTGATAAGCCATCACGCTACCAACTAGCCTACCGGGGCGCACAAAAAAGCGATATTGACTATCATCCTTGTTTTAAATAAATTCAGCAAGTACTTCCAATTGTCATTACAAATCTTATTACTTTTATATGGGGATGTCGCGCAAAATAATGGCATATAATTACTAAAGATCTTACGAAAGATCGAAAAATATGTGCTTACCTATATGCTTTCTAGTATGGACAAGACTCATTATTTTTGTTCAAAAAAAACAAAATTTAATAAAAAACTATTTTTTTTTGAAAATAATTTTTTAATATAATGTGTTTACACGGGGTCGAAACGAAAACGCCTGGTTGTCAGTCAAGCTCTCTACTATCTGAGCTATCTCGACATGTTTTGTTATTGTCTGTGTTGTTTTTATGTTGTTCTTCTATTTGATTTGTAATCTTGTGTTTGTCCTTTATTGTCTATACATTTTTTTTATTTTTTTTTTTTTAGTTTTTTTATTTTTAAATTTTTAATTTTTATTTTTATTCTTATTTTTATTTGTTTTGTTTGTTTTTAATTACTTATTTCATTACATATTAATCAATTATTTCATATATTTATATTATATTATTATTATTATATTATTCTGTATTTTTCGAAATTTGGCTTTCCAGCTGATGTATTTTCTACTGTAGCTGATAAATAAAAAAAATGTTATACTTAATAGATAAATACATAAATGAGTTTTCTCCCAAATTGTCATTACTTTCCAGCTTAGCCCCATTTTTGAAATAATTAAAAAATGTGGATAATCTGGGCCCACGATATAGGTAATATGGGTATAAAAATTTTTGTTTTCTTGAGTACTTCAACGCTTGGCACACATACAAGTTTTCATAAAAAAAACAAATTAATGTTAAACCCTTAGACGTGAGATTGTGCACCTAGAAGAATATACTTGTCTATTTTTTGTATCCTCTACAACATATCCAAATTTCAATAAAATATGAGTGTTCTGGTCGGGACACCTATTTTGTGTCGGACGAGTTTTTATGAACATTTTCAGAAAACTAGTTTCAAGTGCTATTAACTATTGCTTCGAAATATAATTAAATCCCCATTTAAATCTATTTTGACCAAACAAATCGAAAATTAGGCAAAGCAAAAACGACAAATCTGGCAGCCAAGATTAAAACTACTTACTTCTATTCAGTTCCTTTTTCTTGTTATGAAGCTCAAGTTAACAGAGAAACATGTTTTTTTATTTAGTTTGTGCTTGAAAAACTTTTCTATATTTTAATCAATTTGTTGTTGTTTTTGTGTGTTTTTAAGGTTTTGTTGTCCTAGTTTTTTTCAGTTGGAAAATGTGAAATGGAAAGAAATGAAACCCCATCAACAGAATAATTAAGCACTCAATAAAACTTTTCTTGATAATTTACGTAAATATTTTGAAGTCTTTAGAAAGTTTTTTTTTACATTTGCTGATGATATTAGGAAAAGTGGTAATGTTAGTTTAAAACTATAACAATTACTATTGATTGCTTCGAAGTGAACTAAATGTTAGAGAGCAGAAAGGGAAGAGGGGTATTCTTTGCAACTTTTTTTTATTTCGTAACGTATCATTTTAAATATGTTAAAAGGACACAAATAAAATAATATACCGAAATTCAAATATGTGACACTACTCATCGACAAGAAAAATGACTTTGAAACCTATCTTTTTTAATAGCTCTATGTACACTAAATCAAAATCTGATTTTTTTTATGAATATAAATAAACACACAATTATATTTAATTTGAGTACAATTGCGTGGGCTTTTGTATATAATATCCTATTATAATAACCTACTCTCAAGAAAATAAGTTAGTAGAAAAGTTAGTAAAACGTCTTGTAAATCAAGTATACTATTTCTGAGCTAATTGTTTGCTGACATTGTGTTCTCAGCTAAAATTTTAGTTATAACCTGCGGGAAATGTACCAGTCACTAGTATGGTCACGTGACTAGAACTTTGTGTATATGAACCAGCCCTAGTTTCGGTTCCGTTATATGAAAATGACCGGTACTTTTAAAATGGGCTTGTCATAGGAGGTGACAATTGCTACCTGTGGAGCACTGTGTGACTGAAATTAATATGCTACGGGACAATTTAGAAGTAGGAAGAGTCAAAGTATGACCACTTCAGGATTTATGTGATATGCAACAGAACAAGTGGTAAAAAAAAATTATCACGTGACTGGTGTTGGTGTACGTATCGTAGAACTGGAGAAAAATTTGTGAAGGAAAACTGGTCACATATTAAGCGCAATGTGTTCTGTTATAGGCGTAGTTTGAGTGGAATAGTTTTGTAAAGTACCACTGCACTGGTCTAAGGACTACATGTCGCCCTGCATGAGAAAAGTAATTAGCAGGTAACCTGTCACCTCTTATTCAGCGTGTGTCATATTATGTACAGGTTGCGAAATAGCCCGTCCGGAACCAGACACTGCACTTATCCACACAACTTATGTCATACCAACTGTTAAAAAATTAGTTTGTTTGGTCTATACCCAACACAAATCTATAACATTAAATTCATTATAACAATTGAAATTTGGAAAAGTACATAAACTAGACAAGAAGTCCGGATATTCAAAATATAGATTTTTGCTAGTTGTTTTTTTTTTTGGTAACAACACTTCTAAAAAGCGCTTCATGAACTTTTTAATTTTGTATTCTGTATTATAATTCTAGTTCACAATAATATCTTTATAAAAAGAAGGAGCTGCAACAAATTAGCACAAATTTAATGTATAACAGAGTAACAAAATATATACACAGTTTCAATTTTGTACCCAAAGAAATTCTTACAAATCGCCAATTACTTATACATAACAAACCGTTGCCACAAATCTGTAAAATATCTTAACAAGATATTTCGACACCAATATGCAGATATTTTGCAATTTTAATTTATATTCTTCTAAAGTGCTTCAAGTTTTTGAAAAAGTAGTGCAAAAAATCATAATCTGGTGATATATTTCTGGTGTTTTGGTAGCGATATTTTATGTGTAAAATCTCCATTCAATCGAAAAATCGCCATTAAAATCGCCAGTCGGCATTTCAAAAATTAACTTGCCAAACGAGTATTAAGATCGCGACGTTTGGCGAGAAATCGCCACATCTGACAAACTAGTTCACTGTCTAAATAGTTCCGTATTCTGTTATTTTAAACCAGTGAAGTATTACGTCTTCATTCCTACTGTCACAAAGTCGGTACATTACAAATTCCTTCAGTTTTGTGGCAGCAGTCAAGAAACTGCATCCTCTGGTACTAATTACCATGTTTTAATCCACTGCTAGCGGTTTTGAACCAGTTCAATGACCAGTAGCAACTTCAACAGCAACGACCCTAGTTGCTTCAGTACACTTTGATGTTATATTACAACTAGATTGAAAGATATACGCAGAATCTAGCCGATATCCCGGCATGTCAAGATGTAGTAGAGACGAGGAAAATTATACAAAAAAGTGCAACATTTGTAAGATATAAAAAAAATCAACCATGGAAGATTTTTGTGTCTGTTTTCATTACAAAAGGATGCTAGAAATGGATTAAAAAAACTTTAATTTTGTGTTGTCACCGGCTTGTTTATATATAAATTAAATTAAAGATAAAATAAAATAAAACATAATTTACATTTTTAATAAAAATTGTATCAAACTTGTAAAAAAGACAAAGTACGGTCTTAATTTACTTCTCCTTAACAACTTGTTTTTAAATAAAAACAAAACAAGTGTAAATATAAAAAGGAGAATAAAGGCAAAAAGCGTATATTGTATATCTACCAAACGTAGAGCTTGTACATAACGAACAAGTTTTCAATTTATTTTTGATCAGTGGTGATAACCATTTACTTCGAACTCATATATTAGTTCTCATTTAGTGGGATAAGTAGTTTATATGAATGTTTGATGTTTGCATGGGATTATCACTTCTTGCAAAAACACATTCCTGAAAGAGGTTAATTAATAAATTTGAAAACAAAAACTCTATAGATTATTTGTTGGGACAATATTCTAATAAAGAAATATAGAGTATGGCCTCGAATTTGAATAATTTTCATTTTCATTGCACAATTTAAGGTCGAAAAACCATAATTATTATTTTTGTTTAATAAAAATTATATCAAACTTGATAAAATAAAATATTTAAATTTAATAAGCATTAAATGTGTATTTGTAAACTAAGTCTTTAAAGTAATTATTAATGTAGTGTGGTCGAATTGCAAACAAATATATGTTCAGGTAGACAGACTATAGCGAAAGACAAGGACACACATCTTACGTAATTTTGTATGTTTCTTTTTTCTTACTGCAAAAATAGAGTTGTATATTTCATTATTTCTTTTTGGTTCGTTTGTAGAAAGATGCCCTCATTTAGAAAAGTATGCCAAATTTAATGAATTGTGCAAAGCTCTGTCACTCTATAAAAATAAAGCATACACTCAGAGAATCATGATGGTAAAATCAACTGTAAACGGCAGTTAAAGAAACTGCATTTGCAGTTAAAAAGGTATACGCTATAGCAGTAGTTAAATCCGCTTCAATATATAGTTGTTTTTGAAAAGAAACGAAAGTTGATATAATTGAAATAAAAAAAAATATTTCATCAACATCGCGTCGCGTTCCATAGCTTTGGCAACACTTCTCAAAGGCTTATAGTGGCACATTAATTTAAAATTGTACATTATTTGTAAATATGTATCATACATACATACATACACATAATAAAAGTTTTGATTACACTTGTTTGTTCGTATGCGACTAATTTGTTTTAAAGAAATTTAATGAACCTATTAAAATTACTTACATACATACATTCTAAAATTGTTTGTAAATTTCGCTATAAAAACTCTCAAAATAAAAATTAAATAAAATTAATTGGTTTTATTTGTGAGTGTTGAAATAAAATCACAACCGTAAAATAATTACAAAACATGTGGCACATAAAAATGAACATCAGTAACATCAACCCATATACAAATTTCTGAAATACAATACGATTCAAAGTAATTTTAATGTTTAACCCATTAACGCCCGATGTCCCCAGATGAGGTCACCTGCATTTTTGAGATTTTCTCTGAAACTATTACTACAATAATAAAAGTAAATTTATTTTCAGAAAGCCAAAGCAATTTAGAAATCAAGACACAGAAGCATTTGCTAATCACATAATTTCTTTATCCTTTAAATTCACATAATTTGACAGCAAAAAAAAAATTAAATTTTGGTAAAATTTTTGGCAAAAGGACAAATTTTAATTTTAAAAATTTTTCATTATACGGATATGATATGTATTATTAGTATTTATTATTTTTTCTGGCACTAATTAGACCTTATACATTAAATTTTACAATACCTAATTTCGAAACGGTTCGATTAGGGGAGCTATTTTCCACTATTTGATCCTTGGAAATTTCCAAAATTTTTTTTTAACTTTTTTCAAATTTGACGTCACTTTAATATATTTGACGTCTTTTGCCTATCATATAAGTACATGTTCACTGAATTATCTTTAGCAGATATCATTAGGGCTTTAATGGGTTAAAGCAAAAAAAAAGGAAAATCAAAAATATTGTTGGATTGATTCTCATCATAACTAGAACCCCTATAAAACTTGAATAATAACAAATTTTATAATTTACGGTGGGGTTGTTGTTGTTTTAATTTACGATTTACTACAATAAAAACAATACTCCTTATGAAAAATAAAAGTCGAAAAAGAAAAATAATTTAAATATGTTTTCATTTATACTTTTTAGTTGTATTTGAGCAAACACATACACACACATTCACATTCAACTAAATAGCTTCATCCTTATCACTAGGGCTAGGAAGTTCATGCAAACATGCACGCAGAAAAAAACTGGGGGAATATTATCGAAGTGCTACATAAGTTTCAAGTTAGTTTTACAAATCTCTTGTAAAATATATGCATTTTTTAAATATTTTTTACTAGGCTTGTATATACTTTACAAATTTTTTTAATTATTTTACTAGGATATTGTAAAACTAACTTGAAACGTATGTAGTTGTATAATTACTAAGCACTTCGATAATATTCACCCAGTTTTTTTCTGCGTGTAGGATTATTGTCGTTAGCTGTTAAATGTTAAACAAATATTTTTGTGAACCAACCAATTTGCATCCTTTTGTTAATGCGGATTTTAGCATATGTTGCTAAATATGCATATTTTGTTGCATATTTTACAATAAATGCATATTTCTGCATGTTATAAAAGTATACATTTGTTTTACTTATATTTGATATTTACCTGTTTACGTGAGTTCAAACTATCAAAAAATGCACTTTCACTACTCGAGCTGCTGAATACTCGTTAACTACTCGATCTACTGGAATAGCTCGATCTACTCGACTACTCGAAAAACGGGACCCTGATCGCTATACCCTAACCCATGTTGCCAATTTCGCCATTGTCCCATAAGTTTTGCAGTTTTGGGCGTTGTGGTGTAATGGTTAGCGTGTTGGACTGTTACACAGATGGTCCCGGGTTCGATTCCCGGTGACGACAACATCAATTTAGGAAAATAATATGTATGAGTTTTCTATCACTTATATGTTTCGCTGCGCCAACCTTCGGTGTTCCCATAGCACTTAACCCCACAGAAGTAAAATAATGATTAAGGGCTATGAAACAAAAAGCTTCAATAAATTCGCCAACTCTACATCAGGTGGCGCGCAACAACTGTTCTAAGACTTATCATCTCTCGAATTTTTTTTTTTTTTTTAAAGAGAGGCAACACTCAGGAAATACTTCCTATATTTAGTGTGTTGCTTTCTTTGGTAAGGGATAGTATAGAGATGAAAGGTGGGGAAAGATGAAGGGCTTCAGACATGGCAACACTGTAATTGCGCGAGATGATAAGTCTTAGAACAGTTGTTGCTCGCCACCTGATGGAGAGTTGGCGAACTTATTGAAGCTTTTTGGTTCATAGCCCTGATTCATTATTTTACTTCGGTGGGGTTAATTGCTATGGGAACACCGAAGGTGGACATTGCGATACTTATGAGGGATAGAAAAAACTCATACATATTAATTTGATGTTGCCGGCACCGGGGATCGAACCCGGCACCTTCTGTGTAAAAGTCCAACGCGCTAACCATTACACCACAACGCCCACAACTCGCAATTACAGTGTTGCCATGTTTGAAGCCCTTCATCTTTCACCACCTTTCATCTCTCCACTTTCCCCTTTCCAAAGAAAGCAACACATTAGTTAATAGGAAGAATTTCCTGAGGGTTGCTACTCTTTTTTTCTAAAAAAAAAAAAGTTTTGCAGTTAATTTCATACAAAAATGCTTAAATTTTTATGATTTTCAAAATATTGCTACAAAATTTTAAATTTTTGACAGTTAATTTTCATATGTAATTTTTACATTCGATTTTAAGTTATGTTTTTTGTAAAACTTTACTTAAAATATTTTAAAGTTAGTAAAACATTTAAATTCGAAGAATACTTTTATCAAATGTACTAATGTACTAAAACTAGTTACTATTAATAATTCATAATCAAATTATTGGGTTTTAGTATCATTTTCCGAATTTATCCATTTCTAGAAATTTTTTCTCCGTAATCTAGCAATTTTTTCACTTCAAGAGTTGTCAACATTGACCTTAACCGACTGCGATCAACGATGGCTATCTGCTCGTTGTAGCATTACATACAGAGGAAAATTATGGCTGCAATATGATTGCTGCCACAAAACTATGTTTTCTACAGCCTTTAATGGTTCTTTCAATTAAATTATTACTGTATCAATCATATTTCAACAATAATATTGTTGCTATAATAACGTTATAGTAAAAATGTCTCTTTGTATCGGTTATCATATTATTCTATTGTCTACAATAGTATATATTATATTCCTCCCTCTAAGTACAGCCATATTTTAGTTGCACCAACTATAAAATGATCTACAGTAAGTCTGAACAAATTCAATTATATTAAACAAACAGACATAAAAATAGAATAACAACCAAATGGTATTAATTGTAATGGTGATATTTTTAGTGGAAGAAGGAACAGTTTGGAAATCTCAACCTAGTCTACCATGGGAACCTAGGCAAAAGTTAAATTGGCAAGTATCCCTTAAACGAAGTTATTGCTTATTATTAGGGCAACCAGAAATATTCTATATCATGTTTTTTCCTTTGAAAAAGTCAGAACAATTGACGAATTATGGCATCGATTTGTTATAGCATATTTTTGCATATTTTTCTCTTAAAATCATTTTTTTTTGCATATTTTGATCCTAAGAGCATATTTTTTGATAAAAAGTAGTAGATTTAAGCATATTTTTTGTACTTTTTAGAACAAAAGTAAATTTTTTTAATATTTGCGGTTGTTTGCAACACCAATTTCGGAAATTCTAGCCATTTTTACAAATTTAAATATCCTGTATTTAGACTGCACCGATTTTGGAATTATTAATGTTTTATCTCCTTCTTTCTTAGCATCTGAATTAAATTTTACAAAAGTTACAACAACTGAACTGAAAAATAAGTTTTCAAATACTGGTTTTTAAAGAAAAATGCATGAATTGTAACCGATTTGATGCAGGTATCGGTAAGGGTAACGGTATTTTAGGGGTAACAACATTTCAGTTATTTCTGTAACAGTTTTTTAACGTTAACGGTATTTTTCTTATTTCGGTAATTCTATTTTAGCGTTAACCATATTTCAGTTTTTTAGTTATTTCGGTAACTTTATTTTAAGGGTAACGTTATTTTAGTTATTCAGGTAATGTCAATGTACACCGATATTTTTAGCTAAATTATCCCGAGGTCCAATGACTGGCTGGTTTATAATCAAACTTTGGGAAAATATATTTATTTTGAACGATTTTTTTTCAGATCTTGCTAGATTATTTCGGTAACGGTATATTAAGTATAACGCTATTTTAATTATTTCGGTAACGGTATTTTACGGATAACGATATTTCAATTATTTTGGTGACGGTATTAAGGGGATAACGACAGAAAGGGTTTTACATCGATGACTATATTTTGGATGTATTGCCTGTCATCCCTGACAAAATGAGATGTTAAGAGCATAATCTAAAATTTTAAGAACATATTTTGCGTTTTTAGGGCATTTTTTATTTTTTATAGGCATTAATCCGATTTTTTAGAGCATATTTCTGGTTGCCCTGCTTATTATACATAAAAGTGTTATAAATAAAATAAAAAGTGGTGAAAAAATTTTTGTATTCTTATATTTGCAGTACTCACGCAAAATAAATTGTAAACAAAAAAATCTTTACAAATATAAAAGAAAAATGTTAACAAAATACAAGTTCTTTTAACCCTGTAGTACGATATGATCATAATATGTTTTTAATAATCATAATTTGATAAGAAATGATGACGAAATTATTTTCCATGATCATAATATTATAACTAGGACAATAGTAAGGTTATAGTGAAAAATATTATAATTGCTACAAACATGGTATGATCGTTATAAATGTATTGTGAAATTGAATTCTTAACAATATTCAAATGCTTATTTAATTATCCTGTAATCACATGTTTCCATTATTTTATTTTTTTCTGACAACATTTGTGCTGAAAAAGAGAAAGTTTAGTTTTGGTTTTTTAGATACTAAAATAAAAAACTTATGTAAATATCGCAAAGCGATAATATAATGATTTATGTAACTCCTTAACAATTCAAATCTTATTAGTCAGCGAAAAGGTAATTTGATTGCTTAAATTATTTTAAAATAAGTGTATTTAAATGTGTAAATTACTGAATAAATAAATAAATATATGTTTATATTATTTAAAAAAGCATGCATAAGTTTTTAAATCCAGCTTCATCAGAATGCTAGGAGAATTATGTAGGAATCATACTATAATAATTTAGAAATATTTCCATAACCATAATACGATCACATTAAGATCAATTGTTAACAATAATATGGAAATCTAGTTATCATATTATGATTTAGAAAATGATAGGAGTATAGTTTTCACAACGATAGTAAACATGGTTGTTGCGATCATAAACCATGTTTTTTCTGTGCGTGTACGGGCCGCTCAGTTTATATCTTTTATAATTTCTGTTTTAATTTGTAAGTACTTTCTGCATATTATAAGGACCAATTTAACAGAAATTTACACTTAATTTCTTTATAAGGATCATTAGAAGTAATTTTTTTCAAGTTCATATGACTCGAATTTCGATTTTAACTTCCTAGACCTACTTAACGCCAATTTTAAAAAAAAGGGGTTAAATAATACAGCATTGCTGTAATAGCTCAAATTCTGCTATAAACATTTTTAATTAAGAATAAATGCAAATATACTCATTTCATTAACTTCCACAAAAAAAATCAAATTAAGGAAATTGAAACGAAAAAGAAGTCCCAGCAATTAAAAAAGCTCATTTTACCATATAGCATTATATAAAAAGAAAATACATGATTGAAGGAATGCGTTCTAGCCTTTATGCCATTCTGGAATGAATAATTAGTAAATGTATTTTGTACAATTTACCATATTATGATTCTTATACACTCACAATATGTTTACCTTTAAACCAGTGCACAGTGTCACATTTTGCCAATTTAGAACGACAAAAATTTAATTTTAATATTGACCTGAAATTTGGTATGAAGGTACTCCAAAAATACTTTAATATTCATACAAAAAATGGGAGGAGTTGAACTTCTGCCACGCCCACTTTGTGCATAGATATTTTATGTAGTTAAATGTATGTATATTTAGACTGATATTATCCACAAACTGAATGTGCAGATCTGTTATGTGTTAAAATATTCTTTACTATCATAAATGGTAGTGGTTCCCCCTGTTTTGTGTATTCTTTTGTTATTTAAAATTAGAAATGCTTTAGAGCAAAATTACATTCAAAATATAAATATTTCGACTCCGGCGCCACTGACTGAATGGATCCATTTTTGCGTATATATTTTATTTCCTCATAACTAATATACATTTTACAACTGTAGAAAATGGGTCAAAGCAGTTGAACAAAATTTTTCAAAAATCGAGAACTTTGTTCTTGGGGCGCCATCCGATTTTTCTCAAATTTGCACCACCTAATTTTCAGACCTAGCTCTACAATAATCGCAACAATAAGTGATAAAAACCGGAAGTTGAAAAACATGGTGACTCTAGCAACAACTTATACAATTCAAAACTAATTCGAGTAAAACAGTGAATCTTTCTGGATCGATAGACAGGATTTAACCTTTTTTTATAAAAAAAAAATTTGGCCAATTTTTAGAAAATTATATTAAAAATTAAGGAAAACCCGACAAAAAATTGTTATATGGAGTCATATATGTCTTGACATAATATTATATATTTACATATGTGGCCATATGTAACGACATATATTTACATCTCATATTTATTTTTACGAAAATTTGTAATACAGCGCAATGTATCATCATATATCGTTATATCTCATGTCATATAAGTTGATCTTTTTTATCACATCATATATACTTGATATAGCCAAATATGAGATCATATATACTTCCATGTATAAATATATATAAGTATATATGATGCACTAAAACTAAACAAATTCTATCACCTCTACATGTTATAATATATGACATCATATATAAGTCCATATAAATATATGTGTTAAAATTAAAATTAAAAAGAAAAATTCTTTCACTTTTCTATATAACTATATATAAAGATATATTGTAAAAATAAATAAAAAATATATCACTTTTGTGCACAATTATCAGTAAAGACAATAAAAGCAAAAGTACAATATATTAAAGCAAAAAAAATATATATTGTAAAATAATTAATAGAAATAAACCTAGCAAAAGTCCAAAGTTTATGGAATAAATAATATATCATGACTACAAAAAGAACTTTAAGATAGAAAATCTACAAAAACAATTAAAAGCCCAATAATTTTAAGAAAAATCTATTTTAATGCTCAAAATCGGGAAATCCAAATAAAGTTAAAAAAAAATATATATATAAAAGCTAATTTGTCTTCTTTGATAATTATATATACCCGAGTAAAAACGTGTACATATAATCATGCATTATTTTATATAAACATATATGTTATTGCATGCTATTATATGTAAATACATATGATTATGTATATTTATATATCAAAATGTTTTGCTCTAAATTTTTTAATACGATGACACATATAATTACATTTTATTACATATCGACCAATATGTAATCTTTTATGACATAAACAAATATATATGGTTAATATAATTATATGCGAATACATGTATAGTTAGATATAACTCGAGCCAAACTTTTATATGATAACATATAGTGTAATATAAAAAAATATTTATTTACGAGGGCGGATGAATAAGTCCGTGACTTTTTGAATAAAGCACATTTTTTTTTTTGCAAAAAAAAAAAATATTTTTCAACATAATCTCCTTTTAGCCTAATACACTTAGTCCAAAGTTTCTCCAATTTTTGTATCCCTTCCAAAAAAAGAGTATTTTTCGAGGTCCATAAAATATGAAATTTCTTTGCAATATGGGGTTGTTTTTTTTTAAATCCTCGTTCAATCGGTCCAACAAGTTGGCGTAATATTCGCCGTTTATTGTTTTTTCCTTTTCAAGGTAATCGATGTGGATTATCCCGCGTGCATCCCAAAAAAACTGTTGCCATCACCTTATTGGCCACTATTACGTTTATGGTCAATTGAGAGCAAACGCTGCACCCATCTTGCAGACAGCTTTCTTAATCCCAACTGATCATTTAAAATCGAAACCGCACTGCCATATGAAATGCCTATGGCATCAACAATCTTAGGCACTTTTACTCTTCGGTCGGCCAACACCATATCGTTGATTTTTTCAACATTTTCGGGTGTATTGATCTCAATTGGCCGTCCAGAACGTTCAGCGTCATTTGTACTTGTGCGACCACAACGAAAGTTAGTAAACCACTTTTTTACCATTGAAATCGATGATGCAGAGCCCGCATAGTATTTATCAAGCTTTTCCTTGGTTTGATTGACGGTTTTTTTTTCGCAAAAAATAATGTTTAATGAGCACTCGAAATTCACTTTTTTCCATTTTTAAAAAAATCCACTAGGTTGTATGTTTTGAACAGCTGTTAAACGCAAAGTAAATGACGGAACTTGCTCAAAATTTGACAGTAGTCTATTAACAGGTGGATCTTGATGGGAGCAGTGTTGCATTTTGTATAACTACGAGGGAAGTTCGAAAAGTCACGGACTTAATGATCCGCCCTCGTAATTTTGGATAAAACGATATCTTGACCTATTCTTAGTTATATATCGTTCCATACTTAAAAACTATAGATCTTCTTTTGGACAAAACTATATATTGCCGATGAATGTATATTAGCTATAAAGGCCGATGAATGTATATTAGCCTGTCCGCAATTAAAAAAAAAATTGAGATCTTTCTGAATGTTCTCAAACGATAGGTATTATTGAGCAGTTCATGGATGAAAACCAAACCTTTTTTTTGCTATCCGCGCCCTTGTAGTGTATTTTTGAAATGTTTGTACAAAGAAGAGCTTTAAAGTTTAACAATGTTGAGCATATTATGGGAATTGCATTTATAAAATTTGCATAAAAAAACTCTGGTTCTCCATAAAAACATTTAGTTTGAAACAAGTTATTTTATTTATTACCTTTTTTAAATTAAATTATGTAATGGACCAACATTTTATAAATATACTTCCAAAAATATGCTCAGTAGTACCAATCTTTTGAGATTAATTTTGTACAAAAATTAAAAAATACGGGTAGCGTATTCATTTTTTTATTTTTTTATTTTTTTCCCATAATAAACTGGATAATACACATCGTTTGAGCACTATTACGTAAAATTTTACAGTTTTGGAGCACCCTAACGAGCACTAAAACTTAAAAAAGGTTTATGCCGTAACTTTTTTGAAAACAGCAAAAATGTAATATGCTTCTTAACAGGCTAAAACTCGGATCTAATTATATTTAGATATATCAGTTTCCATAAAACCATACACAATAATATCAGGTCAAAACCCGTATACAATAATATCTGGTTTTTATATAATTATATCTATTAGCATCAGTTTAGATATAAACTGATACAAGTATATGCAAAAGTGATACAATATAATACAATTTTATCGACACGAGTAAAAAAATTATGTAAAACGATATATTCTTTAATATAAAAATATATGATCATATAAAATAGCATATTATATATGTATGTATATATTATATATACATATATATGTATATTATATATACACTTACAAAATGTTTTACCAAAAAAAATTTATATATAAGCACATCCAATCATGCATAAAAAAATACTATTCTGAATTTTATATATGATAATACATGGCTGACAAATTTGATTACATTTTTCTAAAATAATATATAACCCAATACATAATTATATATAATACAAACATCAAAAACGTCTTCTGTCATTTTATACATACTTATATATAATACAAAACTGTAAAAATTTTGTGTTTTGAACCCGTTTTATGGAGGTCAAATATATGTAACTTAATGTCTTTTAATTTAAATATATTTGGTTTATTATTTATCTAATTATATCTAATTGTATCAAATATAATATAATTAGATGTAATTATATCGGGAAAAAATTCGGATAGAATTTTATAGTTTTTCATTATATTGTATCTGTTTACATATAATTAGATCCAAAGTGATACAATTTAATAGAACCATTTTTCGGACCTCTCTTGTATTTGCGAAAAACATATAATCATATATAATTTTATAAAAACTTTTTTACTCGGGTGGCAATAATTCGCATAAAATTGTAGTGGACATTCATCTAATTGCATCAGATAAGATCTAAACCCATACAAACAGATGCAATTAGATGGGCCCATATTTCGGATAAAAATTAACAACAATTTTTTTAATCGGAAAATTTGATACCTTTTACATATAATTGTATATGGCGTCACATATTAGTCAAATTTATATTCCGTCTTATTTTGCAACAAAATAGTAGTGCGGATATCCAAAGACCTTCATAAAGCTTTATCAAATTATATATAACTTGATCAAATTAGGTAGCCGCATTTTTCAGATTAAATTATATCAGAAAAGAACCCATGTGATATCGTTCGAAAAGGGTATTCCGGATCAGTTATTATATATGATAATGAATTATATATATGATTATATATACCTATATCGAAACTTTTTCCATCGGGTATTGATTTATTTAATGTTGTCTTCTTGTATGAACGGCTGAATTTTAGCTGTTTTTTTAAAAATTGTGGAAAGAAAATGGCAAAAGACGGTTTAATTCTGTTTTTTTGTATTTGTTTTCTGGTAGTCTGTTATTTTTTTGTGCAACAGTTCATCAAGAAAAATACAAAATTATCACTTTATCAATAAGTGGGCTGTTTGAAAAGTTCTCAGCCTCCAAAGTAGAGTCTATCAGAAAAAAAGATGTGTTGTTGGTAAGCAGCTTGCCGGGACTCACGATTATCTGAAATCATAATGGAAAACGGGGAATAGGAAAGTATGAATGCCTTTATCGTCCCATGCTCAATAATAAAAAGCATTATTTATCAAAATGGCGGCCGTTTGAATTTAAAAAATCGATATTTGACCATTTTTGTGTAGTTTAGTGTAGAAAACAAATATAAACAATATTACGATAGTCGCGTTAATTCTGAGTCGATTAAGCACTATATAATCAAAATCGTACGTAACTTGAGTACCAGTTTAAAAAACGTAGTTTCGAGAAAACGCGTTTAAGTCTTTTGTAAATGCCTCATTTAGGCAAAAACATTGATTTACAACAATGGCTGCATCTCTCAACCTATTACGAAATTCGAAGAATCCTCTTAGGATAATATTTTTTGAATATCTAGCAATGAAGGTATTCCGACCAGGACCGGCTTCGGATATGTTGTAGAGAATATAAATTCAAGTGACCTGTGTTTTTTTTTTACCTGCCCAATCTCATCTTTAGGGGTTATTAAGTGGGCTCAGAAATTACCCCATTTTACGCTTTTATGTTTATTTCGTTCTATTAAAAGTAACTGTACGCAAACTTGGTATCAAATGAAAGCTATTTTGCAGACAAAATTCACTGCCCAGAGATGTTCAAGTATTTTTGTAAAAAAAACAATGTGAGTAACAATTAATATGGCGTCTTATTAAGGAGTTTTAGTTACATTAAGCTAATAATAATGCATAGCAATTCCAATTTAATTTGACCTAGGGGGTATCTGAGCTTTTTCTCATATTTGATTATTCCCGAAGAACCCTTTTCCCCTATATTACAAATAGTTAAAAAATGTGGCAACTCTAGGTTCACTACGTAGGAAATATGGGTAACAAAATTTTTGTTTTCTTTAGTACTTTAACCCTGCACAGTACTTTAATACTGAAAAGACAAGTTTTCATAAAAAAGCAAGTGAATATTTAACCCTACATTTTAACCCTTAAACGTGAGATTGGGCAGCTAAAAAATACGTGTATATTTTTTTTTTTTTTTTGCTTCTTTATAACATATCTAAAGTTCATTTAAATATGCGAGTTCGGGTCAGGATACATCCCTTGTAAGCTAAAAATAATATGTAAAACCTGAAGACCCCCTGAAAACTTTTATATTATTAATTATACAATAAAAATTTTATTTTCCAAATGCAGTTATAGTATTATAAATCAGACATGGGCGGTGTCAATACCATTTCACAATCATTCACTAGTGATATATTTAAATATCATTAATAATTTCAGACCTACGCTTACACTTGTAGCCTTAAACGCTTCTTTGGAAAATTTGTAAAATTTTTAATACCAAACATGGGGATTAGTAACAACATCTGGGTATTTAATCAATTACACCCAATTACATGTAATTGGACGTACAAATGTAATTCGCCTGTAATAAAATACACAAATATTGGTATTATGTCCCATGTCTGGTATTGACAAAATTTTAAACTTTACAAGCAACAATTGTGAGCGTTGTTCTGAAATTATTAGTTATATGACAAATATCACAAGTGAATGATTGTGAAATGTAATAGACACCGCCCATGTCTGTTTTAAATAATATTCTACAATACTTTAAATAATATTCTACCGACTTCATCCAGTTTTTGGCAAAATTGTAAAAGTTGTTTCTTTTTGTATTTGGTTCTTATAGGAGAACAGTAAGAAATACTTTTTCCTCTAGCGGAGCAGTTGGCCTGCAAAGCCAAATAAATGAATATATTCCTCATTTATATTTATTACAGTTTAACAACTATCTGCTTAACTGATTACTAGGGCTCGGAAGTTAATACATTTATGTTTGTGTTTTATGTATAAAAAAAATATATATTTCAAATCATAACATATGAACTTAAAATTTTAAAATATGCATTTATTGTTGATTTTTATCGACATTTTCAATACTAGCTTCACACTTATTGTAATTTTTCTTTTAAAAATTGGTTAAAAAATTGAAAATTACAAATAAACATCATCAAAACATTAGTAATTGAATTTTTTCTGTAATTTTTCTTTTCGTGATAAAAAAAAATATTTGTATAAATTTGAAAAATATTTTAATTATAAAATTTTTAAATTTTGTAACATTTATTTTCAGCAAAACATTAAAAAATGTTGTTAAAACAATGCATTTTAAGTAAAAATTTGCATTAACAGTAAAATATGCAACAAAAAATGCAAAAATATGCATTTATAGCAAAATATGCATTCACAAATCGATGCAATTAATTGTAATTTAGTATTTTTGTAATTTTTTCTTTTCGTGATAAAAAATAAATATTTGTATAAATTAGAAAAATATTTTTATTATAAAATTTTTAAATTGTGTAGAATTTATTTTTAGTAAAACATTAAAAAATGTTGTTAAAACTTGCATTTTAATATAAAATAAGTAAAAATATGCATTAATAGTAAAATATGCAAAAATAAGCATTTATAGCAAAATAGGCATTAACGAATCGATGCAATTAATTGTAATTGAATTTTTTCTCTAATATTTCTTTACGCGATAAAAAAAATAAATATTGGTATAAATTTGAAAAATATTTTAATTATAAAATTTTTAAATTGTGTAGAGTTTATTTTTAGTGAAACATTAAAAAATTTTGTTAAAACAATGCATTTTAAGTAAAAATTTGCAGTAATAGTAAAATATGCAACAAAAAATTCTAAAATATTGATTTATAGCAAAATATGCATTAACAAATCGATGCAAATTTTGTTGCAAATTTGTTGATTGGCAAAGATATTTGCTTAACATTGTTCTCCAGCTAACGACAACAAACATGTATTTACATAAAGTTCCAAGCCCTACTGAGTACTAAACGCTCAGCTAGAGCTAACAGTTAGCGATGTGATATGTAGGCAGCGTAAACCATTTCTACTCACAAGAACTTTTCCATAAAAGTTCAACAGTTATTTAAAAAGTCATTCCGTAAAGTTGTTTCAATGGAATATGTAGTTAAATAACATAGGCCTACAATGATTTTGGTGCCGCTAAAAATAAAACAGATTTCAAGTACGTTCGGTACCCTGATAAAAAATTGATACTTACTTTTTTAATGCTACGTGTAGTTTTCGAGATTTCGCAAGGATAAATAAATTAAATAACATTTAATAAATTTATTAAAAAAACAAACTTTTTTACTACATATTCACCACAAATATAACAAAATGTATTTGGATTATTTACACAACACCTTCTCGACGACGGCATATCGATATTATCATTTAATCAAAGAAATTAATTGACTATAATGACATTAAGTATAATAAAATACATTTTTTAGGTTATGACCGATCGATACAAACCTGAACGTAGCTTCGCGATTTTGACAGCTAACCATGACGTCTTGCGGACTAATTAACAAAATTATAACATAGAATTAGCGGCACCAAACAAAAAATTTTTTTTTGTAGGCCTGTGTAATCATAGAAATATATTTTTTAACTTTGCTGTCTTTCGGTATAAGTTAAAATATGCAGTTAAAATTTTCTATTTAAAACAAAAAATTGTTTTATTTTATTGAGTATTGAAATAAACGAAAAAATCTATTGTTTTTAAAGATTTTGTCAATTATTTTTTTAAGAGTTGAAAATAAACTAAAAAATACAATTGTTTTAAACGAAAAGTAAGTAGTCCTTTTTTTAACTGATTTTCAATTTATTTAATGTGTATATTCAGTAGTATTTACGGAAAAAATAGTGTGAGTGTAGTAAATGGTTTTCCAATAGGTACTTGACAACTTTGAATTTAATTTGTGAAAGCACTATTTCACTGATCATCAAACTGTTACTTTCATTTTTTCAGTAAACTCAACATTTTCCTCATGCTAAAGTACACGTATGCATGTTAAAAAAATGTACTACCGAAATTCGGAGTCGGTGACCGCAACTTTAAGAGCGTTAACTCCAATTTTCGGTCGTTATTCTCGCCATAGTAGACAAGCAATAACAAGTTTTGTTTGCATGCCGGCGGCGTAATTGTCGTCACGTTACTGTGAATGGCGATCGTTATCGCGCCATGATTACCGACTTTTTTTTGGCCCGAATTGGAAAACATGGACTTGAGCGACATGTGTTTTCAACAGGACGGTGCCACAAGCCACACAGCACACGTTACAATCGATTTATTGAAGAGTAAGTTTGGTGAGCGTGTTATCTCAAGAAATGGAAAAGTCAATTGGCCGCCTCGTTCGTGCGATTTAACGCCTCTAGACTTTTTTCTTTGGGGCTACATGAAATCATTGGTCTATGCCAACAAGCCGACGACGTTGTAAGAACTCAGGAGCTGTTACGGCGAATGGAATTACGAATCGGCCGCTGCCGACGTGCCCGCGGTGGCCATATGACCGCAGTCGAGTTCCATTCATAAATGTTTTGATTGTATTTCAAGTCGATAATAAAGATTTGGAAATATCTCAAATGGTTTGCGTTTTATTTAGAAAAAAAAAATTGTCAAGTCCTTATTGAAAAGCCCTTTACTTTTGATTCAATATTAATACATTGACAAATAAACACAAGCAAATTAAATATTAAATCAAAAGTTTAAAAATATTAAAGGAAATTGTAGAAAATCTTTTATATAAAAATACAAAAAAAAAGTTCAGCGGAGTTAGTAATCAGACTGAGCTACAAGTCACCGATATCAATTTTTTGATTTTTCTGCTAAATGCTACAAATCTTTTATGTTTAAATTTATTCACAGCCATTATTCTTAAAAAAAAAAAAACTTCAACCTGATGTAATAAAAATTCACACGCACTGGCTAAAATAAATAATGTTATCAAACATTTAACTCTTTTGTATTCTTCCATTTAGATGTCCTTTTTATGTTGGGGGTGAACATTTTACGATTAGCAATTAACGTTTTCAATTTTACCCCAGAGCTTAGATATGGCAACAATTCTAGTTCTTTGTGGGTATGTTTGGCTTTGTAAAAGCCATTTTATTCACATGACGCAGTTTATATAAATTCATAAAAATAATTTGATTTAGTTCTAACATACACTCACAATATTTTTTCCGTAAAGACTACTGAATATACTCATTAAACTATTTGAAAATCAGTTACAAAAAAAGTACCATTTACTTTTCGTTTAGTTTATTTTCAACTGTTGAAAAATTAATTGACAAAATCGATAGAAACAATAGTTTTCGTTTATTTCAATACTCAATATAATATTTCAACTTTTTGTTTTAAATAGAAAATTTTAACTGAATATTTTAACTATTACTGAAAGTCCGTTTTTTTATTTTTATTTTTATTTTTATTTTATTAATTAATAATCATATAATTACAAATTATATACTATTACCCTAACCGAGCACTAGCTACTATGGCCTTCGGTGCGTTGTAGCAAAAACAGACTAGTGCCTCTGGTGGGAATCGAACCCACGACCCCCGCACTGATAAGACAGCACGCTACCCGTTTTTTTAATATTTTGTTTATTGAATAACAGACAGAAAGTTAAAAAAAATATATGTACAAGGTGGCGCAAAAGTAATCCTCCTATCAGAAAATGCTATAAATTTTGCGATTGGCCCCTAATGTCAGTTCTGTTTTGACATTTGTGTAGTAAACACATGCGAAAAACACGTTAATAAACAATGTTACGCTACACTGCTCCAGAACGCGGAATATTGGTGACTATTTATTTGACCAATAATCGGTCGGTGACTTTGGCACAACGTGAATTTCGTCGCAGATTTCCACGGGTACGTAAATAAGCAAAATTTACGCTTCTGGGTCACTGAAAATCCGCGTGTAACCCACGAAGAGCCATTACACCCGCTCAAAGTCACTGTATGGTGTGCTGCCTCAGACTCTTGCAGCTCTTAAAGACATTATCTGTCAAGAATGTGAGGACCTATCGCCGGAAGTTTTGGCCAAAGTAATGGAAAATGCCATAAAAAGGGCTCAAATGACAATCAACTGTGGCGGCGGCCATTTACATGACGTCATATTCTCGACTTGATGTAAAAAAATTAAAATACCAAATAAAAATAATCCACAAGAAGAATCAAAGTTTTTCATTTTTTTTTTTAAATTACAGCCAAAAAACATTTTTTTTTTTTGCGCCACCTTGTATATATCTTTACCGATTAATAACTGTTGAACTTTTATGGAAAAGTTCTTGTGAGTGTACTAGTACTACCACTACTACTTCATTTAAAACAAATAGAATTGAGAAGTAAAAGGGTCGCCTGTCGCGTTTCCGCCATAAATTCCAGCTGATCCTTAAAGCCATTCATAATAAAATTGTTAGAACGACTTTTCGTTTATTTTTACAGGGATTTTTGTAGGTTTTTCTTATTTACGAAATTCATTGTATTTTATATTTTATGATCTAAAGTTTTTTTTCCTGCTATTGTAGGTTTTTGTGTTTTCGGCTGAAATGAATATTAAACATCATAAAAAATAAAAAGGAAAATTACTTAATTTAAATTATGAGCTTACACTCTAATGCTGTAAATGTAAGGAATTTCGTTAAAGTTATTTATGTTTGTTTGTTTGTTTTTCACGAAAAACTTTATGTAATTAAACATAGAAGGGATTTTAGAAATACACAATGGGTCAGTTAGCTTCTTAAAATGTACATTTAAAGAAAAACGTTAAGTTTTCTTTGATATTCTCTTATTTTACTCTTTTAAGTTTAAACGAGCTTAAGATCACTTATTTATTAATTATTTATTTCCAATATTTCGTCCCCACATTGGGTGAACATATATTACAATAATATTTGTTCCCTGAAGAAGTCACCCAATGTGGAGACGAAATATTGGAAATAAATAATTAAGCTCGTTTAAAGAAGAACATTATAAGTTTTGAAAATTCGTTCAATCACATAGTAACTGACATTACCAAATAATGTATACAGTAATGAAAACACATGGATTTCTAATCATTCTTAGTAAAACAAAAAATCCAAATAGCAGGTTTCAGAACAGTTACTGTACTTATTAAAAACGTTGCTTTGCAACCGATTATTTTTATATGGAGTTAAGCCCTAGAGTTTACCTATTGCCAGGATCGTTAGCAGGTT
This sequence comes from Delia radicum, assembly GCA_021234595.1. Taxonomy (NCBI): domain Eukaryota; kingdom Metazoa; phylum Arthropoda; class Insecta; order Diptera; family Anthomyiidae; genus Delia; species Delia radicum. The sequence goes on from CM037853.1 coordinate 199,184,616, forward strand.
TCAATGCAATGGTAAAATACGCCAATGAGACAAAAGTCAAACAATTTAAAATCTTTTGCCGAAAATCTGAAATTAACATTACTGAACTTTAATTTTGCTAGCAAGAAACGAAAAATTCTTAACATTGCAACAAAAGCTGCAGCAAATGGACCGTAATGGATTTGGTATCGACTGGTATCAGGGATGTTGCCAGAGACATACTCAGAGGGGTATGACTGATATCCGTTGGCAAATTTTTTTTTAGAGCATTTTGATTCTCGGGGATTTTAATACTTTTTTTTATTTTTATACATTTTTACTTTAAAACAAGATTTTAATAATATTGCATCAATATTATTGTATATGCTCTTTTATATGACTGTAATAACTTTATTATAAAATAATACTGGAACCCTTGTAAACCACGCATCGCGTTGACAAATCACTCTAAGAAATCTCGCCAGTGTTTTTTTTTTTTTAAATCACTGAATATTTTGTAAAACATATAGTTTTAATTCCACTTGTACCCAGTAATTTACATTTATGTAATTTTTGCAACCCTATTAATTAATAATAACATGATTTCTGAGTTGCAGATTTCAGATCTGTTCTGAATTAAAACGTCGTAATCATATTATGGTAAAGTTTGTATTCAAAATAAAATGTATTTGAAATACTGTTTAATATTTTTATAATTAATATCTCCCTTATTCATAAAATCATTAAACAGCATTTCAAATTTAAAAAAAATATAAACCGATAGTTTTTTTTTTAAATAGAAAATGATTTTGAAATAATACAAAAGGCATGTAATAAATTGTTAAGAAAATATAAAAATACATCAGAGTGTAAAAGAAAAAAATGATTTTGACCCGAAAAATTATATTTCATTCTGAAAAACAAAATGAAAGCCTTCCCTATAAGAAATTGCTAGGTAGAAATATTACAAAGTTGTAATATTTTAAAATCTTTTTAAATTTGATGCCTTAGATAATAAACTTTGCTGGTCCAGGTATTGGAAACTTGATTTTAAGGTCATCGCAATTTTTTGGCACAAAAAATATCTCTTATTAATCAATTTAATGAATCTAAAATCAAGTCTAATATGGGTTGGAATAATTAGGCGAAGTTTGCGAAAGCTCGACCTGTCTGATAAAACCATTCATCTTGCTCAGATTTATTAGCATACTTACGTTCAGAATTTACTTGTTAAGTTCTATAAATAGCACCCAAAAGCGAAATAATACATTTCTCAAAAACACAAAAACTGGCTGTAATCAAAATAACAATAGCTAATATTATAACAAATATTCATATAAATAAGTCATTAGGTTGTTAATTGCTAGAGAATATAAATTAGCATTTTTATACTTTTATCGCAATCTAACTTAGCATTTTTACGTGGTAGATATCGAAATTATATGACTATAAAAATAGGTTTTTGTTTTACAAAGTTTAGTTCAAAGAACACATGTACATTAGGCTGCTTCTTAAAACAAAAAAAAAATATAAATCGAATTTGGCGGGAAATCCCCGACTTAAATTAAGTTTGAAGAAAAAGAATTTTTTTTTTTTATAGTCTCGTTAGCACACTACACAGAGAGAATTGCTTGGACAAGTTTTAATAACATTTTTCCACTGAGTTAATGAAGTTTTCGTCACAATGTGAAGGAATAATATCTGAAACTGTATGAAAAAACCTCATTGTTTCAATGAAACAGTTTTTAGTGAAACTTTTCCATAAATCGTATAAAACTTTTAATAAACAATATGAAATTTTTCATTAAATTTTATGAAAAACTGCACTAATTTAATGCAAAGTTTCAATGTACGTATTCCAGTGACTATTCATAGATCTAATGCAAATAATTATCTCAGTGTAGGCCAAAAATATTTCTGAAATTTTGCATTATTTTACAAATATTAGAATTAATGTAAGCCCTTTTTTTAAGCACTTCAGAGAAATTAAAATAAAAATACTTGTAATACTGTAGGTATAGCTAAATCCGATTAGTGTATGGACCGATTTAAATTGTTCTGATTTGGAGGAAATATAGTAGTTTAGATACTCGTACAAACAAATTTAAAATATATATATACTTGAGGGGACAGTAAAAAATTTTATATTGCAAATTATTTTATTTGATCACAATTACTCTGTTACAAAACATTAAATATTAGGCGCATCCCATATTTAACATACACTCAAAATTTTAGTCAGGAGTGTGCTTGTAAACAAGTTACTACTGTCAGCAAAATCTTAGGCTTTATTGATTCAAAATTAAAAAATCCTTGCTAAAAGTTAATAAAATTATTGCTGAATATTAGTAGCATATCATTATCATACATTATCTGAAAATATATAGAAATAATTATATACACTAACGTAAACAAATTATCTTTATTTAAACAAAAATCAAGTGCTATATTTCTTATTGTACTGAAAACGTGTCAATTTGCTTTGCATATATTGTGTACATAATTTGATGTGTAATTTGAGTGTATTCAGAATTTGGTGTATTCAGGGACTTATAGTAGAATTTCACGCCGAATGTTTTTGTGGTACATTTTAAACCCTTAAATCCCTGTTTTAACGGTGGTTTTTGCTCTTTTTTAAAAGGAGGACAAAAAAGACAATTACCATGAGGAGTTAGAGGGTTAAAATATTCTATTGTGTATTCAGAGACTTATAGTAAATTTCACGCCGAATATTTATGCGGAACATTTTAACCCCTTAATTGACAATACAAAATTTTGCATTTGGGGGAAACTTTACCTCCCCCTAAAATGAAACCCAGATGTTAAATTTCAAAACGCCGATACACGTGTCTTTTTTTTTTTTGTCTATTCTATCTAAATTTATAGGTCGGACCTTGTAATTTTGGAAAAAATTTGATTTTGTTGAACAGCGTAATATAAAAAAAAACATTATATAAGCACTTTAGAGCGGCATTTTTTTCTCCACTTACGATTTTCATCAATTATTGTGGTTATCTGATGCGAATTTGAGAAAAATTGGAAATCTTTAACCCGTGGCTGCCCGAAAACAAAATTTTCGATTTTGACAATTTTTCTTAAACTGCTTCAATATATAATTTTGGCATGCTAAACACGAATATTTTGAAATTTTTTTAATCGGAGATATTACGACTTGATCTTTACTAAAAATGGAGTTTTTCCTCCATTTAACAAATTTTTTAAAAAATTAGCTAAAAATTTAGCTGAAGAAATACAATTTTTGTTTGAATATAAATTGGCTGGAAATAAAAAATTCCATCGAATCACAATAAAACTATTAAAAAAATTGTTTTAAATTTTTGACGAGTTGACGATAAAGAACAAAATTCAGATTATTTTAAAAGCGACAACGAATGTGTAGTTTTTAAGTGCATAAATGCAATTTAACTACACTCAAAAAAAATTTGTATTAAATTTTTTTAAATTTACTTGAAACCTAAAGTTGTTCTTGTTTTTGCAGAATCATTAAAGACTCCATACATTGGATTTAACAAAAAAAAAAAAAATATGAAATAATATTTAATTTGAAAATGGGGACTTATTTCATATTGATAATGGGGATTTTGTTTTATTATGAAATAATGCCCCAATTTAAAAATTAATTAACACCATTTTCAATATGAAATAAGTCCCCATTTTCAAATTCAATATTGTTTCATATTTTTCTTTTTGTTAAATCCAATGTATGGAGTCTTTAATGATTCTGCAAAAATAAGAGCAACTTTAGGTTTCAAGTAAATTTAAAAATAAAATTTGGGGACTTATTTCATTTTTGTTTTGGGGAGTTATTTCGTGGGGTGATTTTTCATGGCGTCTCAGTGGCATACCAGTGCTTAATTTTTTGTTCAACTGGAACTTTCTGACTTTACTTTAATTTGCGATTCTCATTAATTAATATTTTGATTGTGGTTGCACTTGGTCCAATATTATCGTGATGCGAAATTTATGAAAAATTAAATAAACTATTTTAACAACCTGCGCACAAAGCCTCTGATATATAGGAAAAAAAGTTAAAATTAGTTTTAATAAATAAAAAAAAATTTCAATCAAATTATAATAATTGTTTCCTGAAGAAGTCACACAATTTGGAGACGAAATATTGGAAATAAATAATTATAATTTATAAATAAACGATCTAAAGCTCGTTTAAAATAAGAAGAATTTAAGAAAAGAAGATCAAAGTAAACTTAACATTTTTAAACATATTTTGTAATACATCATGCAATATTTCTACTGCTAATAACTAATAATTTGGAAAATTTTACTGAATAAAGAACTGAAATTATTTGTAGTTGGTTAATTAAAAACAAATTCAGTCATAACCATACATTTTGTTTTGTTAACGATGTGCCATATATTAATTTTGTTAACGATTTGCCATATATTTAATATTTAAAAGTTGAGTAATTTGTATTTACACACAGAGAAAAATTTAGCTATTTGCCAACTGAAATTCAGTTACTGCGACTCAAATTCGGTTATTACGAATTTCTGATGGTTGTCACAAATTAACATTAGTTTTCACAACAAAGTTCAGTTAATTCGCCTAAATATTCAGAACTCGAATGTAACTATCGTTGTACTAACTAAATTTATAAGTTGTTACCATTAATGTACACTTTTCAATTCGGTTGGTACTTTATTTCTCTGTGTGTAATTAAGCAATTTACAATATAAAATTAGTTTCGTTTTTTGTTTGATTTTTTTTTATCAAAAATATTGACTCCAAATTCACCTAAACTAATTGGAGCCTTGAAAATAATGCAAAATTTTAAAAAATTTTTTGTCCTAGTTTGGCGAAATAAAAATTAAATATTGTTTTTAAGAGTACTTGGATTTAATTAAAATACAAACAAATATTTTTATACAGTTTTATTAGTTTTTTGTCTTATATACATCGAAGTTATTTTTATGTTATTTTTAATTTATAACGAGTTTTCAACCTCCGTATATTTACAAAGATAAAGCAAATCAAACATATTAAGTAGCTAGGTTGATACTAGTATTTTGATCTGGCTAAAGATCTCATCAGAACACTAAATTTTAGAAAAGCCTCCAAAATAGGCACAGCTTTAACAAAAAACCTGATACTCGTCAATTTTGCTAAATTCTTGACTTCTTAGTAATCACACACGTGGCTATGTTCTTTTGCTAACAAGTATCATGACATTACTAAACTCTGAACACCAAAATTGTTCTATTTATATAAAAAAAAACTTAGTTTTAACTCTGGCTCAAGTAATTTTTTTTACATTTTATTAGTTTTTTGTTTTTATATACATCGAGATTATTTTCAATTTATACTAAGCTTTATATACACTCAAAAAAATAAGTTAGTAGAAAAGTTAGTAAAACGTCTTGTAAATCAGGTATACTATTTTTTAGCAAAATTTTGTGCTAAAATCGTGTTTTCAGCTAAAATTTTTGTTATACTTATTTAGCAATTAACTGTTTTATACTAATGCTTTACTAATTAATTTTGCTAAAAAAAAATTGTGCTGATAAGCACATTAATAGTGTGGACGACAACCAGATTGAAAGATATACGCAGAATGAAGCAGATGTCGCGGCATGTCAAGATGTAGTAGAGAATAGGAAAATGATACTAAAAAGTACAAATATAATAAGACATATGTACATAAAAAAATCAAACCATGAAAGATTTTTGTATCTCTTTTTTATACATAAAACAAAATTGTGGATTAAAACAACTTAAATTTTACGTTGTCACCGGCTTGTGAAAATAATTGTCTATTAATTTAAGACAAAATAAAATATTTATTTATTTAAACTAAATGTTTATATATTAATAATCTATTCTAGACAGAGTAAAGCGAAAGACAAAGACACACATCTTAGGTAGACGTTTATGGTTCCTTTTTCTTACTGCAAAAAAGGGTTGTTTTTTCGTTTCGTTTGATTTTGTGTATTTTTTCGTTTCGTTTCTATAATTATCTTCGGCAGTTGTGTCCTTTAAAAGATAGCATCATTTAGACAACCATTGATGTAAGTAATTGAAAGAAAATTTTTGTTATGTTATATATATTTATTTCTATATATTTTCAGATATTAAATTAATTTATGTCGTCAATGTGGGAAAATGAAAATTTTTGTATTTCGTTATTATAGTAAATTATTTTTGAAAGAATCACAAAAATATGTTTTATGATTTTCAGCAAATAAATTAACTAAATTACAACTTTTCTACAAATTTTTTGTGTTTTTTTCAGTCTACTAAAATTCAGCAAAAAATGTATTAATTTTTAGCAAGGCATTTTTATTTCTAGTCCACTAAGTGTTAGCAAAACTTTTGCTGAATCTACTAATTTTTTTGCTGAAAATCAGCTCGCTGATTTTCAGCAAAAGATTTTGCTGACATTAGCAACTTTTTTGCAAGCATCCTCCTGACTAAAATTTTGCTGACTCAGCAAAATTTTTTGCTGACTTTACAAACTTTTTTTTTCGAGTGTAGGTTGATATTAGTATTTCGATCTGGCTAAATATCTTATATCACAACCCGAAGTTTTAGAAAGGCTAGGGCCTCCAGAATTGGCAGAGCTTTAACAAAAAACCTATTAATCATCAATTTTCTTAGCACAATTGATAATTTAAAATTGATGATTTAGTTTTGTAAATCCACGCAGGATGAAAGCTCGTTATAAATTAATAATAAAATATTTTTATTGTTTTGTAGTTTTTTGAATAAACTATCTTTATGAAAATATCCCAGTAAAAACAGACATTACAACTTAATAATTAAGAGTGTAAGTAGCGCAAAAAGGTAGTCACTAGTTATCTATTTACTCGTTTAATACTTTTGTTCGCGATGACCAAAAATTCATTGGTGGTCAATACACTCTCGCTTACAAAAAAGTGAGAATAACGAGTTACCTGATTTTTTAATATTAGTGAAAGAATAAATGGTTATTTTTATATAAAGAATAAGTGGTCACTCAAAATAATAGAAATAATAGTGGTTACCTAGGAGTTAAAAAATAAGTGGTTACCTTGAAGTTATTTTTTTAAAGAAATCTTTAAAAGTTTTCGAAAATAACTTTAGCAGTTTGTAAAAAAATTTTAAAACAAATTAATAAATACAATATTAGTATAAAAATATATGAAATCGATACTTATGTAGACAATTACAAGTAAATCAATATTTTGCAATTACATATAAGCACTTCTGTAACCCGCTATCAGTAAATCATTATTTTGTATTTTAAAGTAATGCAATAGGTAATGAGTAATTAATTACTTTGTAATCTATACGGTAATGACTTGTCATTACCATGTTTTTTGGTACACGCAGAGAACAGAGACTTTTGAATATGTTTACAGGTAATTATATATATACTTATAATGATTCAAATTTTAAAACCTAAACAAATATATATTAGCAGTTTTAAAATTCTTAGATATTGTGCTTGGAACATGCCAACATACTTATAATAAACATATATATATTTGCAGCCAAACATATATATTTTTGCTAGTAGACGTTTTTCACTAGTTCCAAGCATATATGTATTTACATTTAAACATAATTATATTTAAAGGCAAACATTTTATATTAGAATCATGGGAAACGGAAATATCTTCCAAACGAAAGTATATTACCAGCATTTATATTTCGAGAAGGACATTTTTTCAGCGTGTAATGACAAAACAGGTTAAAATAATGAATAACGTGAAGTGATACTTTATATAATGAATAGGTGGTTACTCACAATGATATAATAAGTGGTTATCTAGGAGTTACAAAATAAATGGTTACCTTGAAGTTATTTTTTTTAAAGAAATCTTTATAACTTTAGCTCGGAAAATTTTCTTATAAAAATGTTTAAAACAAATTATTACGTGTAAATATAATATTAGAATAAAAATATAGTATATGAAACCGATATTATGTAGTCAATTACCAGTAAGTTACTGGCAGTAACTCATTACTTTGCTATTAGATATAAGTACTTCTGTAACATGTTACAAATATGTTATTATTTTGTATTTTAAAGTAATGCTAGGTAATGACCTATCATTATTTTGTAATCAATACGGTAATGACCAGTCATTACCATGTTTTTGATGGGATGACCTTGTTGAAAATCGGAAAAATCTTCAAAGTATGGTAGACCCCTAAACTTTTGGTTTTCGAAAATTTTACATAAATTAGAGAATATTTTTTTTTGATTAAGCTTAATTGAACCAAGGGCTGTTCCGTTCAAAATGTGTCAAATTGTGTTTTAAGAAGCGACCTAATTTACTTATATTCATTTATTTATAGACTATTTTTGACAGCTGAATTTTAAAGGTCAAGTTGTATCCAATGGATCAAACTACTGTTTACCAAAAAAAACTCATTCATAATTAAACTAATAATATTGCGTGTTTTTCCTAAAATAGAAATGAAAACCTAGTGATAAACTAGCTACACCCCTGAAATTCTAAAGAAAATTTGGTAAGGGCAAAATTTTGGAAACAAAATTGGATATATTTATATGCATGAGAATGTCAAGATAGTTATGTAAATTTTCAAACAAATTTATGTATGTTTTTTGATATTTTCGTTATTGGTCAAGTGTTTTTTTTTTATTGTATTTGCATATCAATAAAATAATTTAGTCACTCTCGTTTACTGGTCACATTTTTCATATATTTTTGTTAGGGTTTTCGTATCTGGAGTCCGTAAAATTTGTTTATCACGGAAATTCTTCTAAAGTACTCTTTGTTTATTTGAGTAACAATTTTATTAAAAGATTTGCTTAAAACTACTTTTAATTCATTTTCCAGTTTCGAATAACCGGTTTTCTCTGGTCGTCAATTTAATCAATATAACCTTGTTTTTCTTACTATGTATTTCTTTTTTTAATTTTATTTATTATTAGCTTAAGCTATATTTTTTTAATTTCAATTTTTTTTTATGAGCATAAGGGACATTAAGAGGAACTTAATGCAAAAAAAAAAAAAATAGTGTTTTAGGCGCCTATAATATGCATGACAAATTTTAACAATTTTAAGCAATTTTAATTGAATTTTAAAGGTATTTTGTATTATGCTCCCGTTTTGCACAATTAACACAAAATTTTAATTATTTGTATTGAAAAATATTTATTTAAAAACCACTAAAACCTGTTAGCCCAGTTTGCATATAAAATTGAAGAGAACGCTTAAAATGGCTTAAGCAATTTGGGTCCTCTTTGGTCAAATATACAATAATATCGAAAGTGATTTTTACGAAAAACTTAGAATAATTCAATAAAAATGTGCAAATTAAGTTAAAATATGCAATAAAAATATTCATTTTCAAAAAAGTAAGTAACAATATACAATAAAAATACGCTTTTAAAGCGAAATATGCCAACATATGCATTTATAGCAAAATATGCAAAAATATGCAATAACAAATCGATGCCATTTTAACACAAACTCTTTGATTCGCAAAGATATTTTGTTTGCCCTGTTCTTAGACTTTAAGAAAAAAAAAACTTAAGACACAAAAGAGATATTTGGTTGTATTCTAGAAAATTGTAATAAAAGTCCCAATGTGCCGGGAAATGTAAAATTTCTACAAATAATAACCCTACTTTTGCGTGTATTGTATGCATAGTTAATATACCAACTGTCGGTCATTGTGTAGCTAAATTTTTATCTTTTTTTTTTTTAATAAATTTTGACTTAAATTGAAGCTACTCACGCACTTATAATTATATTAATACTAATATCACAATGGCTGACAATTTTGATAAAAATTTTTACTGAAGTGCTAAATACATTGCATAAAATAGATTTTCTGAAGATACACCTAAGACCACAAGTTTAATATTATATCGGAAAGTACTAGTGTGAATACTCATTTAGGGAGATGGAAATTTCCTTCATCTGATACGAATACGATATCAACCTAGGTAGAAAATGCCAACCGTACCAAAAAATAGTACTGGCGTACCACTGCTATTTTTGTAAAATCCACCGTGCAAAAAATTAACAAAGGTACAACTAATATTGTACTAGGAAAACACTATTTTGCTTGCAAAGCATGTGTTTTGCCTATACGACAGGCTAAATTCTTTGCCAATATAGTTTTTACCAATATTACAACCAATTAGAAGCATTGATTTAAATATTTTATTATATTTCAGACATTTCAATACGATGTATAATGCTAAGAACGAATTGTATTGCTGCTTATTATACATATTTCTCAAAATTAATTTAATTTTAGCAATTTTAAAAGCACAACATTTTTTGAATTACCAACGTTATGCCAACGGTGACAAGTTCGTTATCAATCGAATAACAGGATAATACTGTTAATATTGTTCATCCCACGTTCTCCAACGCATAACTAACCGTCGCTGACACTTTGCCAACACAGTGCCGATTGTATATTTCTGCCTGGAATATGTATATTTTAAATTTAATAGTTTTTCCATTGTTTTAATGTGTATATTCGGTAGGTTTTAAGGAAAAATTTTGTGAAAAAGTTTCTTTGAGAAAAAAATTACTTGGGAAATCGTAAATTATGTGAACCGAATACCAAAACTGACAGAATTATACTTCATGATATTAATGAAACAATTTCAAATAACTTTTTTCGTAGATTCTACGAAGAATTTAATTATATCTAAGAAATTTTTATTAATATAAAGAAATTTTTCATAAACTTTTTTGTTAATAAAATTTTATAAAAACTTGGTCAATGGATATGTAGCAAAAAATCTGAGTTGGAAATGCATTATTTTCCTAGCTCTAATCTATAATTCTATACTTAGACTTAATCACTTCCCGTCCCAATGGAAGTGTGCCGAGATCATAATGATTCCAAAGCCAAACAAACCAAATAATATTTTGTCGTCGTACAGACCAATAAGTTTACTGGCAACATTTTCCAAAGTATTTGAAAAAATATTTCTAAAAAGGAAAAAGGGAATATAATTCCGGAACACCAGTTCGGCTTTAGACATAAACATTGAACTCCAGAGCAGTGTCACCGAGTTGTTAATGTTATTCTTGACGTGCAGCCGGCCTTTGATAGGGTGTGGCATCAAGGTCTACTCAACAAAATTAAGAAAATGTTACCGGCGCCATATTTCCTATTTTTCCTAAACTATTTATCAAATAGATCATTTTATGTAAAAATCAAAAACGAGAGATTGCATATACTTCCAATTAATGCCGGTAGCGTACTCTGCCCAATTTTATACACAATATTTACAGCCGATATGCCAACAATTCCAGATGTTACTGTAGTCACCTATGCAGATGATACTACTCCCTATGGAGAATAAGGAGTCAGTTGGCCTAAAAGTGACTGGTTAAAGAAGGACTTATCACAGGACTGGTATAATTTAATACTGAAGTGGGTTAAGCAGTGTCAATTGTCCTAAAATTACCAATCTTGTGACTTGTAAACGGAGGGCATACCATTTAACCAGAATGCCTATTAACAAGAAAAAGCCAGTTGGCCAGAATTTTACCTATTGGAAGCTGTTTAGTGTTCGTTTATTTTACACGACATGCGCCTTTTGCGACAGTCTTGTGGTATGCCCATCTTTGGTTAGTCCTGTGGCATGCCACTATGTGGTTTAAAGCAGGACAAATGACCCCCTCCTATGACAAGTTAATGTTAAAGTTGACAGTTGTTTACATAGGGTAGGGTTTAGCAGCGGACCGGTCTCTGGCACGAAGGGACCGATCCTGTGGCACACGCAGAACCGGTCCCATTCCCCATAGGGATATTAGAAATATACCGATCAAAAACTATGAGGTTAATCACAAATGCACCATGGTTTATAACAAATAAGCACATACTTCTTGATCTTGACATCCTATCAGTTTCCCAAGAAACTCACAACTTTAGTGAAAGGTATTTACAAAGACTAAGTGATCACGCCAAACCTTTGGCAATTTCTCTCCTCGATGACAGCACCAAAATAAGACGATTAAAACGAACCCATATATTTAGAAGCTGAACCCCAAACTGTAAATATTTTGTACATATTTGTTATGCATGAATTATACGCATAAGTAGTTAGAAATTATTTGTATTATAAGTATTTTATAGAAAGCTATAATTGGAACTTTGCTATTAAATTGCTATTGTTTTGTTTGTTAGACAGAGTGCAAATAAAGATATAAAGGGTCCGCCAAATAACTTTTTTTTTGAACTCCTGAACCAATTGGACTTTGTATAGCGTCATACCAAGGTCTTTATGCAAAATTCGTCTCAATGATGTCTCCGAAATGTTCAATTGTTGAGAACGACGGTGAATTGATGTTGATGACGCTTCACGCACACTTTCTGCCACAGCAGCAATATTCTCGGGTGTACGCACTGTCTTTGGCTTATCACGCATTGGTTTATCGATGAGGATGCCAGTTTCTTTCATTTTTTTCACAAGATAACGAACATACGGACCACATTCGTTCAGCGGAAGGATAAAACTAATTATCTGTCAAATCAGACATGAGCTAAGTGTTACTATTCACGAAATAAGCACTAGTTGAAACAAAAACGTTAGATGGCCGACCCTTTATTATAAAAAAAAAATCGATTTCATAAATTATTTTATTTTTTTATTTTATTTATTTAGTTAGTCTATCTATTAAATCCTTACAGACTATAAAAAATTTTAATTAAAAATTATTAACAAAATTATATAACAACAAAAAACATAATTAAATTTTTAAATACAGTATTATTTTACGTTTAACAGCATCAATATTTAACGAAAAATCAATACAATTATATAAATCATTAAAGTCTTTACATATTCTTCGTAATGGGTCAGCATTAGCATAGTTACTACGATAAAACTGCAGTGATAAAGGACGAAAGTAACGAGTTGAACGTTGAGGAACAATAAACGTTATGTTATTAATCAAAAATTCAGAAAAAAACATGATCATTAATTAAGTTAAGTAGAAAATATACGTTTAACATAATTCGACGGCTTTTAAGCGTAGGTAATTTTATAATAGCAAGTCTACTCTGATATGAAGGAAGATTAACTCCCGGAATCCATGATAAACCTCGCAAACAAAAAATCAGAAACTGTTTTTGAACAGATTCAATGTGATTACTGTGATTGTTATATTGTGTGTCCCAAATTAATGAGCCATATTCTAAAATCGGTCGTACAAGAGACGTGTATAGCATTTTTGTAACGTACGGATCACTGAACTCCTTGGCCCACCGCTTAATGAAAGCAAGTACGCCTCTGGCCTTGTTTACCGTCATATGAATATGAGAGACAAAATTAGGTTTCGGATCAAATAGTATTCCCAAATCCAGAAAAATATCAACTAGTTCCAGTTGGTGTCCATCAAAGAAGTAATCAATTTTTATAGGATTTTTTCTAGAAAAGCACATGGACTTACATTTTTTTAGGTTAAGATCCATTAGGTTTATATTGCACCAATTTTGGAAATTATCTAAGTCCATTTGGAGAAAGATATGATCAGATGGATTTTTATAACTCGAAAAGATCTTGACATCATCAGCATAGAACAATATTTTCGAATATTTGATCACATTTGGAAGATAATTTATAAATAAAGAAAAAAGAACTGGCCCTAAGTGGCTTTCTATTAAAAAGGTATGATGAAATCCAGTTCAGACTGTTAGGGGAAAACCCTATTAATTTCAATTAAATCAGGAGCAGATTATGATTAACCTTATCGAATGCCTTACTAAAGTCAGTATAAACAACATCAGTTTGTTTCCCATTTACAAATCCTCGATTAATTATAGTTGTTAAAAGTAAAAGATTAGTGACAGTTGAACAGCCCTTACGAAAACCATGTTAATAAGGGGACAAAATATGCGAGACATGATGACATGATGACATATGAAATTAGTAATGAATTTTTCAAATAGCTTTGGAATTGCGCTAAGCTTCGCGATTCCTCTATAGTTTGATATATCAGATTTTCTACCGGATTTGAATAATGGAATAATATACGATTCTCTCCAGAACTGAGGAAAGTATCCATTCTTAACAGAGATGTTAAACAACAAAGATAGAGGAGCAGACAAACTCTCAGCACAGTTGATTAGTATACAGCTAGGCACACCATCCGGTCCATGGCTAAAAGACGATTTTAAACTTTTTAAGCAACGCGACACGTCAGAGCGATCAATAGATGGTAAAATAATAGATTGATTTGAGACCAAGGGATACGGGTATTCATTTAAGTTGTTATATTTAGCATCAGAGTAAGTAGTAGCAAAAAAGTCAGCAAACATGTTTGATATATCAGTATAATCCCCAGATTCACAGCTACCAAACTTCATTACAGGAGGAAATTCTTGAGAGCGTCTTTTTGAATTTACGAATTATCTCTTTATCAATTTAATGCAAATTTTCTTTAGTGCTATGAAATTATTTCAAAGACAAAATTTTTTTTATTTTTCCATAATTTCGTTAATTATCATACATTTCAAACTTTAGTTTAAAGATATATAATTCAACATTTTTTATAAATATGAGTTCAATATAGCCTTGAATAAATTTTGGACTTATATGATGAAATCGTTGGCTTAGTTACAATACATTTTTGAAGACATTAATGAAGAGTTTTATAAATTCTAGAAACTTCTTAGTAATAAAAAATTTTATGAAACTGTTTCATGAATTCTATAAACGTTTCATATTCTTAGTGATTCATTAGTTTTGCGAAGATTTGCATTAATTCTACAAACATTTCATAAACATTGACTTTAATGAAAACTGTTTCATAGTTTCTATGAAAAGTTTCAATGGACGAGTTCCAGTGTCAATTTTCATTAAAGCTATGACGAAATCCACTGCTGAAGTGAAGATAATTCTCTCAGTCCACTATGTTTTCTATAGACATTTTTAAAGCAAAATTTCTTATCGTTTGCATTGAAAAAAGTCACATCTTGGGGTGTGCCACATTTGTCGGGTATTACACGTCGCTCCGGAAATGAACATTAACCTAGCCTGTTTATCAGGTCCACAAGGGTTTCCGATTTCGTAATTAATTTTTTGTTCATATAAGCAGTTATGAAAAAATTAAATACACTCAAAATTTTAAATCAACTTAGTATAACAATACTGTAAGTATAATTTCAACTTCCGAAATTACACAATAAAACGCCGGGACATGTTAACTTAATTTTAAGTCGTAGAATCCAGTGGTTTACCAGTCGTGTAACTAAACTATGCTTTACTAAAAGTATAAGGCACGCTGAATCCAAATATAGTCATAGAATCGCTCTCAGACATCAGGCGTTCGAGCAAGATTAACAGGAATAGCCTTCAATTTGATAGAAGTGCTCCGATTTTTCACCTTCCGCAAAATATATTTTTCATAATACTTGTAACGGCACCTGAATACGCTACTGTTGTCATTTTTTTCGATTTTCTAGGTACAACAAGTATTTACATGTATTCAGAAGATCTCAGCACTGTATGTACTCCGTTTTATTAGGTTAGTCGAAATAAAAGATATTTCAATTTTAAATTTTCATTGCCTCAAGCAATTTTGTGAGTGTATTTTAAGTAAAATATATCAAAATCTCTTTTGAAATTGCTTTATTTATTGTTCATATGACAAAACTCAAAGCAAATGAAGATGGCCGTCCATTTTGAGACGATGTTTTCTAATGAAATTTTGAGATTCGATCGATATGACACTGAACTAACATATATCAGTATAACGCAATTGTTATTTCACTGACGTTTCGTTATTTCACTGTCCGTCCTAAAAATGAACGGACATCGATGTTAAACTTAAGTTTCGACAAATAAACAATAACTAAGGTCATTTCAAAGAAGATCTTATGTCTTTTACCTAAAATACACTCAAAAAATCGATTGAGTTCTAAATTAAATTTCTTTTATTTTGACTTAACCTATTAAGCATATGCCTCAAAAAGTTTACGTGCTCTGGGTTTTTAGTGTATCTTTTTCGAATACTAACTGACCCATTTTCGTTTCAACTTTAAATATACGACTACCGAAGGAACCTTTTCAACTGAAATGTGTAGAAGCTTTTAGATGCATTTTTTCAAATTAGGGTGGCCACACGAAATCAAGTTTGGATTTTTAAACATGGCACGCCAATAGGCTAGCAAATGTGATTTTCTAAGCTTCAGATCAATCCGATAATATTAACACACCTCATTGAGGTTGATGTGATTGCGATGTTTCACGACAAATGCTAGTTTTTCTTTCTTAAAATGGAAGCTATAGGTCCCAGGAATTTGATTTGAGCCTTATTGGACAAACAAAAATTGTATTCTTATAAATTTTTATGTTCTTATTATTGTTGTGGAAACTGATAGATTTAGTAGTATTTAGCATTTATCGGGCCAGTCGTAGAAATAACAAAAATTTTAGAAATATCCTCCAGCTCAGTTGGGTAGGGTCGCTTGATGATTTTTGCGTATTTCGAGGAAATTAATGAGACATGTGTTAATATTGTCGTATTAATCTGAAACTTAGACCCAGAAAACATATACCTTATAACGACCCTACGCAAAAAACTTTGCTGAGTCAGCAAAATTGTACTCAGGAGGATGCTTGCAAGAAAATTGCTAATGTCAGGTAAATATTTTGCAGAAAATCTGCGAGCTGATTTTTAGCAACAAAATTAGTAGATTAAGCAAAAGTTTTGCTAACATTTAGTTGGATAAAAATAAAAGAAACCTTTGTTAAAAGTCAATAAAAATTTTGCTAAATATTAGTAGACTGAAAAAAACTAAAAGAATTTGTACATAAATTATATTCTAGCAATTTATTTGCTGAAAATATTAAAGCGTTTTTTGTAATTCTTTGAAAAAAAATGTACAATGCATTACAAAATATAAACATTTTCATATTCCTACACTGGCTACAAGAATTAATTTAATATCTGAAAATATATAGAAATAATTATATAAAACATAAACAAAATTAAACAAACTACTTACATCAATGGTTGTCTAAATGGTGGCAACTTTAAAGAAAGACGAATGCAGTAATTCTACAGTCAAAAAAAAAAGTTAGTAAAGCAAGCACAAAATTCTTCTGAGTTAGCAAGCTGTAGTCAGGAGGGTAATTGCAAAAAATTGCTAATGTTAGCAAAATCTTTTACTGAAAATCATCTAGTTGACTTTTATCAACAAAATTAGTAGATTCAACAAAAGTTTTGCTAACACTTAGTGGATTAGAAATTAAAAAACCATTGCTAAAAATAAATAAAAATTTTGCTGAATATTAGTGGACTGAAAAAAACTCAAAAAAATTTATGGAAAAATTGTACTTTAGTTAATTTATTTGCTGAAAATCATCAAACATATATTTGTGATTCTTTTAAAAACAATTTACAATATGTTACAAAATATCAAAATGTTCATATTCCCACATTGGCGATATAAATTAATTTAATATCTAAAACTATAGAAATAATCATATATACCATAAAAAAAAATTATCATTTCGCTAATTACATCAATGGTTGTCTAAATGATGCTATCTTTTAAAGAAACGCAAATGCCGCAGATACTTATAGAAAAGCAAAAAAAAAGCTAATATGACACATGCAACACTTTTTCGGAATAAGAAAAAGGAAACATAAAAGTCTACCTAAGATGTGTGTCTTAGTCTTTCTCTTTAGTCTGTCTACCTGTCAGTATATTTGTTTGCAATTTTACCGCGCTGGATAATTAACCTCTATAAACATTTAGCTTAGAAATACACATTTAATCTTTATTAACTTTAAATATTTTAGTTTGTCTATTATTGAATTAATAGACAGTTACTTTCACAAGCCGGTGACAACACAAATTTTAAGTTATTTTAACCCGTTTTAAGCTTGTTTTTTTATGTATGAAAAACAGGTAGAAAAAAATCTTACATGGTCGATTTTTTTATATGTCTTACAAGAGTTGTACTTTTTAGTATAATTTTCTTCGTCTCTACTACAACTTGACATGCGGCGACATCTATTTCATTCTGTGTCAATCTTTCAATCCGTTTGTCGGCCACACTATTAATGTGCTTACCAGCACAATTTTCTCAGCAAAATAAATTAGTGTAACATTAGTTCAAAACAATTTGCTGCTGCATAAGTACAACTAAAATTTTATCTGAAAATACAATTTCAGCAAAAAATTTGCAGAAAATAGTATACTTGATTTATAACACGTTTTACTAAGTTTTCTCATAACTTATTGCTTTGAGTGTTGAGGAGTGTAGTGTTGTGTAGTAGTTATGTAGCCTAAAATCTTAATAAATTTTCTATTTTATTAAACTAATTCTTGACATTTTGACAGATAAAAACCGAATACAATAAATGTTGGTAAAATCGACACAAATGCTTAGTAATGAGGTTAGTGAAATATATTAAAAATTTTCTATGTACATTTGTTACGCACTGTTGACTTTCAATACAGATTAATTCAAACAAAAGAGAAACCGAATAAAGAAGTGTTATTCAAAGAACAAAAGTGGCGGTAGCAATGTGAATGTTAATACAAATATTAACATTTAATTAGTCAAAATTCCTTTTGCATGGTTGTATATTTCATTTCCGTTTATAATTGAAATTTAGTACCAAGGCAAATTATCTACATTTGACCAAACACTGTTTTTTCAATATCTTTTTCAAATGCAAAGAGAATTGAATTACTTCTAAAGGAAGTAATTTAAACATAAAATCTTCAAAACACATCCCAACATAAGCTTTCATGACCAAATAATTATTTTTTTTTTTGATAAAAGAAAGTACACTCAAAAAAATAAGTTAGTATTAGTGTTAGTAAAACTTCTTGTAAATCAGGTATACTATTTTTCAACAAATTTTTTGCAAAAATTAAGTTTTCAGCTAAAATTTTTGTTATACGTATTCAGCACTTTTTTTTTTTTAAAAAAAAAAAGAGAAGCAACACTCTGGAAATTCTTCGTATTAATTAATGTGTTGCTTTCTTTGGAAAGGGGATAGTGGAGAGATAAAAGATGGTGAAAGATGAAGGGCTTCAAACATGGCAACACTGTAATTGCTTAGTCTGATAAGTCTTAGAACAGTAGTGACGAGGAAAATGGTACTAAAAAGTACAACTCTAGTAAGACATGTAAAAAAATCAATCATGGAAGATTTTTTTTTCTGTTTTTCATACATAAAACAAAATTGTGAATTAAAACAACTTAAATTTTGCGTTGTCGCCAGCTTGTGAAAGTAATTGCCTATTAATTAAATAAAAGACAAAATAAAATATTTAAATTTAATAAAGATTAAATGTGTATTTGTAAACTAAATGTTTATAGAGATTAATAATCTAGTGTGGTCAAAATGCCAACAAATATACATCAGGTAGACAGACTAAGCGAAAGACAAAGGCACACATGTTAGTTAGATTTTTATGTTTCCTTTTTCAAAAAGAGGGTTGTTTATGTTATATTTTGTTATTTTTTCGTTTCGTTTCTATAATTATCTGCGGCATTTGCGTTTCTTTAAAAGATAGCATCATAATAATTTATATTTTTTTTATAGATATTACATTAATTCATGTCGTCAGTTTGGGAATGTGAACATTTACATATTTTGTTTATTGTAAATTATTTCTAAAAGAATCACATGTTCAGCAAATAAATTAACTAAAGTATAATTTTTCTACAAATTTTTGCAGTTTTTTTCAGTCTACTAATATTCAGCAAACATTTTATATATTTTTAGCAGGGGGTTTTTAATTTCTAATCCACTAAGTGTTAGCAAAACTTTTGCTGAATCTACTAATTTTGCAGACATTAGCAATTTTTTTTTAAGTACCCTCCTGACTAAAATGTTGCTGACTCAGCAACATTTTTTGCTGATTTTACAAATGTTTTTTTTAGTGTATTTGCTACCGCACACTAAAATAAATGGAAAAACAAAAAATTAATGGCAATGGATCTTTAAATTGTATGTAAAATGTTTTTTACATTCGGTTAAACATCATACAACATTTTATTAATACTGCTTTAAACATTTTAAAGGGTTAGTACAATTTAAAAAATGCCTAAAAAACTGCATTTGCATAAAAAATGCATTATTTTTAAATATATGCTTTTTTATTTCATAAGTATGTAAGAAAATAACCAAGTGAATCGAATGCTTCTTCGAAACATGGAAATCCAATACTAACTTTCGAATATGGAGCTCTTCAAATTGACATACTTTTGATGGTTTTTCAAAATTTTTTTACAAAATTAAGAGCGTGAGTGAAAATCTCGATATCTTTAAAACTTAAATATGGAGATGTGTTATGGGATACACTATGTATGTGTGTACAAAAAAGTAATCGAATTTGAAGACCCTTATGAATAATATTTTAGACTTATACATTAATTTTAAAAGTTTTCTATGTTAGCCTGCGTAATTAGTTAGAAATTATGTGTGGCGTATTTTTAAAGAAATCGAAAACTTTAGTCGATATTATTTTTTTTTTCTAATTTGTACATTTATAGAATTATATACATTTTTTCTAATTTGCACATTATAGAATTTATGAAATGTTTGTAGAATTAATGAATATTTTCCTCAAACTTTTCTCTAAATTAACAGAAAAATTATAATTTTTATATGATAATTTACTTTGACTATTAGAAAAAAAAAACACAGAAAAAGTTATTAGACACTAGCATGAATGGAATGCATTTTCTGACCCACTACGGTCTTCATCAACATTCTTCGTGCCATTTAATGTTAATCGTAAATATCATCTATTTAACTCACATGTTAAAGAAATTGGGTAACTTTAAATCCCACATTACTCTGTGTGTTGAGTTAGAATGAAATTTACCACGAACGATTTCTATTTATAGTGTGTTTGTTTTTTTCTCTAGTCATTATCATAGTTGCCAGTTTAACTTTCAGTTAAAACTTTAAATGGCAGTTCTTTTCTCTAACACTAAATGGCACGAAGAATGTTGATGAAGACCGTAGTGGGTCAGAAAATGCATTCCATTCATGCTAGTGTCTAATAACTTTTTCTGTGTTTTTTTCTAATAGTCAAAGTAAATTATCATATAAAAATTATAATTTTTCTGTTAATTTAGAGAAAAATTTGTCATGATCTAAAACCGAACAAATAAAATCTCACACATAAATTTATAGATCAACGATAAAAATTCACTATTTTCCTCAAACTTCATTAAATCATTCCTACAATGAAGCGTTTATAGAATTTATGAAACAGTTTCATAATTTCTTTTTTGTAATATTAAGAAGATTACTTGAATTAATAATATTCTTCAGTAATGTCTTAAAAATTCATAGGAACTAAGAAACTTCTTAAGATTTTTGTAAACAATTTCATTGAAGAATTGAGAATTATATTTTTAACTTAAGTTTGACATTTATGAAATATTTCTTAATATTAATAAAACTTCTTGGATATAATGAATTTTTTTTTTATATAATGAAGAATGGTGCTGAATTTGGTGAAGTCATTTTAGTACCATTTTTACGATTTTATTCAATTATTAAGACGCCATATTTTGCGAATCAACCTTAGTTGCATAAAAGACAATATTTTTGCAAAATTTGAACAAATTTGGAAGGGTATAACTCCAAAAATTCAATACTTTTCATGAAACAAGCCAAATATATCTCAATGATTTTTATAAAATCTTGAAATACACTAAGGATTTTATGTAGCTAAAGCCGACAACATATATAGTCAAAAACAAATGAAATGTCACTAACATTTTCAAGTTCAACTAACATTTGTCATTTGTTTTTACTGTTTAAAAAATTTGCTAACAATTGTAGTAAAAATTAACCACATGTGTTAGTGAAAAAAATAAACTTTTATTTTTTTTGATATTTTTAAATAACAAAAAACTAAAATGAATGTAAAATCATAAAACAGTCATTTGATGTGGTTTGTTTTTTTAAATGAACTACAGGGTTGGTAAAAAAATTTAATTTGTTCTCCAAATGACTGACATTTACATTAAAAATAGAAAAACTGTAATCCCTGAGTGTATGATTTAAATTAGCGTAGTGTCACCTTTAATGATCTGTGTAATTCCTTTTCTGTAAAAATCTGAAACTTGAAATCACAAAATCAGTCACTTAGAAAGGATAATCACACTTATTAAAAACGGAAATTAATTAAAAATAATTCAGTTTAAATCCTATTATATTCCGCTATATAACACTACCGATAACGAAGTATCGGACTTTCAAGCTCGTATAATAAGAGAATTATCTTCATATTATCAATAAATTTTTGCATTATATCTATGAATTGTCACTGGAACTCGTCCATTGAAACCTTTCATTAAATTAATGCGGCATTTCATAAAATTTAATGAATAGTATCATATTATTTATAAAAAATTTCATAAGCCTAATGAAAAATTTTCTTTCAAAATAATATCATTAAAATTATGAAGCTTTTTCTTCAAGTTTTAGAAATTTTTCATTCATAAGTTTAGTAAAAAAAACTTCACTAAGACAAGTCCAAGGAATTATCTATATGTATCACTTAAAATATTTTCGCTGGGCTGACGAAATAAGCTATGTGTTTTTTTTTATGAAGAGTTCAAGAAAATCTATTTATTTGCTACTTTCGTGATATTTTTTAAAATAAACATTGATGTATGTTATCAAAAGTTAGGGAAAATATTAAAATTAAATTTTTTTTTAATAAAGTTGCAAATAAAAATCATTTTTTTTCATTATTGTTATTACCATAAAAGGGAGTCGAAAATTGTTAACTACACTTAGGCTATCATTACCATTAACTGCTGCCAATATATATTCATCTTTCAAAATTACATTAGAAAAATTAATATTTTCAGTTTTAGTAAAAAAAAAACACAAAACTGAAAGCTAATGGAATAAAATTGTATAAAAAGTACCAAAGGACTCGTTTAGAATATTAATACTTTTTTTTTGCTATACAGCTCTTAACCCTCTTCCTTCCATAAAATCATGCGTTTCATATTTACTGTAATACGGGGCAAGGGTTGATGTTAAACTGGCAATTGTAACAACCGAAACAAAATCAAAACGTGACATATTTTAAAGTGTTTAATTTTTTTATTTTTTACTTTTTGAAACATTTTTGTTTTGGTTTTATTGGTGTGGTAAACTGAAAAATATATTCCAGTCATGTTTAAGTTTTGTGTTAAGAAATAAAATGGAGGTCATTTGTTGATTTGCCAAATATTGTATTTATGTAGTAAATTTAAATATTTATTTTACTATGTAAAACTTTATTTAAGGGCACCATACATTGTCAATATTATGTTCAATAGAATGGCACAGTGTTATCGTTTGAAACACAATTTACAATAAATTTCCGCATATTTGTTGCGAATAACCGATGAAAAAATTTCTATATAGGTATATATAATCATGTATGTAATATAATTATATATAAAAGTGATATTTAATATTTATAATTCACTAGCTGACCCGGCAGACGTTGCCCTGCTTAAAATTTTATTTAAGCCTAATAACTTTTCTAAAAATAGCCGAGTTTAATTAACCACTGATATTTTCATATAAATTTAACATTCATTACTATAGTTATCACTAAACTTTGGCTACATTGAGATAAGTTAGATGACCTTAGTTTGTCTATGATCGTTTTTAAAATTAAAAAATGATAATTGAAATTTGTAATACATTAAAAATAAGATAACAAAATTAAGTAAAAATTTCGTGTTAATGATATATTTTTTTATAATAAAAAGCTGAGCCCGGTGTGCTTCGCTACCCGCATCATTATGAAATGTATTAAAAAGTGTTTATATAGTTAAATAAATGAGAAGCATGCAAGCAAAGCTCCCGCTTGCTTAAATAGAATAGTTTTTCTTTAACCTGCCAATCGGAATCGTTATTGTAATTAGTCAAATAGACGCGATCAAAGTTAAAACTTGAATGGCTGCAAACATAGATCCCGTTTGGTGAAATAGTATTTATTCTTAAGACAGCCAATCATAACCGTTCTTAATTAGTGAAATGAATTGCCATATACATTATTTGAAAAAAAAAATCCGTTGAAAGGAATACATTTGTACAGAGGACAAAAAGATTAAAACTTTTAAACAATATGGGGCGTGAGAGGGGCGTGGTGTTTGAAACGTTTATATCTACCTTGGCTGGAGTATATAATGTGTATACAATTTGAAGTAAATGTGTTAAAAACTATAAGGAAGCAATTACATAATTAAAAAAAAGTGGGTGTAAAAGTGGGCGTGATCGAAATCATGCCTATTAATCATGCCAGAGTTCCAGTTAAATGCTGTGAAAATTTCAGGAAGATCGGTGCAGAGGTCTGGTCTCCTATAAGGTCCAAACAAACAAACACACATTCCATTTTATATACATATATAGATTGAAAGCAGATTAATTATAATTTAAAGTGAAATGGGGCGAAAAAGGGGGATTTGGTAATAACAAAATGTATGGCTACCTTACCTGTAGATAAAAAGTGTATAAAACTTTAAGTAAATACATATTACAAAAAAAGTATTTTGTATAGCAAACATTGTTAGTGGTATAAGTAAGTATCTGAATTAAAAAAAGGGGGCGGTGAAGTGGGCGTGGTTCATAGTTATATGGCGACGTTAACAGTATTAAGAGCGATATACTACCAAATAAAAAAAATCCGTTGGAAGAAACAAATTTGTACAGAGAACAAAAAGTTTAAAACTTTCAAACAAAATTTGGCGTGAAAAGGGGCGTGAAAAGGGGCGTGGCGTTAGAAATGTTTATTTCTACCTCGCCTGGAGTATAATGTGTATACAATTTGAAGTAAACCTGTTAAAAACTATATGGGAGAAATTACATAATTTTAAAAAAGTGGGCGTGGTCGAAAAAAGTACCCTATTAATCATGCCAGAGTCCCAGTTAAATGCTGTGAAAATTTCAGGAAGATCGGTCTAGAGGTTTGGTCTCCTATAAGGTACAAACAAACAAATAAACAAACACACATTCCATTTTAAATATATAGATAGAAGATATATGTAATGTCATATAGTATTATATACAAAAGTGGTATAATTTCTTTTTTCTTTTTATTGTATCATATATACTTATATGTATTTATGCATGGAAGTATATATGACCTGCAATTTAACTATATCAAGTGTATATGATGAGATAAAAAAATATCAACTTATATATAACATGAGATATAAGGATATATGATGATATATGAAGCTGTATAAAAAATGTTCGTAAAAATAAATATGAGATGTAAATACATATCGTTACATATGGCAACATATGTAATTTTATATAATTATATCAAGCTATATATGGCTATATATAAATTTTTTTCGTCGGGTACCCAAACAATATATCATGGAATATTTAATATTTTTAGATTATAAAAATATACACAAAAGTATAGAATATAAAAACGGATATTTCGCATTTATTTAAAATATCAGAAATTTAGTACGTGAATAAAGTATATCAGCCATTTCACTATAGATCTGCAAAAATCTGACCATGGGTCTTTCAAATTAAATTTTCTTTTGCACGCAAAAATTCTATGCAGCCACTTTAGAAAGTGTGTAAATTTCAACATTCGTAGTTTCTTTAATATATATTGGCTCATTATCGTTAAATTGCTTTCGAATTACACATTTCTCTACTTTTGTACTGTGGAATACAATTTTTTACATCGCAAAAAAGAAATAGATTTGTAATGCAAATTATTTTAAAAATGCTTTTTCTAAATTTAAGCCACTCTCGATTTAAAAAAAAGTATGCATGTGTGGAAATAATTTTTTCCATTGAGTTACACTTTCACTTTTTTACGTCCCGGAGTTCGACTATTTTTAATTATTTTTTGAACAAAATCTTGTATTACATAGAAAAAAGAAAACATTTTTTTCTTTTTTAAGAGTTATTAAAATTAAATTTAAAAGTGTTGTGTTAAAAGCAAGGTCTTAATTATTATAACTTGTATGGTTAATTACTTAGGTGGTAACTATTACACGGCAATTTTTATTTTCTTTCATACTCAAAAATATTTGATCCCAATTAATATAATTTTTATAAAATGATAATAGTTATGGATAAGGAATAAAATATTTCTTACTGGGAACTATTATTTGTTAAGAAATATTTTAAAAGAATTTTTTAATAGTTACGCATAGGAAAAAAAAATAAAAGTTGTTTATATAATTGCGCTTTAATAATTTTTTTTTTATTATTATTAATTTATAATCATATAATTACAAATTATATACTATTACCCTAACCGAGCACTAGCTACTATGGCCTTCGGCGCGTTGTAGCGAAAACAGACCAGTGCCTCTGGTGGGAATCGAACCCACGACCCCCGCACTGATAAGCCAGCACGCTACCAACTAGCCTACCGGGGCGCACTGTGCTTTAATAATTAATTTACAAAAATGTAATAAAAATTGCATTTACATTTCGGTGTGGTTTTTAGCACTTAACACACTTAACGTTACACATCTTTATCAGAAAAGAACACGCCATTATGTACAAAAAATTTTTATTAACAAAATCATATTTTATAAGAAATTAGTATAGAATTACAAAACAAAAAATAAAAAACTGAACAGAAAAAAATATAAGTATTGAAAATAATAAAAAAAGTACATTCAATAAAAAAAAAAATTGTAGTAAAGAAAATTAAATAAGAAAAAAAAAAATTTTATGTCTGTGTAAAACAAAACTTAAAACAGCTCATGGAAAAATAAAAATATATTTTTTTTCAAGTTATTTTGAGAGATAGAGTTACATAGAGTTACATAGTTAATAGAATTACACATAATCTTTACTCAAAGGAGTTTTAATTTAGTTTGACATCATTATTTTCCCTAATTTTCCGTTTGATAAATTGCACCTCTAGTCATCTTAAAATAGACGCCGAACGGACAAAAATAAAACAAAAATAATTATTATTATAAAGACATGATTTAACTATTAAAATCTAATTTTTAAAAATAAATTACAAAATATAGTTAAAAAAAATAATTTCGTGGTAATAGTTAAGTGTCAATTATTTTTTTTTAATTAGTTCATAATAATTATAAAACAACTTTTATTTAAATGGTCCGCCAAATAACTTTTTTTTTGAACTCCTGAACCAATTGGACTTTGTATGGCGTCATACCAAGGTCTTTATGCAATGCAATGCAATGATGTCTCCGAAATGTTCAATTGTTGAGAACGACGGTGAATTGATGTTGATGGCGCTTCACGCACACTTTCTGCCACAGCAGCAATATTCTCGGGTGTACGCACTGTTGGCTTTTCACGATTTGGTTTATCGATGCCAGTTTCTTTCACTTTTTTCACAAGCTAACGAACATACGGACCATATTCGTTCAGCGGAAGGATAAAACTAATTATCTGTCAAATCAGATATGAGCTAAGTGTTACCATTCACGAAATAAGCACTAGTTGAAAAAAAAGTTAGATGGCGGACCCTTTATATTCCTTAAAAGTGTGCAATTTTTTCTATTCTGAAACTTTTCATAATATTTATTTTGGGTCCTTGGTTAATGGGCATTTTCCTTCTTACATGAGCGTTACACGATCAAGTTTTAATACACTCACACTTTTTTACCAATACACTCACACTTTCTAAAATTAAAACGAACTTGCTTCAGATTTCTCTTTAAAGTGGAGTGTATCAATTTACGTTCAAGAAAACAGCTGATTACAATTCTCTTGAAGTTGTTTTTGTTTTTCATTTCAAAAAAATTAAATTGCTTTCAACTTGCGTGCAGCCTACGTCACAGCTGTCAATTTTTACATATTTTGATAAACAGTATATGTAAAAGACTATCAAGAAAATCTTGATCGTGTGACTGCAGTGTTACATACGTGAAAGATAAAATAAGCTACTGAAATATGCTCTTTTAAAAATTTTATTTTCAACCCTTTCAAGCCAACGTTTTTCCTCGAAGACTACATTTTTTCTAGAAAGCAACGTGGGCTTCAAAGGGTAAAAAATACATTATTAAAACAGAATATTTTAGTAGATTCGTTTATCTTTCAAGTACAGGAAAAATCTTAAAAAATAAATACGTAGTTTTTAAAAGAGGAATCTAAATCACTAAATTTTTAAATTAATCTTTTTAATTTTGATAAATAAATAAAAATATATAATAAACTGTATTTTTTTTCTATCAAAAAATAATACAAGCTTTTTTTTTTTTAGTAATTCACTAATAATACCCACACTACAGTACAAGAAAAAATTGTTGTTTTTAGTAAAAATCCAATATTTTGATTATATGCAAACTTTTTTTCAAATCGAGATTTCCCAAATTTGTGAAGACTGCATTTTAAAAATAAAAAAAATATATTTCTCAATTAAAAAAAAATAGTGGAGTGCACCTTTCAAATGCAATATTAATAGTGATAATCCGATGTATATTAAAGAAAATACAAACATTCAAACTAATGGCGTTTTCTTTTCTGGCAAAAATGTGACATTTTTTTGCACTTTGCCCTCAAATTACCTTTTTGTGTTCTTTTCTAAAATAAGGTAAGCACTCTGAGACAGTGATGCATTTTGAGTTTTTTTGTTTTGGGCCATATTGACAATTTAAAAGGGCCAAAATACCATTGATAGGGTCACAGGAATGATAAAGCTAGTACTATAGTACTTTTTTTGTACTATTTGATCCGGAAAAGTACCATGGTACTCCTTTGATTCTTTTAGTACTATTTACATATAAATAAAAATGAAAGATTGAGTTTGAATTTTAACGTCTTTTTCACACAATTGCAATTAATACTATAATTAATATGCAATTTTAATTAATTTTAATTGTGAAAGACGTGGTAGAGAAGAATCAGTGTATTTTCTAAAAATCATAACTACATTGTAAATTTTTCAATTTTCCTGAATCAGACTGCGCAGTTTCTGGTATTGAACCTTCGTCAGTGACCCTATTTTTTGAATAATGTAATATTTGTTATGTTTTTATTTGTTCGATTGCGTCTACATGAAATTTTCTGTGCAATCTCTGACCGTGGTATAGATAAACTGATTTCTAATGACACATGAACTCGCACCACACGTTAGACAGAGCGCTTTAGCGCACAGATCTATCGTCAGGTCAAGTTTTGTTGTGATTAAAACTAGTTTTATTCAATAAACGGTGTTTTTGTTCTTGCATACATAATCTCAGAAGTACAACTCCAACAACACAACAGTTCTATTTTTAGAAACTTCAGAGAAACTTCAAGATTCAGCATTTAATTCAATTACCCATTCATAAATTAACATTTATCAAATGTATTTATTTGGATCCAATCGTTGTAAATGGAATTGATTAAAGATGACTTTATTTGAGTTCGAGTAAAAAAAATTGTTCGAAAAGTGAAAAGTAAATATCTTTAAAAAGTACAATTGAAAAGGGAGATTGCCAACATCTTCAAATTTGCATTGTGATTCTAAAATCGAATGAGTAATGAAATAAATTTCCTTGCAAAAAAAAAATTAATTTAAGAAATAGTCTGATAATTTTTATAAATTCTGTAACTAAAATCAAATAAATTTTGTTTTTATATACAAATAAATTTTAAAAGCGTTAATTTATAATGAAAACTTGTATTTAGTACTATGAGGGTCGAAAAAGTACTATTTTTTATGCTGGTTGGTACTATTTGAAAATCCCATTTATCATCCCTGTTTTAAAACATTCGATTATTAGAATAAATAATATTAATTTGTTAATTAGAGTTCGTCATTTTAATGCTTTTTTAAAAATGCAAGACAAACCCCTCTGACAATAAAGTTTAACATATTTCATGAATTCTCATAAATTATTTCCGCTCTTGCGATAACATAACATTTTTCAAAAGCCTCCAAAAACACATTTTTTTAATTAAAAATGAATTGCGGCACTTCTTTTAAAAATTTGGACAAATATAAACAGATTTAAAAATGTTATCGTCCTGCAAACAAAAATTTTAAAACCTGACCTACTGGTACGAAAATATATGATTTTGAATGCGATTTTTATAAAAAATTAAACAACTCCCCGTTTTTCATTCTCTAAGGAACTAGCATATGCTCTCATCGAATAAAAAAAATCAGCAAATTTCATAAAAGTCTGAACTAAACGGTTTAAAGTAGTTAGTTCAATTTCGAACTGAATGGGCCAAAATATATAAGGAAGTACCACAGGGCTATCAAGCAGTCAAAAGTGCCACAAATGGCCCTATTGTGCCACGTTTTGCATCACTGCTCTGAGAGGGTGCCGTGTTTCTTTCTGAAAATGTTGCCTTATAAAAGGCAAAATGCAACATATTCTGCCCTGAAAAAATTTACAGGGTTGGATGTTGCCCTGTTTTTTTGGTTTATCAATCTCATGTGTATATATTGCAAAGTTTTTGGCGAGAAAACTGTCACCTTGGTAGCAGAGTGGTAGTGTGCTGGCTTCTGACACAGAAGATCCCGAGTTCGAACCCATATTGGTATCACATTTTTTTATATTTTTTTTTGTTTTTGTTAAATTTAATTTACGATTTTTTTTAATTTGTTTTTGCTATTTTTTTTAATTTTTTCTTTTTGTAAGTATTTAATATTTTTTTTTTAATCTGAAATTCCCTTACAAACAAAATTATAAAAAAAAATTAATTGAAAAAATGTATGGACCTAAATCCAATTTTTTTAAATAATTAAAAAAACAAAAATTAATTATTAAAAATAACATTAAATTTTTTTTAAAGTTTGCTGGGATTCGAACCCGAACCTTAGCAACACTAAAAAACAGATTTGTTTAAATATATGTAATATGTGATAAAATTGTGTTCTATTCTGATTGTAAAAATGCTTCATTTTAATGGGAGAGGGCAAAATTTTAAAAATGTTGCACATTAAGAAGGCAACACTTTTTTCCAGAAAAGAAAACACCACAACACACTTTTAGCATATTACTCATTTTGCAAAGAATCTAAATCTCACATAAAACCGTGGATTTTTCGAAATTTGAAAAACTACAAACGCCAATTTTTAAGTGTCTTCATAGAGTTTCTGATTGCAAAAAAAATTTAAATCGGAATACCCAAGGTCAAAAAATGCTCTTTTTTTGGCCGGTCTTCGGTGGAATAGCCGATATACCTTCTTACTTGTCCCAAAAATTTCGGTGCAAAAAATACAGGGGTTGGCAAACTTAGTTTGGGCATATAATATGTATCAGAAATAGACTTAAATGTTTTACATTTTGTCTGATATTTAAGCAAACTATTTATAAACATCGCCTAATGACTGTTATCAAATATTATCAAATCGGTACATGCATTCTGAAGTTATGTGTAAAGATATGAACTTTTTAGATTTTCGTTCATTTGCTGTAAGAATTTTATTATTTGGGCCTAGTTCGGTATAAATTGTTGGTGCTTAAAATAATAACTCGTTTTGGGGTGATATTCATGGGCTAAGTCCGGAAAAGAAACTAATTTTCGGTATAAATTGTTGGTGCTTAAAATAATAACTCGTTTTGGGGTGATATTCATGGGCTAAGTCCGGAAAAGAAACTAAAATTTTTATGGCTGCTAGATTTTTTGTTTTAAGGCTGTCACAATTTTTGCGGCAACCTTAAACAAAAGTAAGTTGCATTTTTGAGCTTATAGCATGATTTTCACCATAGACAATATTCTACTGCTTGACAAATTTCTCTTTTTTTGCAAAACCTCTTCTTGAACAGAATCCAAATCTGTTAACATTTTTTCTCTTCTATTACTACCTCGCTGTTGGTTTTATTAAAACAGAAAACAAATTGAAATAAAACTAAAGGAAATTCCACAATTAACAAATAACTATAAATAACTGCTGTGATTGACAAAACGCCACTTAGCCATACTTATCGCTGTGTCGACCGTGGCTCAACTCGCTAAGAGTCATAACCTGAAGTATAGCTGTGGGTTTTAAACTCACTACGGCACAAAGTTAAAAGTTTTTCATATAGAGAAATTAAGCAATATAAAATACTTTGTTCAATTGCCATATAAATTTACTACGGAGAACTCCTTGGAGGGGATGAAACTGCGGCAGTCTGGCATATCCATTGTGTGCGTTAAAACTTGCAATAAAAGTGTTTTCTTCTTCCTATAAAAATCTTACTAAAGAAAAAATTCTTCAGTATTTAATTATAATAAAATTTATTACGATTGTCTGTTGAATATAAATATAAAATTGACAAGCTCTCGGAATTTTGGAATACCCGGGGTGTTCTATTTTGGAGACATATTTCATACTTAAGATTGAAATTACATTGTTTATGGCTGTGGGAAGTTTCGAGCCAATCCGATAAGCCAGTAAGAAGTTGCTGAAATATTTCCAAAATATTTGTGAAACACCCTACTGTGTATTGTCTTAGTTCGTGAATATGTGAGCATGTGAATGAAAAATTCCTTAAACATTATGAAAAAGCTACATAGTTTTAATGAAACTATTTTTAATAAAAACTTTATCATGTGTAGTATGAAGTTTTTAATAAAACTAAATTTTTCATTAAATTTTATGAGAAACTGCATTAATTTAATGAACGAGTTCCAGTGACATTTCATAGATCTGAAATAGAAATTCATTAATATCATGCAGAGAATTCTCTCAGTTTATGGTGTCTTGTGTTATGAATAAAAATGTCAACAATTTTAACTAAAAAGCCGATAACACAGAAACATGTAGGAATAAAACATGGGGATTTGGTAACAATATAGAAGAATAATAAATAATTAAAAATCAGTTTTTTGAAAATACAGCGGTTTTGAAAAAAAAAAAATAATTATTTTTTTTGTCAAGATGTGAACTATTTTCGAGAACCAATAAAACCACGATTTAAGTATCTTATAAGGGCGGGGGACAGGTGGCATAATTTGGATACCTGTAGGACCGCGAGACTTACGTGGCCCAACTACGGCCTAGGGCGTACAAACTCTCTCCTGAGCAGGAGCAGGAGGGATGTCTCGAGGCTGACGGCTGTTCTGACCGGTCACTGGCTGATTGGTAGGCATGGCACTAAACTTGGGATTGTACGCGGTTCGCATTGTCGCAGCTGCGGCAAACCGGGTGAGGAGGAGACTGTGGAGCATCTTCTCTGCGATTGTCCTGCGCTGCAGAATATTCGACTCCGGATCTTGGGTGACCATATACTGGACGACCTCTCGGTGATATCACGTGTGGGATGCGGTGATCTCATACGTTATATTATCCGAACGGGGTGGGTCTAGTACTCCGGATATTAGTTCCTTACGGGTAGTGTGGTCTCTTCAAAACGGAGTCGCTTTTTGACTCTACTTGATGCTCACGAGTAGCGTGAGCTGCCACTTAAACCAACCATCTTATAAGGTCTCAATGAATCTTGTAGCTTAAACCGTTTAAAATGTATGGGCAATTATATGAAAGTTTACTGAGAGAATTATGAATTTCTTTATAGCTTTAATCAAAATTGTCTATGGAACCTGTCCACTGAAACTTTTCATAGAATTTATGTAACAGGTTTTATTAAAGTCAATGTTTATGAAATGTTTGTTTAACTAATGAAAATCTTCATAAAACTAATGAATCATTCCGACAATAAAATTTTCATAAAATTTATGAGACAGTTTAATAAATTTTCTAAATATTAAAAAGTCTCTTGAATGTCTTCAAAAATCCATTGGAACTAAAAA
Source organism: Delia radicum (assembly GCA_021234595.1). Classification (NCBI taxonomy): domain Eukaryota; kingdom Metazoa; phylum Arthropoda; class Insecta; order Diptera; family Anthomyiidae; genus Delia; species Delia radicum. Next base: position 199,218,234 of record CM037853.1, read on the forward strand.
AATGAATCGCCTCGTATGATTTTTTAAACAATTTCATAGAATTTCAAAATTAATGCAAGGCTACATTGAACTAATAAATCATTTTATAAAATATGTTGTACACTTGAGAATTAAATCTAAAAAATATAGTTTGAAATTTATGAAAATTAATGAAGTTATAAAATTTTAGAAAAAAATAAGTCATTTTAATAATTTCATAGCACTAAAGAAAATTTTCATTGATTTTATGAATAGGTAATTTATGAAATCGGCTGAATTATTTTTTTTTTTTTTGAAACTATGAAATTTTATGAAAAAAAGTTTATGAAAAAATTCTTAATACTAATAAAATTTATTGGATATAAAGAAATTCTTCATTGAATCCACAAAAAAAAATTCCATGAAACTATTTCATTAACAGCATGAACAATAAATCTTTCAGAGAAAAACTTTTATATTAATTTTTTTGAACCAATTATTTTTTTTATGGAAATCTCTTGTTCTACTACATTTAGAACACAGAAAACACAGTAGGCACCAACAATGGAATTTGTAAATTCAAACACGCTCATTTTTAAACTCAAATTTATTTCCAACAAATTGTTTGTTTGAAACGCTTGTAAATTGTAGCTTTTCATATAAAAATTCTTTAAACACAAAAATTCTTTAAACACAAAATTTTGATCCATAACTTTGAGTCCCGTAACTGCTCCACATACTAATTTTTCAGCAACATAGTGGAATCAATTATAATTAAAATATAGTTTTTTGAAAATTAAAAAAAAAAAACAGTTTTTAAAACATAGCGGTCTATACCGCGGTTTAAAAAAAAAAAATTAATTTTACATTAAAAAAAATATTTTGTTTCTTATTTTATTTAAAGCATCACATCAAAGTAGCTTTAACGATTCGAAAGATATGGACAATTAAGTACGACTACTTTTGTTAAATTTTATTATTTTTTTTTTCATATTTTGAAACGCGATATTTTTACAACCATTAGAGGTAACAACAACCCAAAACTTGTACGATAACATATTTATATGGCACTTACCGTCCATGCCACAGTATTGATTTACCTTCCATGGGCAGTATTCACGGATGGGTCCAAAATGGACACGGGCACGGGTGCCGGTGTTTATATTGCTGACACTGACGTGAAAAGGTCATACAGACTCCCATATGAGTGCAGTGTCTTCCAAGCTGAGATCCTAGCGATCTGGAGGGCGACGAAAGTGATACTGGGTCCCATCGTTTTGGGATCTAGGGTGACAAATTATGTCGATAGTCAGGCAGCGCTTAGAGCACTGACAAATTACACGGTGCGTTCGCGCCTGGTCAAACGATGTAGGTGTACTCTGAGGGAGCTCATGGAGGCATTCACTGTGATGCTGTGTTGGGTACCCGGACACTGCAATGTGGATGGCAATGAGTTGGCGGGCGAACTTGCGAGGGAGGGTTCGAATCTGGACTTGGCGGTAAGGGACGGGGGGTAAAGCCCCCCCTATGTTACTACTTTGAGGTGATACGGAAGGGATTCCGCGAAACCGTTAACCAGTCATGGAGGGACAGAATGGATTGCAGGGTGTCTAGGACGTTATGGCCCGCATTGGACGCAGGGGCAACCAAGGTTCTTTTGGGTCTGGACAGGGATGGTCTCAGGACCCTTACTAGGTTCCTGACCGGTCATTGTTCTGTCAGGGCTTTCACAAGCAGATGGAACGGGGACATACCGGACTTTTGCAGGTTGTGCGAGGACGTTGAGGAACTGGAGACAGTTGAGCATATAATGTGCCACTGTCCTAGGTTGCAGGGTGTCAGACAGAAACGGCTAGGATATAGATTTCACGACGAACTTGGGTGTGTCGCCGGATGTAATCGAGTAGATTTGCTGAGATTTGTCATAGAAATAGGACGGCTGTTTCTAGCAAGGGGACGATAGGAGCTGGTTCTGGGGAGTATATATCCTTTCTATCTTTCTTTATATCTATCTTTCAATCCATCTTGCTGTCTATTTCTATTCTTTCTACCTTTTTTTCACTGAAGGGATTCACAATGGACCGTATTGGTCTCCCAGTGGAGATTTGCCCTTGGGCACATAACCCTTCTTAACCTAACCTACCGTCCATGTCAAGTTTGATTAAAATTGAATGGGGTAGAGGTCGAAAATTGCATATTTTTTAATAGTTTCATATGGAATGATTCTATAGTTAAATTTCTATCATACCAAATTCAATTGAATAATATACTAAAAATTAATTGTTAATTTTTTTGTAAAAATTGAAAAAGTCATTCCATTTTTTTGTTTGTCTCTTATAGGAGAACAAATACTGTAAGTTTGGACATTGCAAGAATATTTGTTTTAGCTTGACAATTGCACTGGAAAGCCTCATATGTATCAGTTTGAAGTTAAAAGTCTGTCAGTTTGTAATTTTCTTTTTACACACAGAAAAAACAATTGACAACCGAATTGAAAAGAGTATTTTGGTTGCTAAAACTAACAAATTCGGTTTGTTCAAGCATGTTCAAATATGATTTCAAAATGTTTTGGTTGTTGCAACTAAAATTTAGTGGTTTTAATCAAAATTAATTATGAAAACCATTATTTAGTTGCACCAACCGTTTTAAATCGTTGCAACCGACTTTCAGTCGGAAATCGTTAAAAAAAAATTTCTCTGTGTGTATATAGCCTTAAGAGATTATTATCAGTTTGGTATATTTTACCTGCGACATTATATTTTTGTGTTTTCTACCTATTGTCTATTTTACAACACCACTTACATTATTGCCTCTAACCAACAAAATTTAATTTGTGCATCCTGTTATTGTTTTCATAAATCTTTTTGGCTTACTTTGTGGCATTAAAACGGCAACAGCGAACAACTAAAAGTACAAACAATACATTCAATAATATTCCCACGTTCTTGAAACCAAGATCTAAAGACTAAATATAATAATTATTTTCCTTCAACTTACTAACTACCATTGATTCTAGTGCATTTAGTCTATTGATTATTATACTCATCATAACTTGAATTTTTAATAATGCGTAAAAAACGTTTACAGCTAATACTCAGAACTTTAAAGGAATGTATAATTGTTGCAGGATTTTTTTTGGTTTTCTTTGCACAAATCCTGTTGATTTAACAAAAAGTAAACCTGACGGGGACCCTCTATAGACTTAACGTGTGGACCAATTTAATCTTGACAATTTAAAGGAAAATCTGTATACATATTTGGTAAAAAAAAAATGTTAAAAATATATTTTTGGTGAAGAAAACTAAGATTCAATGCAGATTGTTTTATAAGATCAAAATTATTTAATTGCGAAATATTAAATATCTGGCGCATCGTTAAGCGGAGGTGAAAACTTTTCTTACAAAATAAAATTTATAGCTATAACTGAATTTTGTTTAAATTAACTAACTGAAACCAAGTGAAGGTCTTAATTAAGTAAAATTTACAAAGTAGTAAATCACATTGCATTAAAAAAATATTAACCCTTGTTGACAGAAGACCGAAAAAGTTTCGATAAAAAATCGAAAGCGGATTTTGCACATAAAATTATTTTGATGAATAGATATTTTTGGCAAGTATTAGGATTCAAACAGAGAAAAAAGTGGATTATATTATTAAAATATCCGTTTTTTGCCTCATGTACACAAAATTTTATTCATTTTTAAGTTTTGTTTTATTTGAAAATATATAGTCATAACCATCGAGTTTATTAAAACAAGCCTATCAAATATTTATTGTTTTGCAACTGCGTAATTGTGATCAAATAAAATAATTTACTATGTCAAAAATATATTTAACTATTTTATTTTTTTTAACTAAAAAACTGACTTTTTTCCAAATCCGCCAAAATTAAATCGGTGCACACGCTTAGTGGATAGAGCGATGTCTTCAGTATTATTTTGTTTAAATCCACATGATGTGTGCAAAGAAAAGCGAAACAATTATTTTAATATTTCCAACATGAACATGTATTTTAATTACTTACTCGTAATTCGACCGGTAAAAAAAGCAAAATTTTAGCAATTTTTTGGCCTAGTGTAGTTAAGGGTTAACAATCTCCTAAGACCTAATTATTTTGAATTATTGGGGTTAAATATAATTAAACAAAAAAAAATTGTGTATTAATTTTTTTTTGTAGTTTGAAAAAAAAAAATGTGATAATATATCCATTTTGAAAATAGGGAAAATTAATAACGTCAATATTTTTCGAAAATTTAAAAAAAAAATAATTTTTTTTTTTTTCATAAATGCGACGTTTTAAAAAATAAAGAACAGCCTAATGTACAGATACTTACTTTCACCTGTAATATGTTTACCTGTAATATGTTGATTGTACACTGCACATAAATATATCTGGTGTTAAGTTGAGAAGAAAAAAAAATACAACAAAGATTTTTCTAAAGACTAATTGTTTAACTTGTTAGCAATTATGACAGTTGTTTAAGGAAAGAATTAGAGATGCTTATACAAACTGACATTCAGACCAATATACAGCAGCACTCTGCACAATTCATCACAAAGCATAACGAACGAGTGAGCAAAGAACAATGCATCTGGAAAATATGAATGCATGTCATACAATGCATTTCTTTAAAAAGTACTGTTCAGCACAGTAGACGAGGAGCGTCTAATGATATTCTATGGGAGTGAAATATAATGACGTCTGATGGATTTATTAATACAGTGTCGACCAAAACTAACCGTACAAAACCCCCACGGTTTTTCTTTTGAGTGTAAAAAGAAAACTCGTACTCATAGTCTCTAAACGCTTATTAGTATCAATAAAATTCTTGGGTTTATTTAAATTCCGATAAATGTAAATATTTAAAGGGCTTAAGAATAAATAGTCTCAAAACTGAGGCGACAAAAAAAATTTAACTATTTTAACTATTTAACTATTTTAAATTCATTTTTTTCTGCAAAAATCAAAGTTTTTGGTAAAATAATAACATTTTTTTTCCCGCCGGGATTCAAACCCTAGCCGCCAAATTGGCAGCCAACAGCTCTAGCTTAAAGCATAAGTAAATAAAGCATAAGTAAATAATAACTGCGGGGTAACAGTTGGCTGCTCAAATCTGTCATCACTCGCATAAGGTTTGACGGAAACAACTTGCCAACGTTGCGTAAACAAACAAAAGTTGGCCTTAAAAGAGCCTTTCCAGAAACAAAAATTTTTTTAAAAAAGCACAAAAATGTGTTTGCCTGAAACACGGCTCGAACTCTGCACCTTCCGACTATAACATTTTTGAAACAAAGCATCATAATTTTTACTAAATAAATTCTTTAGCAGTGGTTAGACTTTTGAGCCGTTGGTAATTTCTGCTATTTCCCAACGATGATGTCAGCCAATTAGTAGTGAATAATTTTTTCTGTAGATCACTGAAATTATTGTAAAATAAATATAGGCAAAACACTTTTTGGAAATGTTTGTAAAGCGTCTTTAACAACTGTTTTACCAGTAGTTTCTTTACAATATCTCGGTTAGCTAGTGGTATACCAGTGCTTGATTTTTTGTACCACTGGCAGTTTCTGACTGGGTATCTAACGAAAAGTTGGCTTCCTAGACCCCCTAATTCCCTCTCATTTCGGATGGCGAAAATAACTGCCATTTGACGGCCACAAAGGTTAGGCTGAAGGGAATTTTATGAGTTTTTCAATTTCGTGATCTACAACTAAATAACAGATAGGTTACAAAAAATTGGCCCTCCTTGCCCTCATTTCGCTTGTAAAAACAAAAGCATTTTAATTGTGCCCTTAAATAAAGAATAATTTGTGAGAGTTAATAGAAATTCATTAGCTTTGGACATATTTACTATTTCTTTTAACTGCACAGAGAAAACATATCGTGACAACCGAATTTCTTGCCAACTAATTGGTTGGGTTGCATCAACATAATTATTTGGTTTTCACAATCAAATGTGTTCCGACATAATGGAAATATATTTTTTCAACCGATATACTGTTATGTGAATGTAATTTCCGTTACCGCAAACAAAAATATCGGTGGATCCGACCAAACCATTCGGCTGGCAAAAAATTCGCCAGTCATAACGAATCTGTTTTTCTTGTCGTCGCACAGTAGCGCCTGTAGAACAAGTGAGGTGGTAAAAATCAAAAATTTCATGTGCCCCTAAAAAATATTGAATAAACCTATTTTATAGGAAATTGTCCAACGATTTCAAATATGCCACTCTTATTACAATCAGATTTTTGGTTCAGAAGATATAGCCCTTCAAAGTTGACCGATTTTCCGTGTTCAAAAAAACAGAACATTTTTATGTAATTTTGTCCGCTTTCAGATGCAGAATCTCGAAAACTAGATAACGGATCGTCATTCTTTTTAATGTTGTTGATAGATATATTTATTAAGAGAAGATTAAAAAAAAAAAATTAGACTGTTTGCTTTGTATTGGTCCAGGTACTTTGATATTTACAAACTATCCATTTTTTCAATATTTCTCAATTTTGGTGGAAAATAAAAAAAAAACTATTAAAAACTATATTTGCCATATTTTCAAAACAAGTTCTTTGATTAGTCCTTTACCTATTGCAAAAATTTCCAGCTACCCGTCCTTGCCCCATTTTTTGCTGGAGGTAAAATTTTGAAAAAAGACATGGTTCAAAAAAGGTGTCGCATGCATTTTTGGGCAATTAATGATATATATACGCGAAAACCCATTCTTCTTTTTGTTTATGATTTTAGGTAGATTATACTATATATTTTAAAACAATCATAATCCCGTGATTAGTCAAGGTTAGGTAGATATTTGTTTTTAATTCAAGGTAGATTAGAATAGACTATATATTTGAAAAAAAAATATCATAATCCCGTAGTTATATATTTTATGAATGTCCCTAATAATTTATCCTCTTTGAATTATACTTTATACCCGTTTTATTTGATTAAAATATTTTATATTGTCCTACTTTTAATTTGTTAATTATCTTAATTTGTTTTATATTATATTATCAAATATTTATTTTATAATACTCTTTATTTTATGTTATATCATTTTATTATATTTTATCATACATTTTCAATTGTTCAAATCTAGTTTTACCATTACTTTTCTTGATGATTTCAATTTTATTTAACATAAAGAAAAAGAATTTTGTAAAATCTCGTTCAGTCTTAAGTTATCAATCAAACTGTTGCATTATTGACATCGAAGTCGGGAAAAAAATAAAGCTTTGTTAAAACTTTACAAACACTGTGTAACTTAAATTACTCCGTGATTAGTCTACGACTGAATTTTGGTGAGACACGTAATTTTAAAACAGGGCGTTGAACAACTCTAAATTATTTTACCTATTTAAGAAGTCAACCACAGCAAAAAATTTCGTGGAAGCTGCGTTCGAGGAACTTAATAGGTTATACGGCAATATAGAGAGAAGCGAAAATATAAAAATAATCTTTTCATGATGTATGCCACTCTAAATAAAAAATGGATAAAAGCAAACCGTACAACTGAGAGATTCAATTCCAAACACCAGGACTGGCTTAATACTGATACCATCCTGGATACATTGACAGAAGATGAACCCAGCACATCAACCGGAAGTGTAAGAGGAAGGCCAAAAAAAAGCATGGAGGAGTGTTCAAATTTTACAAGAAAGAGGAAACTGGCTAAGTCCACCAATGATCTTACCACGGAGTATTTATCGGAAGCGCTGTGTATAAGATATACAAAAATTGATGAAAAGGTAAGGTCTCACATTACAAAATCTGTAGCAAAAGCAAGCCCAATTCGTCTTAAAAGGATTAAGGAAAGCATTCCCACTCCCCCAACCGTAAACCTTAAAAATTATGGTTCCGAACAAGCTTTGGCTTTGTTTATGGACTTAGAACTTTCTAAAGAGAAATATAAGATTCTATGGGCATCTTTAATGCAACATGGAGCTGATATTTTACCCGGATACAAGCAAGTTTCGATAGCAAATGTAGATTCACGACCACTGCGTACGGAGTTTACTGAAGTCTCTGTGAAAGCCAATATGCAGGATCTTTTGGACCATACAGCAAAACAAATACAGCAAATATTTTACAAAAAATTAAAAAATTATTAAAAAAAAAATTAATTTTTTCCTGGAATAGTTTTAAATCATAATAGCCTTTAAAAGAGACAAAAAAATTAAAAAAAAATAAAAAATATTTTATTTTACTACCCATGAAAATGATTTTTTTTTACAAATATCAATTTTGCTAACCTATAAGTAAGCACCTAAGAGTCGTAGAACACTTTTCAAACACTCATTTCATAGGTTGATCGATTTTCTATCATATGCTTTTTAAATTTGTTGATTATCTCATTTGGTTCGAAAGTTATGATTTTTGCAACGAAAAAACTCAAATGGCGCCACTGTGCGTCGTCAAAGGACAAGTCGTCTTCGAAGGGTTAAAAAACAAAAATATTATGGATAAGGGTGCTTGGTTATATGAAATTTAAGCGTTTTCAAATTTTGCTTTAAGATAGCAAAATAAAAATTTTTATCGCAAAAAACTGTTTCAGAAAAAATTAATTTTCAGTTTTATGTCACAATAAGGATTTTTAACCCGGGAACTCCAGATACTAAATTCCCGGAAGTTTAGCCGATTTTTCACTTCCATATTCCCAGGAATTTAGAAATTACTAAAACAACCACGTATGCTAAACTAAAAAATCTGTAAAAAGCAAAACGTAATGAGAATTTTTATATCTTTTACCTTTTTATGTTATATTTTGTTAAAATTCAATCAAGACTTTTCTCTTCTTCTTAAATACAAAAAGCAGATTGAGATAAAATATTTTATTCCACTATATAAAATAAAATAAATAAAATTTTTTTACAAATTTTGAAAAAAGTAATATTAATAGTTGTTTTTAGTAAAATAAATGTTTAAAAGTATTCCTGGATTGACAGTGATCATTAATATAAATTTAATTTGACTTTTTCGTAAAAAAATCAAACTTTTACTATTACGATCTTAATAAATATTTATTTCAGAAATATCGGGAAATCAAGGGAAAATGGAAAAAAAATTCCCGATTCCCGTGACTTAAAAAATGTTGGGAATTTGAAAAACCTAGTCACAATCTCCATTTTATAGGTTTTTGTTGGATTCCATTTATAATTAGAATATTCACAGAAGCAGGCCTTATCAAGGGCTGTTTTTCCGCAGATTTTGTGCAAAATATTATGAAACTACATCAAATGAGCATTACACTCAGGGCAAACTGTTTCATCATACTGATGAAACTGTTTAATAAATCGTTTGTCAACAATTATTGCTCATATTAATGATGTTCATAATTCATCATATTAGTTGTATGTCAAATGTTTCATAAATCTCCATCCATTTTATGTTTTCCTGTCTATTAAAAGATAGAAATCATCAATAGAAATTAAAAATTTTCTTTTGAAATCAAAAAAAATGTAATTTGTAATGTAGATTTTCAACACCCAGAGCAAAAAATGGGCAATAAGTTTCATAAATTTTCGTCCACTGCATCAATATTCATGAAACTTTTCATAAACAACAAGAATTATAATAATCATATAATCATAACAACAAGAAAATTAATAGAGACAGACCATGGTCTCTATTAATTTCTTCTAAACAAAAATAATGAAATCCTTACTAATAAAAAACATTTTTCACATATATAGTGAAACATTTCATAAATACGATGAAATTAATTTTGTTTTTTATTAAATGTTTTAATAATACTATGAAACGTTTTATTGGACGAAAATTTATGAAACATTTCACAAATATGATGAAACTTTCCTTTGAGTTTATTTAAAATTGAGAAACTATTTATCAATTGAAAGTCGGAAATTCTAATCCGTCGATGTGTTCTTTGCATGGAATTTTGTGAATATCGAAATATTTTTTACAAATTTAAGTGGAACCAAAAATTCTTAACATCAATTAATGATTTTAAATTCAACATGCAAATTATTTCTCTGAATTTAAATAACAATGAATGTAATTTGATGTTTTCTAAATATGGATTTGAAATTCTAAGTTTTATTTGATATACTCTGAATTACAGTTGCAAAAAATAACTATTATATTGAAAATTAAATTTCGTCATTGGCTGTAGCATTTATTGTGTTTGTACGCTACCAAAGAAAATTTTTCATTTCATAAAAATTTATTTATTTTACTTCATCACATTCGTAAATCGTTTTGTAGCATTTATGAAATGTTTAATGAAAAGCTATGAAAATACTTCATATTTATGACACATTTCATAAATACGATGAAGATTATCTTAAATTTGAACTTTTATGAAACAGCTTGATCATATTTATAACATGTTACATTAGACAAAAATCAATCAAGTGTTTCATCGTATTTACGAAGTTTATCATAAATGTGATGAAACTTTTCCTTTGTTAGTTTGATAAGCGAATTATTCATAATTGACACTTCTTTTTAACATTAAAAAAAAAAAATCAGATTTCAAAATCTAAAAAAAAAAAAATTAAATTTGAAAGCAACATAAAGAAAATAAATATTAAAGTTTGATATAATTTTTATTAAAAACAAAAATTATGTTTTTTCGACCTTTAATTGTGCAATGAAAATGAAAATTATTCAAGTTCGAGGCCATACTCTATATTTCTTAATTAGGATATTGTCCTAACAAATGATCTATAGAGTTTTTGTTTTCAAATTTATTAATTGACCACTTTCAGGAATGTGTTGATAGATCTATTTCGGGAATTTTCCCATCATCAGAACACGGTTTGAAAGAAGTGGCAATCAGATGCAAAACATCAAGCATTCATATAAACTAGTTTTCTCACTTAATGAGAACTAAAGAGAGAGAGCACATTGAGATATATGCAATGCAAAAACATTTTTAACAGAGTACATTTTATCTCAGAGAAAACAAAATAAGCTTTGAAATGAGATATTAATTTTTTAAATCGGACTTTGAGTTCAATAATTGCGACTATTTGAACTGTACGTATTTTTTATTAATTTTAAAAGAAATAAAAACTTTAAGCAGCGAGAAAAGGTGATCGACAATGAATTTAAAACAAAAAAACAAATTGTTTAGTAATGCTAATAAAAAGAAAAATAAAAGTCTAAAAAGTTATTTTTTCGTCTTCTGCAAAAAAAAAAAAATATCATCTTAGCCAGACAAAATTTAGTACACACATTTGAACTTCTCCTGGACTTTTTATTGTCCTAAATTTAGCTAACAAAATATTATTCAGCCTATACATTTAAGATTATGATAGATTTTTGTTGTAAAGTTTGCTTTAAAGTCCAAAGAGTGGGTCACATGTGGTCTAGAATTAGTTATTGACAAAAAAAAAAGAATATTCCATAAATAGTGAATATAGGTTTTGAAAACACTGTATCTTCGATTATTTTTAAATTTTAATCTAAACTCAGAATTTCTCTATCACATCAGGTTTTCGATATATCTTAACATAAATTTAACAATATACCGGCTTTTGGTTATATTCGGGATGTTATAACATTGCATATTTTCACTTTTTCACAAAATTTTTTATGTAATAAGAAATTCCTCCCTACTGTGTCCAAAACTCTGGTTAAAACTCTGCTCTCTTATTTCTTCTTTGAGAAATAATCCATTTTATGTATTGCGAAAATAACACACTGTCACGAAATGATAAAATATCGATTTGGTTTTAATAGATTTTGTGTCGCTGATTCCAAATGTATTTTCCAAATTTTCACATCACGTCAAAATTTTGAGAAAACAGCGCTTAAAAACTCGAAAATTGCGTTTTTAACCATTTTTGAAGTTGTATGCACACTTAGGACGACAATCGGGAAATTACGGGATTTTTTTTGCTAAAATTTAAGTTAAATTATGTTTCTTCTTGAATTTTCTCATATTTTTTTTTGATGTTTGCGATTCTCAACAATACATATTTTTGCGAGTAAAATCGTTATAACCACAATGTGTTCCTTGTAAAATTGTTCAAAATTTGTGAATTTTTATATAATATTTTAAATGAATATACGATATAGTGAAATTCTTAACGGTTCTTTATTTTTAGATATTTCTTAAATTTAAAATACGATTTTACTATTTCATATAGTATGTAAAATATCGATATCCACGTTTTCTTCAATTAAAAAAAAAAAAGAATATATCAAGATGCTAGTGAAAAATTGTATCAGAAGTTCAAAATGTGCACTTTAAACTCAAACAAATTTGTTATTCAAAAATCGATGAACACAAATTTTAGATGTTTTTACAATCAAAATTACCAAAATTCCTCTGCGACAGGTGCGCACCGACATTTCAAATAATCCTGAAATCCCAAAACATCCCTAATTTCCGTATCATGAATAACAAAATAAAGAATCCCGAAATTTTTAAATATAAATCCTGATTGGCATCCCTAGTACGGCGCCACATTCGAACAGCTTAAGCATTTCATATGGTGGTAGATATCTTTAACTGTTTTTCTCCATAATGAGTTAACAAACTTTAAAAATAAGGAAAAAAAAATGCATTTCAAAATACTCTATCAAGAAAAAATTACTAAATATTGCATTTTTCAAAGTAGCCTAGGCCTTGCATCCGACTTTCTTTAATTTATTTTTGGATTACGATATAAACTTTTAACTCTCCCTTTTTTAATATAGCTGAAAAATGTTAAAATTATTACAGGAACTTTGTTTAAATTGCATTTCAAATATAATTTATCTTTAAAATTGTAAAGTAAAGTAAAGTATATTCCAAATATTTATCTTTAATTTGAATAATTTGAAAGCGTCAAATGTGTAATAAAAGGCAACTTTAAGCACGGATTTGGAATCAGGGAATCAAAGACGATATAAACTACGTATCGGCATTCAAACCAAGGAAGCTTATTAAAGTGTGCAATATTTTTTTAAGAGTGACAATTGTATATCTTCTTTTATTTGTTTATTAGTTTTAGTTTAGTTTAGTTTATTTGGTTTACCGTACAACAAGATTTAAAATCTTATAATTATAGTACAGAATTAGTATAGCGTATATTAACATTATGGATTAATTTAATAAAAAATTATATAAAAATAAAATAATTAAGGCTTACAATCAATTATACATATTTAAATGTTTATGTTTTTAATTATAAAATTGGAAAAGAGCTCTTTTGAATTGCAAAGCGTTGCCTATGATTTGTATGTTTGTAGGTAGACTGTTCCAGAGACTAATAGCATTGATATAAAATTGCCAATCAGAGACCAAAGTTCTTCGATTGAACGGTACTAAGTCTCTAATACGACTACATTGAGTTGGAGTTATTCTATTAAACAAATATTCAGGTTCTTTTGTAAATATTATCTTATGTAGCAGTAATAATGATCTTATTTTTAGCAAATTATTAAGAGTCACACCGTATAAACGTTTTTTCAAATACAGAGATGCGATCATATTTTCTCAAGTTAAAGACATATCTCAAAATATTGTTAAAGGTAACTGTAAGTCTTCGTGCGCTCATTGTGTCAGATTTGGCAAACAGTTCACATCCATATAGCAAGGTGGGAATAAGATATGTTTTGGCAAGTAATTCACGAATTTTCAATGGTGTAAAATATTGGGTATTCCACAGTGTGCGTAACATCGAATATGTTCGTCCAGCAGCTGCATTTATATGATCAGACCAAGTTAGTGTATCATTAAAAATTACACCTAGATTCTTCGTAGAGTTTACAACATCAATTTTTCTACCATTGATATTGATCACAGGCTCAAAAGGTAAGTGCAGTGTTTTCTTTTTTACTATCAGGCATTTAGATTTAGAAGGGTTAAGACATAAACCATTTGCAGTTGCCCATGTGTGAATGCGTCCAAGATCCTCATTCAATTTAGTAACACAAGCATTCATGTCATTTTTTCCACTCCCTATATATATTTGCACGTCGTCGGCATAAATATGAGCCTTGCAGTGTAGTAACTGGTTTGTTATATCATTGACATAAATGGTAAATAGCAGTGGTCCAAGGATTGAGCCCTGAGGCACTCCTTTAGACACTGATAACGGACGAGATATTTTATTATTTGCAGATACGGATTGATATCGATTAGTTAGATAACTTTTTATAAGAAGAGTTGACGATGAAGAAAAGTTGAACATTTTACTCAGTTTCATACAAAGAGTATTATGGTCAACCGTATCAAACTCTTTGGAGTGGTCCAACTGTACAAGAAACGATACCTCACCACTATCAATACTTTTACGTATATCCTCTGATACATCGATCAGGGCAGTAACACAACTGCGTTTAGGGCGAAATCCTGACTGTTTCTCAGTTAACATACTATTTTCGTTAATATAAGTATATATTTGTCGGTGTTGTAATTTTTCAAATACTTTCGATAAGTACGGAAGTATAGCAATTGGCCGATATTCGTTATTAGACTTGAGCGTTGGTATAATTTTTGCATACTTCCAGTTGTTGGGAAAATCACTTTTAGTTATTATTGTGTTAAAAATATATGTTACATAAGGTAACAAGAATGAAATAGTTGCTTTAAAAAATATTGGGTGTATGTTGTCAAAACCAACTGCATTTGATTTTACAGCAAAACAGCTAGAATGCACGTCAGCTTCGCTTACACATTCAAAGAAAAACAAATTTTCCTGAATATTGGGGTAGTGGATTTGGTCATAGAAATTATTAGCATTAGGTACGTTTGGGAGGCTAATAAAGGATTCATTTAGCATATCTGCATTAATTCCAGAAGTATCGCTTGACTTGGATTTTCCGACTCCAATATCACGTATAATTTTCCAAGTTTTTGTTGATCCTACAGCATACGCAAAACGTACAGAGTAGTAATCAGATTTAATATATCAAAAAATTATAACTAACGATTTTTCCCGAAAACCATTTTCTGCTATTTTTACAAATTTATTGTTATAATTTCCGCCATCCCTTCCGGTACCAACCAAACTTGGTATAGAAGATGTACGTCATATAACTATAACCTCGTCCAAATGTAGGACAGCTTATCCTTGCGAATCGCGAAATATCGCGTTTCAAAACATGAAAAATATTCGAAAATTTAAAAAAAAGGTGTCGTACTTAATATTCCATATCTTTTTAATGGCTTCAGCTACTAGAGTCATTGATAACTCATTTTAAAGCTACTGTAATTGTGGTTATACATTTCTTTCCGGTAAAATGCATTGTTTTCAAAAACCTGTATCTAAAAAAATGGTTTTTAAAATTTTTAAAAAACTATATGTTATATATAAATTACTTCCCCTATGTCCAAATTCAGGTGTGTTGCTCTTATGCTAACTTGAGTTACAAATAAAAATGTGAAAAAATTTAACTAAAAAGGCAATAACTCAGAAACGTTAAGAAATGCCACATACTGATTTGGTGACGGTATAGAAAAATAATTTATAATTAACATATATTTTTTTCTAATTTTTTTTTTTGAAAAAAAAAAGCATTTTAGTGTCACGAAGTAAATTATTTTTATGAGCCAGGAAGATCGCGACCTTCAAAATGAGGTATCAGTGACAGCCTAAACCGTTTTAAAGATAGAGGCAATTATGTGCAACTACTTTTGCAAAAATTCTTTTATTTATGTTTTTTAATACTCGTAAATAATTTTTTTAATGCAAATCTATTTTGTTATTACACTTAGTACCTTTTTTTAGATTTGTATACATAACTTTAAATTCCGTAAGAGCTCCTCAAACTAATTTGGTAGTGCCATAGTACAGAAACGGATCCCACAAGCAACCGAAGACGAAGCAAGAGCCACAACTATTTCTAACACACAAAAATATCAAGAATGTATTGCAAGCGTTTAAACACAATAAATTGTCGAAAAAAATATGAGATTTGGATTTATTCACTCAATTGCTTATAACTTTGTCACTTTTCGTCGATTTTCTTCTGGTTTCTTCTGGTCCGATTATACATATTTGTTCGTCATCTCAATACCTTGCATTTGGGTTTCAAGAGGGACCTAATGATTTGTCAATTGAAAAAAGTCGAACAAATTTAAAAAATTAGAATGTCTCAAAAACTGTTCCATAAAAAAAAAATTTACCTTGATTTTCGAATTCAGCGGGAGAAAATACATAAGGAAAATCACCACTCATCAAATGCACATTTTCGGTGTAAACTACTGTTATAATAAACATAGAATTTTTTCAAAATTTTGAAACCCCAGTTTGCTTCAATACAGCCGTTTAAACCGTGGATTTTGGAAAAATGCGTTTTACCTTCCAAAAATAATGTTTTAGCTTATTTTATTTAAAGCGTGACAACAGTGGCTTTCAAATGAGGTATCAATGAATCACGTAATTTTTTTCCTTTTTTTTTAGTTTATTAATTTATTACCAAAAAGTTTTATTACAAAATTAATTTTGCCTCAGCGTCATATGACATTGTTGAGGCGAATTGGTATTAAATTGTATCAAATAATAAATTAATTATGATAATATTTAAAATTTAATTTAAAAATTACATTTATATTGTTTTTTTTTTTTTTTGTTTTAACAATTATAACATTAAAAGCATTTCTAAATTGTTTAACAAATGCTCTTTTAAAAAAGCTGAAATTCTTCCAATGTTAAATTAAATTTGAGCTACTCCGTGTGTAATCTGCAATGCTTTAAATATAAACACTAGCAGTTGCTTTTTATAACCGTTTTAATAACCTTTGACCGTTAAAAAGATATGAACGATTAAGTACTACCACTTTTGTTAAATTTTTAATTTTTTTTTTTATTTATTATTTATTTATTTACCTCAAATTTATTTAAATTTTAGATTTTTCTTTTTTATATTTGATTTTTCTTTTTTTATTGTTACCATTAGAGGTAACAATAAAAAACTTGTACGATGGCATACTAATATGACAATTACCTTCCATACCAAATTTAGTTAAAATTGATCGAAAATTGAATTTTTTTGATGGTTTTATATGAAATGAGTCTGTTGTGTTATAATTTCAATTTATTTTTAATTAATTATTTTAATTACAATTTTCTGTAACAGCTGTCAAAAAAAATTTAAATTCACTTCATTTGCAATAGAATGACAAACAATGAATATGCACCCCGGCATGTTTGAAAGAATGTATCCAAATGTATGGGCAAGATACCACCAGCCATACAGATAGTGTGTTTCAATGATCTCTCCGTAAATAACAGCAAATGTTTCTTATATTTGGCACTCTGATCAGTCCAATTACTTGCAAAGACCGCTCTATGCAATTGCTCGAATAGATATTGAAAATCACTGCCATAATAGCAAGATGGAAATATTTCCAATGGCATTGCTAAGAAATAAATTAAATGGTGTAAAATATAAAACGGGTCAGTACCATAAAATAGTAGGGCAGCCAAGGCAACACACATACTGATGGCTGTAACACAAAATTGTATGAACATGGGCAACGAGATGATGTTTTCGATTGTGGCATACAGACTGAAATTTAAAGAATTGTAATTATTAAATTTAATATAAAATTACACTTCACAATTCAAAAAATATAACAAGAGTAGCTACCAGGGAACAATGGCGAATCCAGTATTTCAATTATTACCCAAATTTTGGGTTAGATTTGTTTTTTATACATAAAATTGGCTTAAACGTAACTTTGGTAAATAAGTGCGCAGCACTGCCAAGAACACTAATTCCCCCAAATTTTTCCTTCAATTTCGGAGTGGATCAATTCATTTTTGTTCGTGGATAAAAAAACAGAAAGAGTGGCTCACCGAAAAAAAAAAAACGCGAAATGTCCTTTTAATTTATATGACAGCGTAGCGAAAAGAATGACCTATGTGTTCATGTTTTCGTATAATATGTAAATATCTTAAAAAATTACCATGAACTGTACTTTCTTTTCAACACGAGTGACTGCTCAAAATTGTCTTTTTACTTATGGCCATCAATGCGTTGATCCTTCTTCACACAGTTAACTTCTGCTGTATTTATTTTTTTTATTTTATTAATTAATAATCATATAATTACAAATTATATACTATTACCCTAACCGAGCACTAGCTACTATGGCCTTCGGCGCGTTTTAGCGAAAACAGACCAGTGCCTCTGGTGGGAATCGAACCCACAACCCCCGCACAGATAAGCCAGCACGCTACCAAGTAGCCTACCGGGGCGCACTTCTGCTTTAAAAATATGTAGTTGTTTGGGCTGTAATACGGTTTCTCTATTGTTAATGTAAATGTCAGTCATTTGTAGAACAAATTAAATTTTTTACTAACCTTGTAGTTCATTAAAAAAAAAAACAAACCAAATCAAATCAAATGACTGTTTTATGATTTTGCATTCATTTTTACAGTAGTTTTTTGTTATTTAAAAATAAAATAAATGTTTGTTTTTTTTACTACATGTGGTTCATTTTTACTACAATTGTTAGTCATTTTGTGAAGATTAAAAAACAAATGTCAACAATGTTAGTTGAATTTAATGAAATGTAAGTCATCCTTTCTTTAAGTGAAATTCAATTTGTTTTTAACTACATTTGAAGTGGGTTTACGTACATAGTATACTGAGTGTTTGTTCAAAATTGTCTTTTTGTTTATGCACAAAAATGCGTTGATTCTTTGCGAAATAGGATGAAAAAAAAGTAAAATATAGTAAAAACTGATACGAAGTGGGGATTAACTTGTTAATACTTCATATTTATTAAACAAATTTGATACCAAAATATTGCTGCAGGTCTCAACAGTATTTAGCATAGTAGATTAAGGGTAAATAAATGTCTTATATTTAAAACTTTATGTATAAAATATTTGGTTAAAACATGTAAACTTTTAGTAAAATTTTGAGTAAAATCTAGCTCATGAGTGAGAAATCTGGGTACGCCATTAATGATCGGTACTATTGTTTTATATTTCGAGTTACACAGTTTAGATGTTGCATAAGGAGATTATTCATATTAAAACATCTGAAATAAATTTGTAATTTTTATACACTTATAATAATCCATGCATAAAAATACGAAATTATTGCCAAAATCGTATCTTAACGCATGTCTTATTATTAGCGTACAATTTTCAAGAAATATAAAAAAGTATGCTTACTCATATAAATTATTTTGATCTATAATGCATCTATTGAGTTCCTCTTCATTATCTTTTAATGATTTCTCATCATATCCGATATTAGTCACCCTCATAGATACAATTTTTATATGACCAGATAACACACACAAAGCCATAGCTTTGTAAAATTAAAACAGATATACCAACAACTTGATAAATAATTGCAACGTAAAATTTCCAAGTCGAACCAAACCAATCAAATGGAAACCAGGCTGGATAAAGGAGACTACGCTCCTCACGATATATAATTGATAATCCAGCTGATATGCCAACTGATAAATAAATACTTATAAATAATATAGCAAGATTGCGTAGACTACGTTTCAATTGCCGAAAATAGTTGAGTTCTAATTCACCATTGATGCGTTCATCCAATTTTTGAAGTATATGCTCAAATTTTAGTATCACACGCAGTTTTGTACAATTTATAACAAATTTTAGACAACATGCAACGCAAGTAATAGTAATTGATAAATTGTTAATATTATCCGCCTGAGTGTCACTACGAAATAAGAACAATGCTACATGCAAGGGATAACAAATAGTGGTCAATAAATTTAATATCAAACTATAGAATTTATAGCCGATTCCATGGTTCTTATCGATATTCACTGAAACACCCAATATCTTCCAGCATAACCAGTGAATTTTAAAGAAAGCACCACTGTTAGCCTTATTAGGATTGACAGTCAAGACTTTGGTTATGCCCATTAGATGCAAAGTCAAAATTGATTAATTCGGTTACAAAGTTCTTTAATTAGGATAGCGTGTCTGTCAACCGCGTCTCTTACAATGTATAGACTTTAAACTGGACAATTTTAAACTATTGTTAGGTATTGTTTAGCTTGTCATCGCTTTTATAGACAAAAAATTCATGATATTTTTTTTCTTATATAGGTACACTCAGAAAACATTCGAAGTTGTGACTTAAAAATTGTCTGTCAAATAAATTCCGTCGGTGAGGTATAAATACCTTTACCGATTAAAAAAATTTTATATTGATCTGCATATAGCTTTATCTAATTAATTATCTAGTATATGAAATTTCATCCAAAAATGTACCGCATAAACTGTATCAAATTGCAATTAATTGTATCATCCAATTTTATTAAATTGTACTTTTACCATAAGTTTACATCTGATTTAATATAATGGTATATCAAACCGTCTGATTGTTAATAAATGTAAAAGAAGATGAAAAAAATCTTGTGGGGATCAGCGCAAGTGGAAGTGCCGCACTTTCGACCTGAGCGACTAGGTCATCCTCAGCCTCATTCTAATCCACCACTCACAAGAAACTAACACGCAGATAAAAAATATGATTGAACATGATTGCAGACAAAAAATTATCATATTATGATCAAAAAAGTCATAAATATGATTCTCGTTGATCATATTATGATCACTGGGATCGATTTTATCATCATCTGGAATCATAACATGATAATGGGAATTATATTATGATTGTTACATGTTTCAATCATAACATGATGCTCTTAAACTATCATAACATTATGCCTCTTTTTCTCTATTATGATTGTTACGTGTTTCAATCATGACATGATGCTCTTAAACTATCATAACATTATGCCTCTTTTTCTGCGTGCAAGATTAGATCAGATATATCCCAGCAAAAAATAATCTGGATTTGGTAAGCGGTAACTACATTTCATGCTGCCAAAATAGCGCTTCACCACCTTGCATACTATAAAGCAATTACGGAAGGCATTCTATAGGGCTTCCCAAAATGCCTTCTTTGAAGCAGTTAATAATGCATACAATGAAGCAATAAATAATGCATACCATGTAGCATTAATGTTGTCAACATACAAAAAAAGCGCTTCTTATTGCCTAAGAAGGCATGAATTTATTGCTTCTAAGAGCACATGAAAGAAGCTCTTATCACCTGCTGCAAAAAAGCATACCAAGTGGGACATCGCGAACATAAATCATGCTTTCTGGATATGCTTTGGAAGCGCTTCGTAATTAGATAATGCCTTCCGGAAGTGCTTCTGGGTAAGCACTATTTTTTTTGCTTGGATATATCAACCAACCACAGAAATTCGGTGATGATGATTGACTACCCGAACAACGTGAGTTATTTTCGTCTTTTCTTACAAGTTTAGCCAACAGCTTTAAATCTTAAAGCTTTTGGTTTGCCAGGGTTGCCAGTCCAACTGTTAATTTTAACATTACTTGGAACGAATTGGGAATCCAGCATGTATACTAATATTTAATCACAACATATTCTAGTTTTCTTATTAGATTTTACATTGCATAGTACCTGTACGTTTGATATGAAAATGTTGTATGTATTGTTGATCTTTTAAAATTTGACACTATTTTGAATTGTCAGGTTTGATATGATAATTAAAATGTTACTATTACAAATAGAAAACTCTAATTGTTAATAAATGTAAGAGAAGATGAAAAAATATCGTGAGAGCAAGTGCCACACTTTCGGCATAAGCAACTAGGTAATCTTCAGCCTCATTCTAATCCACCACCCACAAGAAACTTAAGATTTGATCAGGTATAAGTATATATATATCAACCAACCAAAGAAAAACTTTGATGTTAATTGATTACCTGAACAACATGAGCTATTTTCGTTTTATCTAACAAGTGTAGCCAACATTTTTAAATCTGAAAGCTTTTTATTTGTTATGGTTGCCAGTCAAAGTGCTAATGTTACCATTACTGTTAGACTGGCAACTCTGGCAACTAGCAAATGGTTTATTAAAAAAAAATTACTTTTTGTGATAGAAAAACCCAGTATTATATATTATTAAAATAAATGTATTTTAAAATTCGGATTAACATGGAAACTCGGTTGCCACCGTGGAGCCATGGGCACTCATCTGAAAATAAAATAAAAATTTTTTCCACACGAATACGTTCTCTAGTCCGGATTTTTTAATTTTTGATTTGCATTTAAATGATACGAGGGCAAAGTCATATGTTTTTTAATACAAAAAACAAAAAAAAATTGAAAAATTCAGCACTAACAGGGGTGTAATGGTAAGGAAAACTAACAGTTTTTCTTCTGGAATATTTAATTTTTTCAGAATAACATTGCACTCGATTTTTTTTACATTGCTTTGTGTTAATCAAAAATTTAAACTTAGGAAAATAAAAATGAATTTTTATAATACAAATCGTAAATTAATATGCATTGAAGTTCCGATTGCTTACGTTTTCGATATTCATCACATGCCCGTAGAAGTGTTTTTTTAGAGTAAAACCACCCAGCAAAAATTTCAAAAAAAGTATGGGGGTTGTAATCAAGCATTTTGGGCAGAACGCATTCCTACTCGATTTATTTAACAGAGCGTGCGACTAAAATAATTGATTCGTTGGAATTGATTATTTTTTTTTATCGAAGAACTATTTGCTTTATATTTTTAAGAACTACAAACATTTTTTAATAAAGAAATAGTTCCTTGGTAGTACTTACACAAAAAAATAAAAATAAATAGTATTAAAAAAAAATTCATTTAAAATTAAAAAAATAACGAAAATTCTAAAATATTATTATTAATTTTAAATTCAAAATTTCCTTTTGAAAAAAAACCATTAAAAATTAAAATTTCGTTGTATTTAAAAATCAGAAAATATTTATTAAATTTCAAAAAACATCATTTGAGAAATATCTAATTTAAATCCAAGTAATATTTAATTTAAAATTCCGGAAACTATTGTTATATCAACTCACTCTAAGAACGAGCAAAAACTCCCTTTTGAATAATTATATTAAGTATTCTGACAAACTGTCCTAGGTATGTATTTTTAAGTCTTATCGCATAAGGAAAAAACCCACGATTAATAATAATAACCAGATATATTTTTAAGTGTTATCATATAAGAGAAAAACCCATGATTAGTATTGTAATCTTTTAGTACCTTTCTTATGAAACATAATAAAGATCTAATTATGTGTTAGGAAAAAACAACAGCACCGATAAACAATTATCTACCTGTGTTTGTTTATCAGGATAACACATTTATTATGTAGAGCATAAATAGTATAAATAGAGAAACAATTCATTTTAATAAACAGTTCTGATAATACTACGGAGAAAGAAACAAACGTTTTTTTTTATTTTTATATCAGGATTCAAAATTGGCGCAGTCGGTAGGATAACAAAAATAATTTTGTTATCCCTGCAAATAAGAACCTACGGTATACTTACATCCTTAAACGAATATTAAGGATATCAATTGCTAACGGTGAATAAAAATCTATTAGTGAAAATAATAGTAGCAAAATACTTGTTAAGCTTAAATTAACAAAGGTATAAAATTCGTAAAAAAGATTTATTGAAAATAAAATCTATAACGAATTATGGCAGTCAACGCAGGAAATCCTAACTTAGCAGCAGCAGCGGCAGCTGGAGGACAATTACGAGCGCTTGACATCAATCCACTAAAACTACAAGGATTTGATGGTAGAAAAGAAGATTTGTCAACCTTTTGTACCAACGTCGATGATATTTTACCCACACTATTGGCCTATAACGCACAAGCTCAAAGAATGTGCATAAACATCATCAAGTCAAAACTAACTGGAAAAGCTAGAAGAGCAATGGAAATAAATACACATTTAAACAGCTGGACAGAAATAAAAGCAATGCTAGAAACTAATTTCGGAGGATTTCAAACTTCCGATCAATTGTACGAAGAACTGAGAGCAGCACAATATCGAGGTAATGCCCTCGAATATTACAACTTCATATTACATAAGTTAGCAATACTGAATCAAAAGTCCAGACAAGAAGGAAACCTTCAAGATGTTCCAAGAAATATCCAAACAGCTTTAAAAATCTTTATGACAAGATTGCCAGTACACATGAGGACGGTATTATGTGCTTTAAAACCGAAAACAATGGAAGAAGCCATCCATGAATTATCCCAATCAGGATTTCTAACAGAGGAAAAAAGAAAACCTATAACAATGAACAATCACCAAAATAATCAACAACAAAAAGGACAACCCAAGAGCAACTCAAACCAACAGCTCAACAGAAATTGGGCACCAAAGATATATAACCCTCAGCATAACCAACAACATAGAGGTAATAACCCTAATTGGCAACAAAGGTTTCACCAACAACAACAACAACATTATGTTCAACAACCACTACCAGAACCAATGGACACAACCACAGCCCAAACTAGAAGACAAAATCATCATCAAACCCCAAGAATGGAATGTAATTGTAAGTGTACAAATTATAAAAATAATGTTGACCAATACAAAAACGTAGAAACCTATGAATCACGATGTACCAGCCTCTCTGGGGGACAACCCAAACGACGTGGACTTCCCTATATCTTACTTAGAGGACAGACAAGAACTCTTAGAGTACTAATTGACACAGGATCTAGTGAAAATTTTCTCAATTTAGACCAATGTCCGCCTAAGTTCATTAAAAAATTAAATAACCCCCTTCACATTAAAACCGCTTCAGGAAATTTTCATATTACCCATGAAGGCACAATTCCCAAAAATACTATTCAAATCCCTTTAAATTCGGACACTACTTTTGGACTCTATAAATTCCATGAATTTTTTAACGGTCTTTTAGGACATCCAACGTTAGAACAAAATAACTCCATAATTAATTACGAGACAAAACAGATTAAAATCAACGGAAAAACTTTCCCATTGTATTATGAAGGAGATTCAGAGGAAATACTCCCAAAAATTTTAAATCAACTACCAGAACTATTCAATATCGAATATTTAGGTACTAATGACCTATTACGCTTAGACCATCTTAATTCAGAGGAATCAAAGGCGATAAGAATTTTGGTTCAGAATCACGGAGACGTTTTTTATCACAAAGGTGACGATTTGACCTTTACTAATGAGATTAAACACAAAATTGATACTGGACTTTCCGGACCAATCTATAGCAAAACCTATAGATATCCTGTTACCCACACTGAAGAAGTGGAAAAACAAATGAATGAAATGCTAGAACAAGGCATCATTAAACATAGTAATTCCCCATATAATGCTCCTATATGGATTGTTCCTAAAAAAGAGGACAAAGAAGGTAACAAAGAGTGGCGCATTGTCATTGATTACCGCAAATTAAACCAAGTCACTAGAGAAGATAAATATCCTATTCCTAGAATTGATGACGTCTTAGATAAACTAGGACGGGCAAATTATTTCTCAACTTTAGATCTAACTAAAGGATTTTATCAAATAGAAGTAGAACCGAAGGATAGAGAGAAAACTGCTTTTACAACTCACAACGGACATTTTGAATTTGTAAGAATGCCTTTTGGACTGAAAAATGCTCCGGCGACATTCCAGAGAATGATGAACAACGTTTTAAGGGAACATATAAATAGGATCTGCGTCGTGTACATGGATGACATTCTGGTCTTCTCAACTTCACTACAGGAACACATTAATAGTTTGGAAAAAATATTTGAAACCTTGAGGAAAGCAAACCTCAAAGTATCTTTAAACAAATCAGATTTCTTAAAAAAAGAAACCGAATTTTTAGGACACATTGTCACAAAGGATGGCATAAGCCCTAATCCACATAAAATAGACGGCATAAAACGTCAAACTATTCCGAAAACCATTAAGGAGATACAAAGTTTCCTCGGACTCAGTGGTTATTACCGTAAGTTTATACCTGATTATGCGAAGATAGCTAAGCCTTTAACAATCCGCCTCAAAAAGGATTCAATTATCAATGTAAATGATAAGGACTATAAAGAAGCTTTCGAAAAATTGAAAAACATATTAATGTCAAACATGGTTCTGAAATACCCCGACTTTAATGAAAATTTTATTTTAACTACAGATGCAAGTAATTATGCATTAGGCGCGGTTTTATCTCAAAAAAACGGACCCTTAGCATTTGCATCTAGGACATTAAATAAACATGAATGCAACTATTCAACTATAGAAAAAGAATTACTAGCCATAGTATGGGCCGTAAAAACAATTTAGACATTACCTATATGGAAGAAAGTTCGATCTCCAAACAGATCACAAACCACTCATATGGTTAGCCAGTCTTAAAGAACCTAATTCTAAACTTATCCGATGGAAAATCAAACTCAATGAATATGAATTTAATATATCCCATGTACAAGGAAAGGAGAATAAGGTGGCTGACGCACTTTCAAGGATTAGAGAAACTAACGTCAATAGGAGGGTGAAAGAAAAGACAATCAGATTAGGTGAGAATATATGCTCTCTTTGTAATAGAAAATATGCCACAATTAGCTCACTGAATAAACATTTAAGAGATATACACAATAGAGAAGATTTAACAGAGGAATCTAGGCCAAGAAGAAAATTGGAAGAACCCCACAGAATAACGATGTTAGACAATATTCCTATTATCCCTGATGATGATAACCAAACCATACATTCTGCCGAAGAGGATAGTATGGACTTATTCAAAACGACCCGAGAAATCTTTCCAAAGTTTTTCTAACCAAATTGTCCTTAAAAAGGGGACAGAAAATAATATTGAAAAGGAAATAGTATTCTCAAACAAAAGAACTACATACAATTATGAAAACTTAAATCCTGAACTAATAGAGCAAATATTAGACCAGATTACAGTCTACAAATTAGTAGTTCTTCGTTGTAACAATACCGAAGACTTAATAACACTTCAAGATAAATATAAAGAAAGAAAATCTAATACAAATAACATTATGGAGACTGATGTGTTTGTATCTTACGAAAATGTAACGGAAAAAAGTTACGAGGAGATAATAGAAATAATAGCAAAACATCATAGACTTGATAATAATCACCCAGGTATAACTAAAACTCATGAGGAATTAAAGAAAATTTATTACTATCCGAATCTGAAAAAGGAAATTACTAAATTCATTAATAACTGTCATATTTGTAACTTTAAGCACGAACGAAACCCTATTAAACTACCCTTTGAAAACACGGAAACCCCAACAGAACCTTTTCAAATTTATCATTCGGATATATATTTCATAAACAACCAACAAATGTATGTCACTATGATAGACAAATTCACAAAATACGCAATGATCGAAGAGATACCCGACAGATCAACTCTTACACTTATCAAAGCCTTCCTGAAATTATTTATTTTAATGAAGAAACCCAAAAAACTTATCCTAGATAACGAAAAGGGATTTAGATCACCACTATTTACTGATTTTTTGGAAAAACAAAATATTCAATATCACTTCACAACACCTAATCGACACACAGGTAATTCTGATATAGAAAGGTTTCATGGATCAATGAATGAACAAATACGAATATTAAAAATTAGAGAAATAGAAAATGATATTAATCTAAATATAGATTTACCAGTACAAGCCCTAAGCAATTATAATAATTTACTTCACCTCACTACAGGTAAAAAACCTATAGATTTACATTTTTCTAATAAAATAAACCTTCAGGAGATATTTAAAAGAATGGAGGATAAGAAAAGGAAAATATGCGAATATAGAAACAGAGATAGAGTGGATAAAAAGATAAACTCTAACTATGTGAAGACATACAAGAACAAACTAGATCAGAAAGTAAAGAAAGTTAACGTAAAGAAAACAGACAATAAAAAATACACCAATAATAATCAAGAATATCATAAGGATCAATTCATTAAACAAAAGAAATATATTTCCAGATCTTTGGAAGTCCTTATCGATCCTATTGATGATCAACCTAGCTGTAGCACAAAAGCTATTAACAGCCGATCTTAAATGGATTCACTATCATCCAAATAGGAGAGATATCCTTAATTCAAAATTACTCGAAAATACATATTCAAAACTGAAGATTATTTAACTTACATTAAAACATTGGCTTCAAAATTGCGAACACTAAACAGGGACATTCTAACAGATCAGGAAATTAATGACTTTAACATTACATTGGAAAAAATGGAAAACATCGAATTAGATGTTGCGACCCAAAATAAAAACATTATTTTTATAATTAAGGTACCTAACATGAATCAAGACAACTATAAGGAGATTGTTATACAACCAATACCTAATTTTAACAAAAAACAATTAACCTTAGTCAATAGAAACTACTTAATGAAAGATAATATAATCTATGAGAAAACTAACAAAATATATCTATCTCTACTATTGTAATAATCACAATTATCATAATTTGTATCTACATTTATATCAAAATCCGAAATAGGAATATTAGGCAAAATGGAGTTACTATTAACTTACCCTCAATCCCTTTGGGAACCGGGCAAGCATCTTCGTCTGGGGGTGTTATATCAACTCACTCTAAGAACGAGCAAAAACTCCCTTTTGAATAATTATATTAAGTATTCTGACAAACTGTCCTAGGTATGTATTTTTAAGTCTTATCGCATAAGGAAAAAACCCACGATTAATAATAATAACCAGATATATTTTTAAGTGTTATCATATAAGAGAAAAACCCATGATTAGTATTGTAATCTTTTAGTACCTTTCTTATGAAACATAATAAAGATCTAATTATGTGTTAGGAAAAAACAACAGCACCGATAAACAATTATCTACCTGTGTTTGTTTATCAGGATAACACATTTATTATGTAGAGCATAAATAGTATAAATAGAGAAACAATTCATTTTAATAAACAGTTCTGATAATACTACGGAGAAAGAAACAAACGTTTTTTTTTATTTTTATATCAGGATTCAAAATTCTATCAATAGGAATTTAAAAATTCGAGCTAAAATCCAAAAACATCATTTAAGATTCAATAACACAAATAATTTTATCGGCAAAAGACAAAGAATTTTTTTATTAAATTCATGAATTAAATTCAGTTTTTCCTCCGAATTTAAAAAAAATATCTTAATATTAATAAAAGTTTCCTAAATTATATGAAACATTATTTTAAATGAAACTTTTTTATTCAGTGTATAAAATTTTCACAATAAAAATGAAAATGTTTTAACTACTGTTTCTGATTTTAAAAAATATTTTACAAAAGTTCTATTACTTAACCGTGACTGAATTTTGACTCACAATTACGCGTACTTATGAGAAAAAATCGTTATCACGCACACTCACTCAGGATATTTTTCCACTAACTCACGCCCACTTGAGTAAAATCAACTTTTACTCACCCAAATGTAACGATCAAACCTCATCCGGAAAAAATAAAATCCTAAAAGTTAATGATAACATGTGTTTGTTATTATAATTTTGGAGCTAAAAACCATGAAAATATAAATTTTTCCCAAAAAAGAACAATTAAAAATCGAAATTTAAAACAAAAATATGACACACGCACAATCACCCTCGTATGTTTTTTTTACACTCACTCACGATAACGTCAGTAATTTCAACTTTCACTCACAATATTCTGTTCACGTGCGCTTCCCTAATTTATACCTAACCACAGTTTAACAAAATTTAGGCAACATGCATTTTCTGTTTTTAGTATTATTTTCCTGCAAATAAAAATTTGTTTGAAAAAATATATGAGATAAATTCTTTAAAATTGTATAACTTCTTTTTTCAAAATTAGACACTACTTCCAATAACGTTCTTTTATTAAAAAAAATGTTATGATTACTTCTTGAGTACAAAAAGTTATACAGACTCTATCGTTGGAATGTGTTTGGTATTGTAGTAATTTTTTCCTGGGCATTAGAGTAGCATTGAACCATTTTAATTAATATTTAAAGGATGCAAGAAACACTGTGCTTAGGTGAAACTTTTAACCTATTCGTACTTTTGAATTTTGAGGCTTAGTTTGCGACGAAACTCGACCATAATATACTTATTTTATTATGTATTTAGGCCTCCTAAAAACGCAGTTTTTAAATATTCTTTATTTTTTAACTTTTATTTTTGAGTAATTTGACTTTATCTTGATTAATGATGATCAAACAGTTTTGGTCAGTCAAATTGCGAACAAATATCATTCAATATGCAATATATATTATGATTAAATCGGAATAATGGGTCGAAATTACAGGAAAAAATCATTTTTTTTCGACAAAATTTAAACATTTTAAATTTCGAAAAACAGCACAGATATTTTGCCTTGCAATGAAAAATATAAATTATTTATTTTTTTCTTAAACTTAGTACTTCAGCAAATAAAATAAGTAATTTCCGAAGAAAATCTATGGATAAATATTAAAGTTATGACCATTTATATAAAAGTATCAAAATTTTCTCTATATCTGTCCCATGTATTTCGCAAAATATTAAGACATTTTCATGAAATTTTGCCTACTGATTTATTTTACACTTATTTTACAAATTGTCTTTTAGGTTTATCCGCGTGCAGAAAGTCCCAAATATTAAAATATTTCGATGAAATTCGGCATACCGACATATATTGACCAAAAAACAACGCCATGTGATTTTGGTGAGACCTAGTGCTTATATAAAGGTACCCGAAAAAAATTGGCTCTTATGTTTGCATTAACATACTTTGCGCAAATATTACAATGATTTGTTGAAATTTGGCACACTGACTTACTTCGACCCAAGTATAAGGTGGCGCAAAAGTAATCCTCCTATCAGAAAATGCTATACATAATAAATACATAATAAAAAAAAAAACATCGGAAGGTTATTTTTGCGCCACCTTATATAAATAATATTAATATTGGTTATAATGAAAATTATTCATGTTCGCGGCCACACTCTTTATTTCTTTATTAGGAGTTGTCCTAACAAATAATCTATAGAATTATTGTTTTCAAATTTATTAATTGACCACTTTCAGGAATGTGTTGATAGATCTATTTCCGGAATTTTCTAGGTGCCCATCATCAGAACACGTTTTGAAAGAAGTGACAATCCCATGCAAAACATCAATCATTTATATAAATGAGAACTAATTTATGAGCTCAAAGTTAAAGATTATCACCATTGATCAAAAAATAAATTAAAAACTTGTTTGTTGTGTGCAAGGTCTACTTTTGGTAGATATTGAATACACGTTTATTGTTTTTTTCTGTTTTTATATACTCTATATATTGTTTATAATCGAGATCTAAGCCTATTAATTTTTTATAAAATTGGTCCATGTTTGAACCAAATAGTTTTTTTTATATACACATTTAACATCAGGCAAAATCTAAATTTTTAAATTAATTTTTTACTTTGCTAACTAATTTGTAGACACATATTCATACTTGGGACTAGTTAACTGAATGGACCAATTAATTAATGATTTAATTAGCATTACTTGATGTCAATGGTAATTAAATTTTTGGGCATTACAACGAAAATTAAATTTTGTTTTAGTTGGCATTAATTAATGCCAATGAATTAAGCAGACAATTAAAAGTGCTTATAATAATTGCTTGTTGCAATTGTCTACAAAAAAAATGTATTTGCTAATTTTGATAAAAAATGCTTTATTTGCGTACTTATTTTATAAATATTCGGTATTTTATGAAGTATTCAATAAAATGTATGGAGAAAATTTTTGTTTGAAATTCCCATGGAACCCGAGCAAATTCCTGTGCAATTTGCTCTAAAACTTATATGGTGAACATTTGAGCCAAATCGGACAACGTTAAGCCGAGCACCTTTGAGGTCAAATTTCAAATTTTGGAAAATTCAGTATATTTCGATGTAATTAAATTATAGCGATAGTTTTCTTTGAATGCGGTGATTATAGTTGATAAAATTAATGTTTAAAGTATCCTAAATGATTTTTGAAATATTTTCATTATGATAGGCCGGTCAAAATTTTACATTTTTGAATTTTACAACCAATATTTGCCGAAAAAAGCATAAAATATTTACCTTGAACTACGTAAAACAAGTTTTGCTTTATAAACATTAACCCATTTATTCTACGAAGGAAAAAAGTTCCCACTGTTTTTTCTATTAAAAACAGAGCAGGTCAAAAAACATTGCAATAATTTTATTTTTACCGTTATGCAAACATATTTTAATAAAAAATAATTTTTTTCTTCCCAGTTATATAGAAAAATCTTACTCAAATTTGATTTCGTTATCAACTTAAAGAAAATGAAATTTAAGTATCATTTCCATTACATGTAAATAATGTTTATGAGACTATTTTTAAAATTTAATTAAGTAATGGTTATAAAAAATTTATAATGAGCATTACAAAATAACTAAATACTCGCAACTCTGATCACAAATATAGAAAGTCTAAAAATCGCCCTGTAAGGGACCTGTTACTGTGGAACAAGTTTGTAATCTGTAAGTATAGAAAAAACACTTAATATTTGAATTAAATGGATTTTTTCAAAAAATATTGACATCCTGATATTGTAGGCAACAATATTATAAAGAAGCAAACTTGAAAACAATATTGGTTTAAAATTATTTTAAGAAAATATAGGAATTTTGAACTTTTGGAGTAGAAAAGGAATAAAATTGAATGTTTTTTTTTTTTTTTTATTTGAGTACAAAATTTTTTAAAATAAATGGGCAAATTTTGACCCGCGTTACATAAAAGGGTTAAATATTTCACATAACAATTTAATATAATAGGAACGTCAACTTTGTCAACTTTTTTCGAAAATTTTAAATTTAAAATGGATGGGTCATTTTGACCACCGTAGCACAATTAAAGTAAATAAAAAAAATTGGAAAACATTAGATTGGAACATCAAGTTTGTCAGGATTTGGTCAACGTTTGTAAAAAAACTCGATTGTTTTAAGTCAATTATAGTTCAATATATTGAATTTTTGAAAACTTGAAATTTAACCTCAAAAGTGCACGGCTTAGAGTTATCCGATTTGCCTCAATTTTTCACCATGTTAGTTTTAGACCAAGTGGTACAATAATTCGGTCGGGTTTGGTCAAAATTACAAAGTTGATTTTTCATTGCACCCCTAATGTATTAACAGCTGATGTATCATGATAAATCATTTACCAAACACAAATATATAGTGTATAAGTAATAAAACTTGCATAAAATAGTGAATACTTTTAAAGTTAGTACATAGATTTTAAATTTGTCTTGTTTTTTTTTTTGTAAAACATAACACTTTTGGTAACCAATTATTATTTCGTCAATAATAATTGGTTGTGTTTGGCATTGGTACCTTTTCCTTACCATTGGTCTAATCGCTGGCAATAATAAAAATAAATTCATTGGCATTGGAATGGTAATGAAATTTTTTGGCATTGACATTGACCACAATTAATGCCCATGAAAAATTCCCAAGTATGATACAATCCCATTAGAATTTTGGAATCAGATACTCTTTGACCTTTAAACGAAACTTGTGTAGGATATCCTCCAATAGGCATGCCCGACTTAAAGTTTTACTGTTTCTTAACATTATTAAAAGCATGTCCACTACAAAAGAGTTACCATGGACTGACTCCAACTAAAATCAAAAAGCTTTGCGCCTGAACCAATATAGGTTTGTGTGACAAATATTACCAAAATATCTTAATGTCTGTAACCCGCATCATGCGGACAAACCCAAAATACATTTTTTGAGGAGGAATGTGCTATGGGCTCTTTGTTTGTACATTATGGTGGCCCATTTTGACCACTTGGTGGAATTGATAAAGGGCGTAATTTTACATACATTGTACAAATTCCAGCGCCCTAAGCAGATGAGAAGAACTTGCGACAACGACCAAATAAGTTGACGAAATGGGTAAAAATTCCCTACATTTATAATTTTTATAATTTTTAGTTAAAAAAAAATGCTGCACAAGGTCAAAATGTCCTTACATTCCAAAAAAAAGACTACAAGGACCCCAGAATTCAAAAACCGAATAACAAAAAGATGAATAACTTGTGATATATCCAACTAGGATTACTGGTTTATACATCAAATGAAATGTATTTTAAATATCTTTTAAAGAATATGCAACATGATATAGTTGGTTTTTTATATCCATGAAGTTTTAGCATTTTGAATACATTTATGTAAATCTGCTTTTTAATTTTTGCCATTTATTTTTTTAAATGTATAAATAGTGCGTAGTAGGTTAATTTACTTTTAATTTGGTAACCAACACACCTGCCCTGATTTAATGTCTTTATTAACCTATTGCAAAAATCTATAAGTATAAAAACTTGTTTTATTTTTTCTTTGGCAATGCAATATCAGTATTTTATTAACAATAAAATTTTAAGTAACCACAATTTCTTTAGAATTTATTTTTATTTATTTTTTTTTTTAGAGAAGCAACGCTCAGAAAAGTCTTCCTATTTATTAATGTGTTGCTGTCTTTGGAAAGCGGATAGTGGAGAGATGAAAGGTGGAAAAGGATGAGGGGCTTCAATCATGGCAACACTGTGATTGGGACGAGATAAGCCTTAGAACAGTTGTTGCTCGCC
Organism: Delia radicum; assembly: GCA_021234595.1. Classification (NCBI taxonomy): domain Eukaryota; kingdom Metazoa; phylum Arthropoda; class Insecta; order Diptera; family Anthomyiidae; genus Delia; species Delia radicum. The sequence goes on from CM037853.1 coordinate 199,252,601, forward strand.
GCCTGATGTTGAGTTGTCGAATTTATTGAAACTTTTTTGTTTCATAGCCCGGATTCACTATTTTACTTCGATGGGGTTAAGTGCTATGGGAACACCGAAGGTGGGCGCTGCCATACATATACGAGATAGAAAATTCATACATATTATTTTGCTAAATTGATGTTGTCGTCACCGGGAATAGTACCCAAGACGCACTGCAACAGATGTTAGCGAAACGATGCATAATCCGAGTTTCTATGTACTTGGAAAAACTGTCGTGGTTTGAGGAAGGTGTTTATTGATTCAAAGGGTGGTTATTTATATTTTTATTGTTAATAAAATGTTGATATTGCATTGCAAAGAAAAAATAAAACAATTTTTTATACTTATAGATTTTTACAATATGTCAATAATGAAAGGAAATAAGTTCATTAGTCCTGGCTACCAAATTAAAAGTCGATTAATAATATAAAAACTATGCACTACGAATTACATTTAAAAAAAATTAATAACAAAAATTAGAAACTAGATTTAAATAAATTTATTAAAAACATTTATTTACAATTGTAACATCTTGGATTTAAGAAACAACTATACACCTATCCTCGATTTACACGATAGATACGTTCCAGAAAAAATCGTGTAAATCGAATTCAAAAAAGTTTGTCGTGTAAATCGAAAAAAGGCAAATGCAGTATATAAAGTAATTTTTTAATATATATATTTATTTGTTTTATTGCAAAAAAAAGTAAATAAAACAAAAAAAACTAACAAAATAGTTAATTTATAAACAAAATTTAGTTATAAAATTCATAAACCCAAAAAATAAATTATGAAGCTTGGAATAACATCAAAAATCCATAAAACCAATTACTATAAATTAAGCAAAAAATCAATAAAATCAGTCTACTATTTATTAATAGAAAATAATAATTCAGATAAGTTCATTAAAATAGATCAGTTCATTTCAAACTAATAGTGCCAACTAATCTTATCTGTCTGGTTGGTGACGAATCACTTTCATCACTCGATAGTATTTCAAAAGTTTCTGTTTCGATGTTGGAGATAACTTCAGCCAGCAGAGATTTGGAAATATATTTTGTTATAAGAACTTGTGACGTATTATTATTCCATTCTGTATTTACCTCCCGATATTGTGTCAGGACATGAAAAATATATCTCTGGAACTTTAGAGTTCTTTCAACATTTTGGTCATGTTGGACAAAGTGATTTCCTAATTTTCGTCCTAATTCAAGGTCTTCACAAATAATTTTAGTTATCAATGCAACCATTTCTTACTCGTCTTCACCTGAGTCATTATTATTATTTATTTAAAACCAATAATTTCATTATATAATTCCCTTTGACAATAAAGTTCTCTCAGGCATTTTTTTCAAAATAAACCAAACTCGTCAGCATTGAAGACTTGATCAGGAGTATATAACTTTTCTGGATATTCTTCTGCAACACCAACATCAGCAGATGCTTGTTCCCCTTTTAGTTTTAAATTATGTAAAGAATGCCTTTTTTAAATTTTCAAACCAACCATGACTAGCTGTAAAAGATTTTTTTTTGCTGCTGAGGATGTTGATGGTAGCTCATCCCTAATTTTTTCGTAAATCCAAAATGCCTTATTTGTAATTACATTATTGTCAATTGGAATTCGCTTTTGGGTTAGGTCTTAAATCCAAATCATTAATGCCTTCTCCATTTTTTCAGTTATAGTGTCCCGAACGTACGAAGTTGTACGCTTAGATACATCATACCCAGCTTCTAAACTTTTCCTGATAACGTTTTCATTCTTTTTATAGATCTAATTGTGGATTCATGAATGGTATATTTTTTAGAAACTCTTGATAGTTTTTTTCCTTTGCGGAGACAATCCAAAATTTTAATTTTGGTTTCTAAAGATATAATTTTACTTTGTATCTTGTTCTTTACATTTTTTTCAGGTTTATTTATTTTTATAAAATATCGATCGAGTTATAAAAGTTATATACATATGTATATAATCCGATTTATTTATATAAATTTTATAATATTTTTTTTTTTTTTCACAAAAAAACTACAACTAGCCGACTTGTATGGTAAACGCAGACTGATTTACATATTTCTATATTTTTTTGGATTTTTTGATTTTGATTTGATATATTTTGTATGTACGTGTATAAATGGATAATTCCATTTTAAATTTTATTGTCAATGAACTTGTGTGTTTCATTCCGATATTTTAAAAAATCAATTAAAGAAGTAAAAAAAAGAAGTTAACTTGTATATTAATTTTTTACTAACGTGAATATGTATACAAAAGTTTTTTAATTAAATAATCAAAAAAAAAAAAAATCGTGTAATTCGAGGTAATTTTCATATTCCTCGATTTGCACGAGAAATAAAAAAAATCGTGTAAAAGTGTAAAAAAGTATCGTGTAAATTTTGACCTTATGAGGCTTATTATATTTTGTAACTCTTGAATTATACAATATGTTTTTTAAACTCAAAATTTTAAATATAGAAAATTTTTACCCATTTCGTCAACTAATTTGATCGCTTCACAAGTTCTTGCAATTGTCGCACAATGGAGTGAATCAAATAAAAAGTTGAAATAAATATAGAACTTCTTAACTACTGGACCGATTAAAAAGTTAAGAAATGATCGTGCCATTTTTTGCCCACGTGTGTAAACTTGAAATTTTGCTTGAAAATTGGTAATTTTCGATCAATGCTGGGTGTAGGGTGCATGTCCAAAATTAATAATACTTTCATTTAAAACTATTCTCAAAGCCTGTTCTTTTCGAATATTTAAAAAATATTTACTTTTCTTCTATTAGATTATAAAAAAAAACGTATGAGTGAAGCTACTTTTTCTCAAAAATTTTAAAATTTTTTTAACCTATTTCAAAAAATTGACTTTGCAGATTTTTCTTTACTTAGCGGTTACAGATAATTAAATGAAACTTTAAGCACAACATTAACGATAAAAGTGGCAATACATCAAATTTTTTTTAATGTCTTACCACTTATTAGAAAGGAGTTATTAACTTAAAACCTAAAAATAAGAGATAACGCATTACCGTAAGCATTTTTTTTATTAATCTCATCAGGCGGATTCAAAAAGTCTAAAATCATCGAAATCGGTTCATAATTGTAGAAGTTACAGTATTTTAAAAGTTGGTTTGTACTCGAGGTGGTCTACTTTGGCACCTTTGTGCTCACCCTGTGTTAACACCAGGGTGACTTCAAAATTAATTTTCTGGAAGCTATACTCCTGCTTAACGATTACATATACATTCGGTCTTAAGCGGTCCAGTAGTTAAGAAGTTCTATATTTATTACCACTTTTTATTTGATTCACTCCACTGTGCGTCGTATGGTGTTGAAATTTGGCCAATGTATGTAAAATGGAGCTCTTTATCATAGTTTTTTGAGAGCTCCCAGTAATTTCCACCAATAGGTATAATTGGACTAAGTTCATAATGATCCAATTGCGATCGACGCGTTCAATAGATATGATGTTTTGAACAGCATGTATTTAACTAATAACTCTCAAGTTTAGAGGGTTTCAACCTTTAGATTATTTATTTTTCATATTTCAATAGTTTTAACTTTTTCCATACGCTAGGGAGAAAAAATCGCTGAAATAAAAAAGTTACAGCTTGTTAAACAAACTTCTTGCCCTATATTTTACATGACCAATATTTACCTTAAATGATTTTGTCGCAAATAAGATATTGAAAATCGCGTCCTTGTAAACGGGTTTACCGATTTTCAATCGTTTTTTTGTTTTGTAGAGGACTACAAATATAATTCAAGTTAAGAGGACTAAAAAATTAGGTTTTTAATTTTTGCCAAAATTTTTTTTTTTTTGAAAAATAAAAACAACGATTTTTTTTGGTGTTTTTTTTTTTAAATCTTTGAGTTTACCCTCGTACCATTTTAAAATCCGGCTACTTGAGAGACTCAAGAATTTATTCATGTGTGAAAAAAAAATAAATTTTTTTTTTCTCAGATGAGTTTCTAATGCTCCACTATGGCACTCGATTTTGCCTTTAAAAAAATGTTATATAATGAAACTGTTACCAGGATTGCTATGGTAAGCCGAATTCTAAATTATAATTTTTAAAATAATATTTTATATTGTGTTTTTCAATCACAAAAAGATTTTTTTTTAATAAACCATTTAATTGTTTTTTTAATACTGCTCAAATATGTCGTTTTTATTGATTTCTAAAGCTAGTAAACTTGCGATAAAACTTTGGTGCTTTCAAGAGAATACAGACAACAAAAAATCGGTAGGAAAGAATCCGAAAAAGACATTTTTTGTGTCTACGATTTTCACTTTCATGTCTTTGTTTCGACTAGCAGTTACGGAACATGAATACGAGCATTAGTTTTTAAAACACACTCAAAAGCAAAAGTTCAACAGTTATTTAAAAAGGTAATCGGTAAAGTTGTTTCAGTGGAATATACAGTTAAATTACCAAAGAAATATATAATATATATAACTTTCTGTCTGTTATTCAATGAACAAAATAAACAAACAAAATGGAATTTCGGTAATAGTTAAAATATCCAATTAAAATTTTCTGTTTAAAATAAAAAATTGTTGAGTATTGAAATAAACGAAAACAATCTATTGTTTTTACCGATTATGTCAATTAATTTGTTAACAGTTGAAAATAAACTAAAAAATACAATTGAAGGGCTTATTGTCAAAACTTGATAAGCCACATTTTCTTTTTGGTTTATTTTGGTCTTTTAAAAGTTGGAAAACATATAGAAATATGAATATTGCAGGACATTTATACTCGAATGACGTGTGGTAAGTGTTTAAGCTAGACTTTTTCCAAAAAATTGTTAATGGATGTCTAGAAAACAGCAAAAATAGGAAACTAATCAAAATGTATTAAAATTTTTCGTAAAAATAAATATAAGGTGTAAATATATAGCGTTATATATGGCCACATATTAGATTAGATTATAGTGACACTATGCACTGCGACCAGAAATTGGTATTTTGTGCTGCCAGCGAATACACCCTATAGGTTAAGGCTCCCTACGAAGCCAATTATCCTACCAGGTGAACAGTTCCAAACGTCCGATGGCGTCACTATTCGATCACCAAAATAACGCACCCTCAGAGGTCACGGGTTCCAAAACCTGCACGTATCCGTAGAGGATCGTCCCATCTTGTACAATTGATACCTAAGACCACAGTGTTTTGTGAGGTAACCCGTTACGGTCCTTAGTTCGCCCCTCGTCATAGACAAGAGTTTCCGCGACCTCTCCCCAGAGGGAGATATAAACAGCCTCGCCTGTCGCTGCCTAGGCGATCTGGCCCAATAGGCCCCAAACTCCGACTCCCTCCATCTTCTGAGCTTCTCTCTGACATACCCATTGGGTACGCCACAGAAGGGTTCCGGGCCAATGAATTGTCGACGAGGTCCGCGGTTGGCTAAACAGTCAGCCCGTTCGTTGCCCTCATGCCCCTCATGGCCTGGAACCCAGCCCAGTGTCAAGGAGTTGTTAAGTCCTAGACGATTTAGAGAGTCGATACATTCCTTAACCAGACCAGACGACACATCTTGAGCCCTCAAGGCACCAAGTGCCGCTTGGCTGTCAGATAGAATGTAGATCGTGGCCCCCCGTGTCCTCCTCCGCAGACATTCTTCCACACAGATACAGATAGCGAAGACCTCAGCCTGAAAAACGGTGGGATATTTGCCCATGGGCAGAGCACGCTGAAATCCGGGTCCGACGACACCCGCCCACGTATCCATGTTCGACTGTTTCGAGCCATCCGTGAACCAGACCTGTGCACCAACCTCCGGTACCCAAGATCCATTCAACCACATGCTCCTGTCGAAATGGCCACATATGAAATTATATGACTATATATGACTTTTTTCCTCAGGTACTAAAATTTACAATAAAACCCATATAAAATGTAGAGATATGCACTTAAGTGCAAAAATATGCAAACACAACTCCATGACATTTTTATGCAAACTCTGTGATTCGGAAAAGTATTTTTTCAAAATCAATTTTTTGATTTTGATTTTGAAAGAATACTTTTCCGACAGCTGGGTACAAGCATGCATTTGCATGAAAGTCTCTACCCTGCTAATTATAATTTACGTATCAAATTCGACATTAACCTCTGGTTTTCCAAAAAATTATTGGCAGCAGAGATTAGTATAATACACCCATTGACTGATAAACTTAATTTAGGTTACCAATAGCGATGCCAGAGAAAATACTCACAAGGGGCGTCTCCCGATGGGTTCCCTCCGACCTTAATGAAATTTGGATATGTGATAAGGAAAAAAAAAATAAATAAATGACACATATTACTTTTGACATTTATAAGGTGTTCTGCATATTAAAATAGAGTTTTGAAGCATTTTAGACCAAATTTGGAAAGCATTTATCAATAAAGATTAGTTTATATAATTTTGAATCTCTAATTTCTAAATAAAAACATTCATTAAAAAAATAACAAAACAATCCCCGGGAATTTCCAAAGTATATCTCGGGATTGAAAATTGTCGGGAATTCCCGTGAAAAACTCTAGTATTAATCGAATAATATATTATACAAAGATATTTACTTGTTAATGTATAACATGTTAATGTACGCCTTTTTTTGTTTTATAATTTATTTTCTTTATCATAATGTTGCAGGAACTTTTACAAATACAATGCATATTTACTATACAATTGAGAGCAAAAGTGTAAAAGTGTTAATTTCGTTCAGATAAATTTACATTTAAAATTATTAACTATGAACGCAAATCAATTAATTTCTGTAACTTATTTTGTTCATTGATCTGTCCTTTTTTGAAATCACATACAAAATTTAAACTATTTGATATAATGCATGAAATAATCGCATTTGTTGTAGTTTTACCCAGGTTAATATTTAATAGATTTGATGAGAATTTTTTAATATTATCTTAAAAAATCATAAAATGTTTGCTCCCCAGCAAAACCACACATTACTAAATAATGGGAAAAGTTATCTATCGACATAGGGCCCCTCACATTACATTACACCTTACTTCACTGATGAATTTTACAGGCGATGGGCCTAAAATTATGGGTGTACTCATTACATTGTAGGGGGTAAACTAACTCGCTACTTATATGGTTACATGGTGGGAAAACATTTTTCACGCTGCGACTCGAACATGGGGCATATGGTTGTTGACAATTAGTTAGGCGAGAACTCTACAAACTGAGCTATCGTTATATAAAACTTTTAATTGCTTAAAATGTAAATGAATTGTTGTGCTTCGAGTTTTCGTTTATGATATCAAAATATTCACCTTTCCCTCATGCTTACAAAAAATTACACAGTAATGTGTCTATAAATTGGGTAAAATTGGCAAATAGTTCTAAATAATTGCATTTATCACGTCAAAAATTGGGTACCAAATAACTGTTTTCTTATTGCTCAATTTCATGCTGAAATATTAGGTTCATCCAAAAGTATTTGAGTCATTCCAAAATATTTCGATTCGATTGTTTTTGAATAAATATGTTTCGATTTCAAAAGGAGGGCCCAAGTCATGGAAACGTATATTTTTTTTTTTTCTTCGGGATACTCTAATGAAAGGAAATTTCCGCAGGATTTCCAAGGATTTCTCTACACCCGTTTACAAATTTTGATTACAGCGCTACTTTTGTAAACACATCAAAATTACAACAAAATAAACTTTTTTTAATAAAATCGCAAAATAGAAAAAGTTTACTCAGCGAAGCCACTAGAGCAGTAAAAAATTTTCGTTTTTTTAGAAGCAGGATAAAACAAATGCGCTGATGTAAGTGCTTACCATTACATAATACTGAGAAGCAGCAAAAGAAACAAATAATTTTCGTATGATTTCCATTACAAGAATGCAGGTTGTAAGCAGCTTACCTTAATCCCTTACAAGGATGCAGGTTGTAATGCAGAAAGTTTAAAATCGTGGATTATAAACGATCTGTACCTGTTTTACCGAGTGATTTCCGATCGTGTTTGGTGTTTTTGAGTATGTTGTCCAAAATAAATAGTCATTAAATTGTTTCTAAAGAGCTAGCACGTGATGCGGAAAAAAACCTGCTTGCAGGTAAGCAGCGTTTTTTACTGGGTAAACTCACCAACGAAGACAAGACTGAATAGGATTAATTTGATAAATTTCTGCAAATTTACACTCTTAAAATTTGTACTCACACTCGGTGCCGAAAGTGAAGGTGATGGAAAATTACAAAATATAAAACCAGTATTTTTCCATTATCAAGTTTTTACAATAAGCCCTTCAATTGGTTTAAACGAAAAATAATTAGTCCGTTTTGTAACTGATTTTCAATTAATTTAATCTGGTATATTCAGTAGTCTTTACGGTAAAAATATTGTGAGTGTACAGTTAGTTTTGGCTGAACTGTATGTACTGCAACAATGCAATCTTCACTGTTCTTCATATTCATTTCAATTATGTAGGACTTTATTTCATAACAATATTGGTGTTAAACAAATATTTATTTAATTAGAATACATCATAATTACACACAGAAGCCATTAATATTAAATGAAAATTTAATTCCCTACTTAGCGTGGAGAATTGAAAACACTACTCAGCCATTATTCAAAAAAATTAAAAAAATTCTTATTAAAATCAAAATTAATTTAAATCCAAAACATCTGAAAACTTAATTAAAATATTGCTTGTGTCTTTATTGGCATGAACGAAATGAGAAATATTGTCGCATATTTTAGATACAATCATTGATAGATTTATGTGCTACGTTCATGGTATGTGACATTATTTTCTACAACTAAAAATTGTTTAAATGTTAGAGAAATAAAAAGAATTTCTAAATTAATAACAAATGAAATGTTACGAAAACATTTATATCAACAACAATAATATTCACTGAAACGGAATCAACTAAACTCCACACAAAAAAAAAAAAAAAAATACTACCACCGACAAAATTACATCCATTTATTTATTTTAAAGCGAACCGAAATGGATATTTGTTATGATTTTCGTACCGATAAAATTTTGTTTTTTTATTTAATAGATTAAGGTATTCCACAAAATAACGGATACGGTACTTTAATAACGTACGGTTTCCGTACCTGGAAAATTTAGTCCTTTATTTTCGTTAACCATCTAATGGACATATGTTTATTTATTTATTCTTTTCTTTTGGTACAAGTAAGACTTAGAGCCAGTTTTTGGGATGACGATCAAACTTAGTTAAACTTCAATACGATATAAACTGTTTAGTTAAACTTCAATACGATATAAACTGCTTTAAACCTGCAGTATATTTTACACCAAAAAAAGTAATGCTATTTTCAAAATAAATATGATAGCACTTGCGAATGTCAAAAATGAAAAACAAACAAAACAACGCGCTAGAAAAAATGTTTGATTATTTTGTGCCCGACAATTAAATATTTCTTTGTTTAATATTTGTTGTAATTAAATATAAAATTGACTCTAAAATAAATGTAAAAACGGAAGGCAGCAGACGGACAACAATTTTTCAACAAAAGAAATTCAATTTTTTTCTTATATATTGTTTTTTGGACTTTTACTTAACAGCTGTTTTATTTATTTATAATTTTCATTCACAGCTGTTGTGTTTTGACAACTCAAAACTTAGTTCAAACGGCCAATGCTGGCCGGTTAAACTACAATTAAAATAAAATAAACTTGATCTCAAAAACAGCATTTTAAGTTTAAACTTCGTTAAAACTATAAACAAGGCTGAACAACATCACAAAAACTAGCTCTTAGAGTCTCTTAGAGCACCTCAAACATTATAATATCAATTTATAAAATTATATATAACATGTTAAAAAATTAAAAATACAATAACAATAAAAGTGAAAACTAACAATAAAAGTGAAGTTTAAAAAAATAATTGCTACTTATAAAGTTTTAAAACCTCCTTTTGGAAAACCAATTCACGAGGATCGGATTTAAGTGGGTTAAGTAAATAATTCCACAACGAAGAACATTCTTGAGTACGAGAAAAAGTTGAAAACATGTATATTAATATTGCACGTACGACTAGACCGATCAAGATTAAGTTTTTTATATAAATAATCAGGTTCTTTCTTGTAAATAATCTTGCGTAAAAATATTACGGTGTCAAACTACGTGCTAAAATTCGTATGAAGTAATGAGATATGCTATCAAATTTTCTTTTGTTAAATACATATCGAGCGCAATTGTTAATAACCAATTGTAATTTATTATTAGACATTGAGTCAAGGTTACCAAGTACGATAGCACTATAAGTCATGATGGGTATAATATGGGTTTTCACTAATTTAAGTTTATTATCATTAGGAACATATGATGCAGAGTGCCAAAGTTTCCTGAGGACATTACACATTGTCAGTATTGTATAAATAATGTGATCCTTGCAGTTAAGCCCAGTGTTGATTACAAAACCAAGATTTTTCACTTTACTAACATAATTTATCGTTACAAATGCCTTTATGAATTGGAAGGGCTTGCGTTTACGAGGCATTAATCATAAGGTTATTGTTCACAGACCAACGCAGTATGTCACCTAGGTCCTCATTTAACCGACATCCTAAATCCACAATCAATCCTATTGGTCTCGAAAGATAAATTTGTGCATCATCAGCATAAAGGTGTATAGTAGAACTTTTACAGCAGTATCCAATATCATTTATAAATAAACTAAATAATATAGGGCCAAGAATTGAACCCTGTGGGATACGAGAAAAAACTAGTTTGAGGGTTAAGAAATCATTATCTGAACTAACTCTTTGATATCGATCTAACAGATACGAACAGATAAAACCGAAATATTTCTACTAAAACCGAAATATTCCCAAAGTTTTAATAACAAAACATTATGGTTTACGGTATCAAATGCCTTTAAAAAGTCGATTAACACAACACCAGTTAGGTCTCTTCTATCAAAAGAAGGTCGAATGTCCTCCATGTATGTTGATTTGTAATGAAATTCATACCATGTGGTTGGCTCGTAAAAATAAATACCCAGGTGAAAATTATAATATATATTAATATAAGAACAAGCATGATTCCATGTATAAACATATATTATTTCTTATATCAGCATGTATCAAGATGTATGCCATGTATGGAAGCATATATGGGTTCATACCTGCGAACAAAAAGTTCATATATGGTAATGTATGATATCATATCTTGAAATATTTACTAAATATTGTTTCATATATGATACAAATTTTATTTTAGTGTTGTAATGTTCTAATATTTTACAGATATAATTTCCAACTAGTATTACATGATAATAAAATATTTGCTTTATTATTTTTATGAAAAAATATATATTCATTTTATTTAAAAAGCAACTTTGTGTTTGTTCATACTCAGCATTTTTCTATTACGCGGTTTTCTTAATCACGAAGTTTTTATGTTGTTCAGGGAATGGGGTATATTTAAAAAATCTCAATAAGAAAACTTATCATTTTATATATTTTGATATCATACTTATTTTTACGAAAATTTCTAATATAGCGCTATAAATCATCAAACACCATTATATCTTATGTTACACATAAGTTGAATTTTGTTATCTCTTCATATCTGATATATCAAAGCTTGATATGGGTATCATATATACTTTGATGTATAATAGTATATATGTCTATATGATACAATAAAATCAAACAAATTCTATCACCTTTATATATAATTATATATAAATATATGATAAAAATTAACTAAAAAAAAAACGTTTATACGCTTTTATGTCACTTTTATAAATAATTATCAGAAAAGGCAAAAAAGGAAAATTTAATGTAGTTAAAGGAAAATATTTTTGTAAAAAACGCAAAAGTAAAAACTTAAAAACAAGCTCAAAGTTAATAGATTAAATAATATTTATGAGTAAAAGTATAATTTTAAGTCAGAATCATTTTAAGTAAAATAGCAATTATAAAAAAGTGAAAAAAAACATACAAAAACAAAAAAAGTTAATTTGAATTCTCTGATAATTAAATATAGAAATACATATATGATAGTAACCAAAAAAAATTTATTGCTGTTATACACTCAAAAAAAAAAGTTTGTAAAGTCAGCAAAAAATTTTGCTGAGTCAGCAAAATTTTAGTCAGGAGGATGCTTGCAAAAAAGTTGCTAATGTCAGCAAAATCTTTTGCTGAAAATCAGCGAGCTGATTTTTAGCAACAAAATTTGTAGATTCAGAAAAAGTTTTGCTACCACTTAGTAGATTAGAAATTCAAAAGCCTTGCTAAAAATTAATAAATTTTTTGCTGAATTTTAGTAGACTGAAAAAAACGCAAAAAATTGTAATTTAGTTAATTTATTTGCTGAAAATCATAAAACATATTTTTGTGATTCTTTTAAAAATAATTTACTATAATAACGAAATATAAAAATTTTCATTTTTCCACATTGACGACATGAATTAATTTAATATCTGAAAATATATAGAAATAAATATATATAACATAACAAAAATTGTCTTTCAATTACTTACATCAATGGTTGTTTAAATGATGCTATCGCAACTGCCGAAGATAATTATAGAAACGAAAAAATAAACAAAAACAAACGGAACGAAAAAAACAACCCTTTTGCAATAAGAAAAAGGAACCATAAAAATCTACCTAAGATGTGTGTCTTTGTCTTTCACTTTACTCTGTCTACATTTCTGTATATGTTTGTTTGCAATTTGAACACACATATAAACATTTAGTTTAAATAAATAAATATTTTATTTTGTCTTTTATTTAATTAATAGACAATTATTTTCACAAGCTGGTGACAACGCAAAATTTAAGTTATTTTAATCTTCAATTTTGTTTTATGTATGAAAAAGAGATACAAAAACTTCCATGGTTGATTTTTTATATGTCTTATTAGAGTTGTACTTTTTAGTATCATTTTCCTCTTCTCTACTACATCTTGACATGCCGCGACATCTACTTCATTCTGCGTATATCGTTCAATCTGGTTGTCGTCCACACTATTAATGTGCTTATCAGCACAATTTTTTTTAGCAAAATTAATTAGTTAAACATTAGTATATTAGTAAAGCATTGGTATAAAACAGTTAAGTGCTGAATAAGTATAACAAAAATTTTAGCTGAAAACAGGATTTTAGCAAAAAATGTTGCTAAAAAATAGTATTCATGATTTACAAGACGTTTTACTAACTTTTCTACTAACTTATTTTTTTGGGTATATTTAATTGTATATGACTCTCACATCTAATTTTAAAATCATTTTTTTTTTTTTTTTTTTTTTTTTTTTTTTTTTTAAAGAGAGGCAACACTCAGGAAATACTTCCTATATTTAGTGTGTTGCTTTCTTTGGAAAGGGATAGTATAGAGATGAAAGGTGGAGAAATTTTTATTATTATTTGAAATGTAAAACAAAATATTATTGCGAGTTTTCAAACAATTTTATAGAATTTTATGAAGTTAAATCAAATTGTATCAAATTCAGATTAAATTAAATGAGATTCCATGGGATCACATAAGATAATTATGCCATTTTTCGGATCAACTAAGATATAATGTGATATGAAATTAAATATATGTCTATATATATTTATATATACCCACATCGGAACTTTTTTCGTCGGGAAGTGTGTCTGGCTTTAACTTTAAAAATTAGAACTTTGTTTGTTTTTTGTTAACACTTTTTTTGGTTTTGTTTTGACAATCTTTAACAATTTAGATGTGGAAAATCCATTAAAATTTTTTAATATTTTTGATATTGCACTAACAGGTTTCGCTAAAAAAATACGTTCTAAGATGTTTTAAGTATATAGTGTAGTGTAGTCTAGCCAGTCAGTGTATATAACCAGTCAGAAGAAGACCAGTCAGAAGATGGTACAAGTGCTGACAACAAGTGCTTTTCCAAATCCAAAATGGGTATATAAAATTTCCAGTGTGGGCAAAAAGTTGGTAAAACCATTAAATAAATTTTCCAAAATAAAATTACAAAAAGTTTATTTATAATTTTTTTGTACTGCCGGGATACGAACCCTGACCACCATATTGGCAGCCGACAGATCTACCTACTTAGCTAACAAGGCATATAATAATAGATAACTTAAAACGTAAGTGAACGATAACTACTGGGTAGCCGATGGTTGCACAAATATGCTAGCACTGGCATATGGTTTGCTGGAAACAACTTGACAACGTTGGGAAAACAAAAAAGAAGTTGGTCTTGAAAGAGCTTTTCCAGACACAATAAAATCAATTTTATGTATAAAAAATATTAAAAAGTATACAAAAATCAAAATGCCTGGGGCAGGGATCGAACTGGAAACCTTACGACTACACACTTTTTTAACCAAAGCATCATAATTTACTTAAAAATAAATGCTCTACCAGTGGTTAGACTTTTGCCCTGTTGGTATTTATTGACTGGTTAGCACTGGCAAAACACTTTTTGCCAAAGTTGGCATAGTGATCTCAGCCAATTCTTTGTCAATGTTTTTTTTTTGTTTTTTATTTCAAAACAAATACTGGGATAGCGCTTTTTGGAAACACTGGTAAAGCGTCTTAAATCAGTGTTCTGCCAGTAATTTAATTACAATTCCTCGGTTAGCCAGTGGTATGTTAGTGCTTGATTTGTTGCCCCATTGGCACTTTCTGCCTGGGGAATTTTAAAATTTTTTATTATTTTTAGAAATAAGAAATGTGAACTGTGTTTTGAAGTTTTCATAAGAACTTTTTCATGTCGTTCGTTATATATTTATTTGTTTTTGGAAGTACAAATCGAAAAATACAGAGAAGCAAAATTCCTTAACACTAAACACCATCTAATACACTCGACAAAAATTGAAAAATCCCATAAATCATTTGATGCGCTAGTTAAGAAATGTTCCCTTTTTTCTCAACATAAAATCTCAAACAAACTTAATGTTTCCTAACAATATTAATCTATCTAAATACTTTATTGTGTATAGTTTAACCTCCTTTTAACTTCAAAACGAAAATAATATAGAAAAAGTTTCATAATACACCATATGGTATTTAACACACAAGCCCTTAAAATTTAATTTTCTTCTTTCAAGTGTAATAGCACATATGAGACGAATAGTGCGAAATATTCAGTGGAGTAGGGGGAGTTCTTCGTTCATACCCCAAATTATTTCTCGTTTAATTTGAATTTTGTGTTTCCTAAGTTTTGCTTTCCTTATTAAATTTATATTTTAACTCAGCCGCATTTGCCTGGTCCAACCACAGAAATAATCATATAATATGTTTTTAATTTATTTCTTATAGGTTACAAATAATTATGTTAGCATCTTTTATCCATGAATGAATATTAAGATGGAACTTATTTTAAATTAAAACATCAAATATTACACTACATGATATAGTTGCGAGCATAAAACATGTAAAGATGTGACATATGATCTCCGAGTGCGGTTTGAAAAAAGAATCGGTATCAAATTCATCGCTTGTTTTGGTGTTTAATTCTTGGTTTTTTATTCCCAAGATATACACATACCATGGGTGCTCTGCAATTGGGTTTTGACAAAAAAAGTTCCCACAAAAAGTGAGTAAGGGGTTTGAAAAGACTATATTTGTGATTAAAAAAAATCGCATTCTTAAAAAAATCCTAGGACGAATTTAAGAGTTATGACTATTTAAAGTTTTTGGTTTTAAAAAATTTGGTGCCTTTGGCAAACTCTTGGAAAAACAACTGCTCAAAATAAATATTTTTTAAAAAGAACATAGTAGGTTTTATAGTACGTTAAATTGCCTTCCAAAAAAATGTTTCCTTAAAAAAATTGCACAAAGAAATCGAAAGTTATGGCCTTTTAAAATTTAATGATCACACATGACTATTTAAGTACACAAAAAATTAGAAAATACGAAAAAAGAATTGTTGAGTTTAATTTAGTTTAAATTTAAAGAAATTACGCCATCTTAAGCCAGTTTTCGCACACTGCTAATTTTTTTATTTTAGATCAAAAAATTCAAATCCATAATTTTTTTACTATCCCAGTAAAAAACGCTGCTTACATGCAAGCAGGTTTGTAAGGGAGTAAGCCGAAAAGAATCCCTTACAAACCTGCTTACATATGCTATGATTTTATATGGCGAATTCCCACTTGGAAGCATTACTTTTTCGCAAAATAAGCGCGGATTTCAGCGCTTATAAAAAGCAGCGAATTCATCGGTTTCAGTAAAACCACATTTCATGTCTACATTATTGCGATTAATAGTAAAAATATAATAATATTCTACATAAAATTCTACAGATATTAGTTTTTTGTTGTTAAAATTTTTGACATATAATATAATTATTTTAGTTTTTCAACCGCTCCATGTGCTAGCTCTTCAGAAATAGTTAAATGACTAATTATTTTTATTACATACTCGAAAACACCAAACACAATCGGAAATCAATCGTCAAAATTTTTACAGATCGTTTATAATCCACGATATGGAACTTTTTGCATTACAACCTGCATCCTTGTAAGGGATTATGTTAAGCTGCTTACAACCTGTATCATTGCTAGGGAAACAGTAAGCTAAAAATTTTTGTTTGTTTTTTTTTATACGGAAATTATTCGTTTCTTATGCTGCTTCTCAATATTATGTAATAGTAAGCACTTACATCAGCGCATTTGTTTTATCCTGCTTCTAAAAACACGAAAATTTTTTACTGGGATAATATAATCTGAATTCAACTTAATCTGGTATTTTACTGTTTCAATTAAAAGTTACGATAAAATTGAGTTTATTTATTTGAGCATAAGTAGTCTATGCTTGAGTATATAAAAAAATGAATTCTCACGAAAAATATAGAAAAATGTCACAAGATATAGAAAAGTTCTTTATCCGTAACTTTAACTTATCAAATTCACTGTTTTCTACATCAATAGTGATGCTTGTTGTAAAAGGAAAACAAAATCTTCTTCTGCAATGTCATATAAATATTTTAAATCCGAAGGTTTTGATTTTGTACAAAAGGACAAAAAGCTGGGAATTAGAAAACTCCCAACTACTGTTCCATATTGTAGTAATATAGAAGATTTATAAACAAAATAAAGCAAGAAAGATGCTAACAAAATGAAGTTCTTCAGTTTAAAGTTGGTGCTGATGGCGGTGGAGGTATTTTAAAAATATTTAATTTATAAAGATACTAAAAATTAACAATCAAAATCAGAGTTTCTTGATACTGGCGTTAAAAAGTTGTTTATTTTAGCCATTGCTCCAGATGTTCAGGAAAATTATGAAAATATGGCAATTCTATTTGAAAAGTTAAATTTATCAAGCCAAACTTTATCAAATAATATAGTATTTGCAAACGATTTAAAATTGGGTAATATAGTTTTCGGTCTAATGAGTCACGCATCTAGTTTTGGGTCTAATGAGTCACGCATCCAGCAACACATGTAAATGCATTAAAAAAAAAATAAGTTTGTTGAAAATTTAATAAAACGTATTGAAAATCAAGTAATAAATTTTTCAGCTAATTCTTTGCTGAAATTATGTTTTCAGCTAAAATTTTAGTTATACTTATTCAGCACTGTTTTGAACTTATTTTTTACTAATATTTTACTAATGTTTTACTAATTTATTTTTCTAAAAAACATTATGCTGATACGCAGATTAAAAGTGTGAACGACAACCGCAGTTAATGAAGTAGATGTAGCCAATGAAGCAGATGTAGCCACATGTCAAGATGTAGTACAGACCGGGAAAATGATAATAAAAAGTACAACTCTTGTAAGACATATAAAAAAATCAACCATGGAAGATTTTTGTATCTGGTTTTAATACATAATAAAACAACAGTACGCCAACAATGTGTATCGTATACATATGTATTAGAGTGTCACTTAAAGTTAAATGTTACAAATGTTGAGACGCTAAACTCTAACTTTTTTGTATTTGTCTTGAAAATGACTCATGTGAAATTTTACTCCCCTACGACCACGCCTTCCCTACCCGATATATGGGAAAAGGGATATTTTTTCAGTTTTTGCTGTTTTTTGCAATATTGCAACAGTTACCACTCTAGATGATAAATTAATCGAGATTAAAAAGGTATAAAAATCACAAGTCGGCTAAAAACTACCCCAGTAACAAATAATAACCCAGACCACTAATGTGCCAAATACCACTTCAGCAAGAAATTCGAGCTCAAATTTTAAACATTTTTAAAATTGGTTACTGAGACATATTTTTTTTATTTAATACACTCATAATTGTGAGACATAAAAGAAGTTTTTTGTTTTAGATGGTGTTAACCTGTCCTACGGTGATGTCAAAAACGAACAACATTTTTGGTGTGTTTTCCAAATCTCCAATTTCAAATTTTAAAAAAATTTCTTCAACAAAATCGAAAAAATTTAGATTTTTATTGCTTAAACTTGTTTAAAACATCTAAGAAATTAAAAATAAAAAAATTTAAAAATATCCCCCAGTACACTTGGGTAGGGCAACGGTTTCAATTTTAAGGATTTCGAGGAAATTGTGTTTTTTTAGTAATAAAAAGCCTTATTTGTTGCCATAAAATAATTTAAATCAAATATAAAATATTTTTTTATATCCTACAGACAAGCCTTATGGCTTCGTGGGATTAGAAATAAGTTTTATATACACTGTAAAAAATTTTAAATAAAATTGAATTTGAAAAAAAAAAAAAAAAAAAAATTAGCTACTTTTGTAACTTTTGTAGTTTTATTTTATAAGCATTACTCAAAATTAAAAATAAAAATATTTCGAACATTATTAACCCATGTGGACCTGCGACCCCAAGTGACCCCAGACTTATTTATTTCAATTTTCAAAAAACGTTAAAGATTTTCTTACTACTTTTGAATTTTAAGAAACGTGATGTAAAAGATAATAACAGAATACTTTTAGATTATGTGCCAACAATTTTGGATATATTGAACAACGTTAACCCGTACCGTGCCGCACTCAGATCCAAGGAGATACTGTGCGTTTTCATATATCTTTGAACAAAAAGTATTTGAATTCTTATTTTACAAACCTGGCTAAAACCATTCGATAAATCCATAAAAATATATTCTGTACTAAATTAACCCTAAGATGACTTGAATATAACACATGTATAATTGTGCGCTTCTACAACCACGCTTTCCCTAAGCGCAGGGCCTTAAATATGTGAAATATGCGTTTTTCCATGATCGTACTGTTTTTCGGCTTGAAAATTTTTGTTTCGTTTATTTTTATGGTAAAAAAAGGAAATAAGAAATAAATATAAAATATTATTATGCTTTAGCATATTAGGTAGCAGTTTATTTTTTCTTTAAAGTAGTTTTTGCACAATTTGGATATGTTTTTCTGTGCTCTTGAACACATTGCAATATATATTTCTTTTGTTCTTCTTGCATTGTTAGAAGTCCATGGAATTGTTGCGTGAGGTTAACTCTTTCAGCGCTGTTATTTACTGCTTTCAACTGAATCACTTCACTTTTGATTTAGCTTCTAAAAAGGATGCACTGTCTCCCCAAGTATACGGGTCTTCGGTGAGAAAATCAATGTTTATTTTTAATCGACAAAACATATTGTTGCTTTTTATTGAAACAAAGTCATGTAGTTTTTTATCTGTAGAAAATAAAAAAGGAAATGAACATCATGACATATAACTAAATAGTTAAATCAAAGCTAAATCAAAAGTGATTCAGTTGAAAGCAGTTGAAAGAGCTGTTAACATCACGCAACAATTCCATGGACTTCTAATTTTTAAATTAAAATTTAATTTTTTTTTAAATTTGAAATTGGAGATTTGGAAAACACCAGAAAAATGTTGTTCGTTTTTGACATCACCGTAGGACAGGTTAACGACATTCAAAACAAAAAACTTCTTTTATGTCTCACAATTAAGAGTGTATAAAATAATAACTGGGGTAGTTCTTAACCGATTTCGGATTTTATACCTTTTTGAATACAGAATTTTATCTTAATCTCGATTAATTTATCATCTAGAGTAAAAACTATTGCAAAAAACAGCAAAAACTGAAAAAAAATCCCTTTTTCACATATAAACGCATGTTCTGATCTTTAAGGCCCTATCGGGTAGGGAAGGCGTGGTCGTAGGGGCGTAAAATTTCACATGTGTTATTTTCAAGACAAATACAAAAAAACTTATATATTGTGTTTGACAACACAACGGCTTGTCAAAGTAATTGTCTGTTAATTAAATTAAAGATAAAATAAAATACGAGGACGAATCAATAAGTCCATGACTTTTTGAATGAAACACAGTTTTTTTTTGCAGATACAAATTATTTTTCAACATAATCTCCTTTTAGCTCAATACACTTAGTCCAACGTTTCTCCAATTTGTATATCCCTTCCAAAAAAATAGGATTTTTCGAGGTCCATAAAATAGGGATTTGTTTGATCAATAATTTCATCGTTCGAGCTAAATCTCTTTTCACCGAGCCATTTCTTTCGGTTTGGAAATAGGAAATAGTCACTGGGGGTTAAATGCGGAGAATATGGCGGATGAGGTACCAATTTCTAGACCAATTCATTTAATTTTGCCATTGAGACTGCACACGTGCACAGCCGTGCAGTATCTTAATGAAAAATAACTTTTTTCTTTGCCATATGGGGTAATGGATATATGTTTCATCCACAGTCACAAAACGCCGCAAAAACTCATTCGAATTGTGGTTAAACAACACCAAACAATCCTTTGAAGTTGTAACACGCTTACGTTTATGGTCAACTGAGAGCAAACGCGGCACCCATATTGCAGACAGCTTTCTTAAACCCAACTGATCATTTAAAATCGAAACTACACTGCCATATGAAATGCCTATGGCATCAACAATCTCACGCACTTTTACTTCGATCGGCCAACACCATATCGTGGATTTTTTCGACATTTTCGGGTGTATTAACCTCAATTGGCCGTCCAGAACGTTCAGCGTGATTTTTACTTGTGCAACCACAACGAAAGTCAGTAAACCACTTTTATACCATTGAAATCGATCTACATGTTGTATGTTTTGAACAGTAGATGACGGAACTTGCTAAAAATTTTACAGTAGTCTATTCACAGGTTTTACTTGATGGGAGCAATGTTGCCTTTCATATAACTATGAGGGAAGTTCGAAAATTCACTGACTTATTGATCCGCCCTCGTATTTAAATTTAATAAAGATTAAATGTGTATTTGTAAACTAAATGAGTACAGTGAATTTTAATATACTATTGTGAAATTGCGAACAAATATACGTTCCAGTAGACAGACTAAAGCGAAAGACAAGGACACACATCTTACGTAATTTTATATGTTTCCTTTTTATTATTGCAAACAAAGGGTTGAATATTTCATGTAAGTTTAGAAGATTTAGAAACATTTCTGATTACAGAATGGTAAAGAATGCCTTTCGATTAGGAATGCCAATCGGGATTGATATTTAAAAATCGCGGGATTCTGGATTTACTAAATCCCGGGATTTTGGTATTTCCCGTTTGGCATCCCTACTCTCTGATTTTAAGTATTAACTGCAGTATGAGCAAATTGTGGCTAGGACAACCAAAAATAATCTAGAGCTTATAATTTATTTGAAATGTTAGGAATATTTAGATTTAGTTCTGATGTTGAAATCACAAAAATTTAAGCTATATGTGTACGCACTTTTTTTTTAGCATATTTGTTTAATATTTGCTTATTTTAGCTTATTTTGTAAGTATTGGATTATTTTTTTTAAAAAATTTAATTATTTTAAATTTTTTCTTTCAAAATAGGGCTTTTTTTTAGCAAACGGTTTTTCTAAAATTTTGTAAGTGAAGGTTGAATATTAAATGTTACATGTGATAGAAGGGATAACAAATCGGTTTTATCAAAATATTTTGTTAAACCAATTTAAACTCTGACTGACGAAGTTTCAAGGAACAAAATATTAAAAAAAAAATATTTGTAGTAACGATTTCAATCAAAAATTATAAATTCTAAAGGTATATTCTTGATTTTAACGGTTTATTTTAAATTTAAACGGCTTAATGTTTTTAGAGCTGTTTTAGGCTGCACTTATTACTATTACACCCTGCAACAAATTTAAATTTATTTTCTCACACATCGAAAAATAAATGTTTGCGAGAAATTAGTGACTACGTTTAGTTAAACTGCGTTTTAGGCATTTCGCCACCACGTCAAAATTTGAATTATTCAAAAATAATTAAAATTAAATTTTATAATGAAACTTTAAAATTTATTATTAATTAAAAATCTGGTTCCAATTATTTACTTTTACATTTCAAATGTAAACAAAATTTGTTTCCCAACGTTCTGTTAACGTTATAAAATATCACCCGTAAACGGTAAATAATGGTTATCATTTCGTTCGTTTTCACAACGCTCTTAGTTCGCAATCAAAAATGCTATAAGAATGTTTTCTTGTCGATTAAAAAAGCATTTCAAAGTTTGTTTGGGCAACGCTTTGTGAACGGTATAAAATAGCATCCTCACACCGTAAAACATGTTTATCATTAGGGTCGTTTTCAAAACGCTTTAAACCTGTATATCGGAATGTTCTGAAAACGATGTGAAACACTTTGAAATGGTTTTAAAACGCTTTCAAGATCGCATTTTTCTACCTGTGATGTAACCTCGATGGGCATGCCCTTGTTAAAGTAATGGGGTATGTAATAGAAAAGAAACAACACTCATAATAATCCATGCAAAAATACGAAACAAAATGTCAAAACAGCTAAAACCTCCGAAAACAAATATTTGTTTATTTAACGAAAGTTTTTGTTATTTTGAAATTCTTTTCGTAACTTATAATAAAAACTTAATATTTAAAATTTCTTAAAATTTTTATTGCACACTTAAAGGTCGAAAAAACATAATTTTTATTTTTAATAAAAATTTTATTAAACATGTATAACAAAGTACGGTCTGGTTTACTCCCCCTGTACAGCTTGTCTTTATTTTAATCAAAACTACCCAGGTAGAAATTTGGGATGGTACAAAAAACGAAGAGTTTTCAAAACGTTTGTTTTTGATGGTACTAAAATAAAAGCGTTTCCAAAGCGATAATTGCAAATAATACGAAAAAAAAGCATTTAAAAAACATTATTTTGGATTGCTATTCGAACGTTCGGACAAAGTATTTTAGGAATACTTTTTATACAAAACTTACAAATATTTGTGAAATAAAAACACTGTAAAAACATTGGTTCAAAGCGTTTTTCCAACGTTTGTAAAAAGTACTTTAGAAGTTCTTATCGTACAAAATTTACAACGGTTTATAAAATAAAACCAATGTAAAACCATTGCGTTAAAGCGTTTTTCTAACATTTGCCAATAGTACTTTAGAAATACTTTTTTTTTTTACAAAATATTTTACTGATTAAAAAACAACACTGTCATAAGGGGTCTATATATATGCGAACTCGGTTTCTTATGCAATTTTTTTATATGCTTTTCTCTTCATGAACCGAGTTCAATAAATCACTCAATATGGCCAGCCCATAATGTAGCGACTCTATAAAGTGTATAGTCCTTGTATATCTTTTATAAAGCACTATATTTTGAGGACAGATAAAGCAATGTTTTAGAGGACTTTTTCAAAACTTAATAAAACGCTAGTTAAACTATTTAAAATTACAATGTTTTGTTACTTTATTTATATTATTTTAATCATATTTTACATGTTTCATTATTTGTGGTATTTATGAACAATTCATAAAGATCTTTATAATTTGTCTTTCGAGCGTTTTGACAATGTTCAAAATTACAACCCTCAAAGCGGTTATCATTTGGGTCGTTTTCATAACGCTTAATAACTGTAAGCCAAAATGTTCTGCAAATACTTATTTAACGATTGAAAAAGCATTTCAAAAATTTTGTTTTGCAATGTTTTGAGAACGTTATAAAATACCATCCTCAGACCGAAAATTTGGGTTATCATTTTGCACATTCTCAAAACGCTTTAAATTTGTAATTTGGTATGTTCTGAAAACGCTTGTACCATCATGAAAAATGCTTTTAAAACGTTTTAAAGATTGTATTTTTCTACCTGGGTAGTGTGCAAATAAAAAGGAAAAAACAAAAAACGTGTTTTGAGTATCTACCAAAGGTAGACCTTGCACATAACAAACAAGTTTTCAAATTTATTTCTGATGTATTTTGTAAGGTGCTACCTTACATGCTTGGGCATGCCCTTGTTAAAATGATACGGTTTGTAATAGAAAAAGAAAACCAGTTACGTACCTTAATTTCTTATTCCCAAACTTAATTATTACCGGGTAATAGAAAATTTTGTTGGTGTATATCAGTTGAACTGTATAAAATATAAAGTTTTATATGCATAAAAGTAGCAAAAATTGGAGTTCGGGAAAAACCCGAACTGATATAATTTTTGGCCAGTAACTTTTTGTAAAGCAAATACTGGCGAAACGTTTTTAAAGCGTCCCAAATTAGTGTTGTGCCTGTAATTTGTTTGTAATTTCACTTGTTCCCAGTGCTCTGCCAGTAGTTGATTTGGACTACCATTGGCAATTTTTGACTGGGTAGTATAATTTTAAAATCATATTTTTGCTGCATACTTATTAGCTGCTATTTTTAAATCCATCATACTAACAAAAACATTTATTTAATACATAAACTTAGTACATTATTGTTGAGTCCCAAATATGTCAAATCTTTATGTTAGCCACTTGTGTTAACAAAAACAAAATTTAACAAAACAATCCAGTTACAAGTTCCTTTAAAATCATATTAGTGGAGCACATTGCCACTCTTTTTACATATTATATCTCAAGTGCACATAGCAACAACATAAAAATTGCATATTTATAGAAATCATTTGGAATATAGAGATTCTATTGTGTTTTACAGATTTGTGGTGCTTGTTTTACATTTAAATTTTATTTTTTTTTTTCTATTTTCGTTTTTATTTGCTGTCATAAATTATCAAAATTGTATTTGAATATGGTTTGTTTGTATGTAGGTCTGCTTAAATTTGGAATATTTTATTTAAATGTATTAGGGAAGCCCATATTGTTTTAATTTTTAGAATCTCGGGATTAAGCAAACTAAAATTCAGTAGAAACAACTAGAATTTGCTAAAAAAAAACAAAAACTGAAAAAAATTTAAATCCGCTGTTTCGATTATTAAAATTAAAAAAAAGCCCTTTCCGGATTTTTCGGTTTTTTTTATTGTGATATCAAAAATGTCTTAAAATAATTAAAATATGTAAAAACAAAATTAACTAATATTTGGAGGACTATTATTGAAATTTATTATTTTAAATTTATTTTACAATCTTTCCAGTAGGCGTGGAAAATCTTTATAAATGAATTAGTTTTTAGTGGCGTTGTGCGTTACACAGATGATCCCGGGAGCTATTCCCGGCGACGATAACATCAATTTAGAAGAATAATATGTAAGAGTTTTCTGTCCCCCACAAAGAGCCCACCCTTGGTGTTCCCATAGCATTAATCCCCACCTAAGTAAAATAATGAATCAGGGCTATGAACCAAAAAGTTTCACTAAGTTTGCAAACTCTTCATTTGGTGGTGAGCAACAACTGTTCGAAGACTTATAATCTCACTCAATTACAGTGTTGCCGTGTTTGTAGCCCTTCATCTTTTAACACCTTTTACCTCTCCACTATCCTCTTTCCAAAGAAAGCAGCACATTGATAAATGAAAAGAGTTTCCGGAGTGAATAAATGAACTACAAAATCGAACTAGTTCAATATAAGGAATGAACGAAATTTCCTATGAATTATAATGTCAAACTTTACAAAACTAGAATACATTTTTTTTATTTTAATAAATATAATATAGTTTTTTAATTTTATTTTTTAACGGTAGTGTATAAAATGATATACGAACTATCGCAAACTAGTTTAAACTGGATTTCGACCGCATTGTAAATGCAGACGCACTGAAAAATATGAGGCGATAGCAAGAAGTAGAGAAGAAAAATATTAGAGAGATGTGAAAACGATCAAAACGAAAATCTACAAGTCATGTGCTAAAACATATTTCACAAGCCTTCGCCTAAATACTGGAGGCGAAAACGAAAAGCATCTCAGATTTCTACGTAAATGATTCCATAATTGAGACATTCTTCTCTGACACTATTTATCATAAATGTTCGCAGGACAAAGGGGTAAATTAATTGCTAGTTTCTTACATGTTGACTAAAATGGATCTCATTTACTAGATATTCGGGAAAACCATTAACTATTGTTTATAGAAAAATAATAATTACGAAAATGAGCACCCAAGAAACTTGCACACAGAGAAATAAAGTGCCAACCGAATTAAAGAGTATATATTAATGGTAACAACTTATAAATTTAGTTAGTACAATGATATTTACATTAGACTTCTGAATATTTTGGGTGTTACAACTAAAATTTAGTTAATTTAACCGAACTTTGTTATGATGTTAAGTTGTGCCAACCGTCTGAAGTTCGTAATAACCGCATTTGAGTAGTAGTAACCGAATTTCAGTTGTCAAATAGCTAAATTTTTCTCTGTGTGTGATCACATAAGGAGTGATATGCATACACAGCTTTAATCTATAGAGAAATCTAACAATTCGTTAAAAATTATTCCTCTTAATTTTGAATACGATGCCACATCAACACATAACAACAAATTATTACATATAGACCACTATATAATCGTATATGACGTATACAATTATATATGGTTAATCTAATTATGTACGAATACATGTATAATTATATATGTCCCAGCAAAACTTTGGTAATGGGTGCCATAAAGTCATTACCTTGCAATGTGTACTCCTTACATGTATCATTTTTTTCCAACAGGAAGTAATGAGTTACCGATAATTGAACACTCATGGATTACCTTGTAATGAGACCTCATTACATTTTACATTACTTCAAAACATAAAATAATGACTTACCGATCATCAATTACATAATGCATGAATTATAAACGTAAAGTAATTATTAATATATATTTTTGAAAATCTATTTATAGACACATTACTTTGTGATTTTTTGTAAGCATAATAGTAAGGTGTATATTTTTGATATCACGAACGAAAACACGAAGCACAACAACTCATCTACATGTTAAGCAATAAAATATTGTATGTATCGATAGCTCAGTTGGTAGAGTTCTCGCCTAACTAATTGTTAAATACCAGAGACCCCAGGTTCGAATCCCAGCATGACCAAGTTATTTATTTAATAAAAAAAAGTTATTTATTTAATTAAAAAAAATATCTGTAAAAAACAAATTGTTTGTGCATTTTTTTTATGAAAATCTATTTATAGACACATTACTTTTTCCCACCTTGTAACCATATAAGTAACCAGTTACTTTACCCATTACAAGGTAATGAGTTACTTTGAGGCTCATCGCCTGAAAAATCCATCAGTGAAGTAACGTGTAAAGTAATTCATGAAGCCCTATGGCGATGCATTACTTTACCCATGATTTGGTAATGTGTGGTTTTGCTGGGGTTGACACAAATCAAAATGTTATATAATAACATATTGTGAAATATCCAAAAAAAAATTATTTCATTTTGGATAACACGATATCTTGACCTTTTAATAGTTATATATCGTTCCATACCAGAAAAGTGTAGATCTTCTTTTGGAAAAAACTATATATTGCCGCATTTAAAAAAATTTGCGAATTTCATCATGTACTCAAATGATAGGTATCATTGAGCTGTTTGTGTATAAAAACCAAACATTTTTTGATGGTACATACTTATAGTTGCTACCCCACTGTCTTCGTAGTGTATTTTAAACTTTTTTAAAAGTTTGGCAACTCGGAGGATATTATGAGAAAAACATTTATAAAATTTCCGTAGATTCATTTTGGTCCACCACAGCATCATTTAGTTAGAAACAAGTAATTTTATTTATTACTTGTTTTAAATTTAAAGATTATAAATAAGTTTTCAAAAATATGCTCAGCATTACCTAACTTGAGCAATAAGTATTCTCGATTTTTTTTTTTTTGTTTTTCCCATAATCAACTTTATAATACTCATCTTTTGAGCACTACTAAGTAAAATTGTACACTTTCGGGACACCATAATGTGCATTAAAACTTGAAAGGATGTGTGACATAACTTTTTTGAAAACCGCAAAAAATTAATATGTTTCTTAATGTTTGTTTGTGAACTTAACGGGTATTATATAATGATCATATA
Organism: Delia radicum; assembly: GCA_021234595.1. Classification (NCBI taxonomy): domain Eukaryota; kingdom Metazoa; phylum Arthropoda; class Insecta; order Diptera; family Anthomyiidae; genus Delia; species Delia radicum. Next base: position 199,280,752 of record CM037853.1, read on the forward strand.
TTTGTATGAAATTGTGTTTATTTTCATGCATTCATATACAAAAATTTAACATTTAGTGCAATTTTACCAGACTAAAATTCGGATCTAGTTATATTTAGATGTATCGGTTTATATATACAATTATATCAAGTCAAAATCCGGATACAATAATATCTGGTTTTTATATAAACTGATACAATTATATACAAAACTGATATAATCCAACACAATTCTATTTTGCCATAATACGGATAAACTTGTACTGGATATAAACCCATACAAACAGATACAATTGTATGGGCCCGAATAAAATTTAATATGATTACATATAGCGGCACATACAAATTTATATGACTCATTTTTTTGAATCGGGTAGTTATACATAATTATATATAAAATATACATAATTATATTTGAATTTTTTGATCTTATTTTATTTAATTCTTTTTTCCTTTTAAACGAGCTTAAGGTTTTTTATTTATAAATTATAATTATTTATTTCCAATATTTCGTCTCCACATTGTGTGATTTCTTCAGGGAAGTAAGGAAAACGAATTATGGAATATTAGTTTTTAATATAAAATAATATAATTTTCTATATACATTTTTCACTCGGTTAGGGAGTATTTTGAAGTTATGAATGTTACTTTTGTTCCATAAAATGTAGAGTCTTAAAATTTGTTGATGCCGTATCGATTTTGGTATTAAAAACTAAATTTAGTCAGCCGTGAAGATTTTCTCTAGATACCTAACAGTGTTATCAAGACATGCTTTTTATGTAAAACTTTCAATAATTATTAAATTAAATTTCACAAAATTTTTAATAAGTTAAATCATTTCTCTGTTTAAGAATTAAAAAAGGTTTTTATTTGGACTCGAAGGTTCTGCTTACTAAGAAACTCAGTACACTTTCATAAAATGTTCGCTAATTCCTTATAAATTGGAGATGTTCGTATCTTGTTATCAGTGCTCTGACATTACCTCAAACTGTATAAAATTATACCATTTTTTTAATAATATTATCAAAACTTAATTTCATTAAATGGCGCAGAAACCTTATGGAAAAAAATTCGGGAGTTTAAAAATCACAAATTTTGGTTTTACTTGTAAACCACCGCACAGAGAGACATATCAGAACATTTTTGAAGGCAATTCGAAAATCTTTACATGCATAAGTGACGTTGAACCCTGGGCGGAAATATGAAACACCCAAAGTAGGACACTTTTTGCATACACAATTTTGAGTTCTCTCCAATTTTTTTGTTTCTTATCCGGCTTTCAGAAACCATGTTTGTAATCTGCCAGTGGAGGCCTATACAAAATATTCTTCCATGTGTGGTTTAGCTTTTATAGTTATCGAAATATTTCAAGTGGAAACTGTGAAATTCTAAATTTGGTTCACTCAGGAGGTATATTTTTTGCGACTAGCGGGATCTAATCAAGGCCATTTTTTTTAAAATATTGGCCATTTAACCAAATAAACACTTGATTAAATGATATATTGTTCCTCTCAAAAACTACATTCGTTTAAAGAACAATTAAAAACAAATACAATTTTTAAGATTTTTTCCCCAGACAAATAAAGGCTTCGCCTTCTAACGTTTTTTTTTCAACTAGTGCTTATTTCGTGAATGGTAACACTTAGCTCATGTCTGATTTGACAGATAATTGGTTTTATCCTTCCGCTGTTCGTTATCTTGTGAAAAAGGTGAAAGAAACTGGCATCCTCATCGATAAACCAAAGCGTGAAAAGCCAAAAACAGTGCGTACACCCGAAAATATTACTGCTGTGGCAGAAAGTGTGCGTGAAGCGCCATCAACATCAATTCACCGTCGTTCTCAACAATTGAACATTTCGGAGACATCATTGAGACGAATTTTGCATAAAGACCTTGTTATGACGCCATACAAAGTCCAATTGGTTCAGGAGTTCAAAAAAAAAGTTATTTGGCGGACCCTTTATGTTCCTTCTAAACATATAAAGTATGCAAACAATTCGGAAAAGGTATTGTAAAAGCGAGTTGTGTTAAAAAATCCTAAATTTGTATATAACTCCCACCTGAAAACGTTTCTAAAGTTGAAACATTTCAAAGGCAAATACCAACTTCAAACCACTGTTAAAAAATTTGGACACCTCCAATTAGGTGGCGGAATCGGTTGTAGGTGCTTCAACAAATACCTAATTTATTAAATTTTTGTTTTATTTTTGGGAATTAATCATAGCAAATCTTAAATTCGGACATAAATTTCACATTTTCGACTTTAAAGTATTGAAGTCCAAACAATCATTCTATTGAGGTGTTTATTTCAATTTTCACTTTCTATTTTAATGAATACCCGTTTAAAAATCAACATATATGCATCCATTCATGAACATGTATGAACTCATTCATGCTCATATATGAAGTGAGTCGAAGTCATACATGTCCACATACCACTATAAAGGATTCATAAGAGTTCATATGTGATCATATATATAAATGTTATCATTATATCAATTTTCTTTAATGTAAACATATGACCATGTATGGAAATGTGTAGATATGTATGATTATATATGTAAATATTACCCCAATTTTCGTTAATGCACACATATGCACTTATATAATTTCTCATATGAACATATAAGAATGGTTTATGAATATATATGAATATATATGAATCATGTATATATACATGGGGACATCTATGAAGCATGTGTGTTTACATATGGATCCATATAATAATAATAATAATAATAATAGTTCTTTATTTTCAAAATATGCAAATGCACAGTTTACAACTGTAAAATAAAGTATTTTTATGACAATGACATAAAAGTCGTCTGCCATTTGAAATAAGTTTAAATTTGAACACAATTCAATATCAAATTTAAAGTAAATCAATTAAATTCCAAAATTAAAAACTTTCTATAATTCAAATATAATTATACAGCCTATTCCAGCCATCCAATATTTCTCCGTTTAAAATAGATACCACTTCATTATGGTTAAGATTGGATTTTTCAAAATATCTGTTCCTGAATTCTCTCAAAACCGGACATGTTCCTATAAAGTGATATAGTGTTTCATCTTCATCGGTGTTGCACATAGTACATTTTCTATTGCATCAAACCCGAAAAGATTACCCCTTAATCCCAAAACATCAATGCGTGCCTTGAAAATTATTGTTATTTTGTTTTGACTGAGATTATCCTGTATGTATTCTCTACCTTTGCTGTAATCGAGGTTCTTATAAAAACGTGTCTCACTATTTGAAGCTTTTGTTTTTGCTTCTAATATGCGTTTACGCTTAAGATTTTGTAGTAATTCGGCTCCTCTTTTCAGCAATTCTGATTCTGCCACATCTTCAAATCTCAAATTAAATTCGTTACCCAATTTATTCATTTCTTCGGCCCAAAAAATATTCTTGTTAAGCACTAAATTGTCAAGTTTGTGCGGTAGTCTTTCATGCCCGAATTGAAATAATGCTTTAAAAATATAATCCATTTGTAAATTAAAGCTATAGAAATGACTATCTTCTGCGTTTGTCTCCAATGTTAAAGCGTAGTTTGGTTTCTGGCAATCTTAGAATTCGTTTTATAAAATATCGCTGAAGTTTGTCTACTTCTTCAAATAAGCTAAATCCCCATACTTGCGCTCCATAAACCTGAATCGACCTGCATACTGCTTGAAAAATTTTCCATTTAGAAGATATTGATACTGTGTTATTACATAAAAAATCTTTCCAGGTTGCGTTAATAATTGGATTTCGCAGAATTATTACGTTTTTGGACATGTTTTACAAACGACATTTTAGGCGTCAATATAACACCCAGGTAGCATTCGCTTACTATCCTTACTTCTTGACCATTATACATCCATTTTTCCATTATACATCCATTTTTCTTGCATAGCGGATTTATTTAGATTTACTTCCATGTCCCATTGATTGCAATATCTTTCTAAATTATTTATCATTCTTTGCATAACGTTAATATTATCTGAAAGTAGCACAATATCGTCTGCGTACAATAACAGTCGTATATTTGTTTCGCCAACAATCATTCCGCCTTCAAGGCTCTCATGTAAATCATTTAGATATAACGTGAAAAGTAATGGTGATAATAAGCAACCCAGCTTTACTCCGGAAAATGTTTCAAAGCTCTCTGATAACTAATTTCCTGTCCAGACAGCTGCTGTTGTTTTCATATAAATATTTTCAATAAGGTTAACTATTTTGGTTGATATTCCAAGCATATGAAGTTTATAAATTAATCTTCTTCTTGGGACTTTATCAAATGCTGCCTTGAAGTCGACAAAGAAGGCATAAACCTTCTTATCTTCCTCAAATTTCAAATGTACAATAGATGATGAATTGAAAATATTATCTACTGTCGAATAGTTTCTTCTAAACCCTGCTTGATATTCATTCAAAGTATTATGTTCTTCGATCCAATTTGTTAGTCTTTCATTTAAAGTACCCATTAATATCTTCGCCACACAATTCATAAAGGAAATTCCCCTGTAGTTGTTGGGTATGTTTTCGTCTCCTTTTTTGAAAATCGGGAAAATTATGCTCAGTACAAAGGTTTCATCTACCCTGCCAGATTCAAAAATAATATTAAAAATTCTTGTTAATTCTAACAAAAATTGTACTGATGCATTTTTAAAAAATTCATATGGTACCCTACCCGAGCCAGGGGCTTTATTTAACTTTGTCTTTTTTAATATCATCTGTATTTCAGCTGTTGTTATTGGCCGGTCAAGTTCCTCGTTAGCATACCACATTGGTGCGAACTGTATATCTTTAGTTAACTGTGGAGGATTTAGTAATACTTCAAAATAGCTTTTAAAATCTTCTGATGATATCTCTACCCCCCGTTGAAATGGTTGCCCTCTAATCTCTTTTGCCACTTTCCACCATTCTTTTGAATCTTTAACCGAATTAAGTTTTATAACAATTTCTTGGTTATATTCTGCTTTTCTTTGTCGACATATTATTTCATATTCTTGTTTAGCTTTTAAATAATTTTCTTTATTTAATTGGTTATTTGAGCTTCTATAAGTATTTAGCATTTCAAACGATTTTTCTCTGGCCTTGGAGCATTTAAAATTAAACCATATATGTTGATTTTAAAACTGGGTAGTGAAAATTTACGTTATAACAAAAACTGCAATTTTTACCTTCCTATTACGATTTCCCAAGTTTTTGTTTTACCAATAGTGCTAAATGGGGTTAATTTTAAAAATGTCGCAATCTAGAGGTAATTTCATTTCGAACGATACCTAAGACTTCTATGGTATGTTTATAACTCATTAACAGTAAATCCTCAGAAGTTCCCCCTTATACATATAAAACCAGTTGCAATTTCAACAGAATCGTTAGTTAAAATATTTAATCACCGTTAAATAAGTCACCGCTGACAGTATGTAAACAAATTTTAAGAATTCACCCTTTTTCAAGATTTGTTAAATTGATATATAAAATTATATTCACAGTTTCCAGCGGACTGTTCATGTTCTTTTAAGTTGTTTTTTTTTTTGGTTTATCCATGTTATGTGTATGAAGTTAGTCTTTGTAATATACAGGGACAGGAACTTCATATAATAAAAAAGTGTGCTTTAGTCGCCTACAAAATATACACTTTAAAAAAAAAACAATATATACAGTTCTTTTTTTAATTTAATTTAAAAAGAAATATAGCAACCAAAATAAAGTTTTAATTCAGTTCTCAAAAAGACTTTGAACATTGAAAATGACAGCTCAACGTCGACGGTTGTGATCAGTGCATGTTTAAACGATTTTAGTTGTGTATTGATTTTTTATGTTTCTATCTCAATCTGCTGGGATAAACCAAACCCTATCCACGTTTCTTCTAACAAGCTGGACTGGGATATTTAGTTTCAAAGAAAAATAAAAAACAAGCTTGAAAAGGGAGGCCTTTTAAATAATTTCACGTGTTTAAGCAATTTTAAAGTTAATTTGCATTTGCAGATGACAAAAAATTGAATTACGTATATTGAAAAAGGGCATTTCCCGGTAAATAAATGGATACATATATGTTGATTATGTATCCATTTATTTACATATGTGAACTCATTCATGCTCATATATGTATGAGTTCACACATGTTCATATACCAACATAAACATTAATATATGGTCATATGTGATCATACATGTACATTAGTCCTGATTGTCCTGAGCAAAAAAGTCCACTAGACCATACGTCTACGGTGAAAATCGAGCTTCCAGATTTTGACTTTTCGGCAAAAAAGCCCTATTTTGAAATTAAAAATTAACCCCTTAAACCCCACCCACAAATATGATTGGTGCATTAATCTGCTAAAGAATCTTCCAAAGAAGAGATTGATATCATAATCTTGGATAAGCTCCTCCTACTTCCTGAGATATGTCCATCCCACACATTGTTACTTTCACAAAATACGGCAAAAAAGTCCAAATTTGAAGAGAGTGGTACCATAATCTCGGATAAGCTCCTCCTACTTCCTGAGATATGTCCATCCCACACATTGTTACTTTCACAAAATACGGCTAAAAAGTCAAAATCTGGAAGCTCGATTTGCACCGAAGACGTATGGTCTAGTGGACTTTTTGCTCAGTACAATCCCAAGAATCAGAAACGCGAAGCTCCCATTAAGATTTTTTTTCTTCCATACTAATCGCCCTACCCTAATGTACATACATATTACCTCAAATTTCGTTAACCAGAATAAAAAAAAGTATATATGACGATATATTATTTAATATAAAAATATATGATCTTATAAAATAGCATATGTATCAGTAAGTATTACCAAAAAAACATATTGATACATATGCTATTTTACCAAAAAAAAATCATGCACATCCAATCATGTATAAAAAAAATAATATTCTGAATTTTATATATGATAATACATGGTTAACAAATTTGATCAAATTTTTTAAAAAATTAGATATAATCCAATACATAATTATATGTAATGAAAACGTCATAAATGTTTTCTGTCATTTTAGATATACTTATATATAATCCAAACCGAAAAAATGTCATAAATCAGTTTCAGTAACTATATATAATTAAAAAATCGCAAAATATTTTACGAAAATAGTTAACAATTTTGCGAAATCGGTTTCCATTACAAATAAGAAACCCTACAGGAAAATTTTTTAGCACAGATTACCTATGAACCTGTTCTAGAACAGCTTCTTTTACCACCGGTTACATGGAACCGTTTCTGGAACAGGTTCCTGGAAGTTAAATTGTAAGGGTTTACAGTTTGGGGGTAAAGAACCTATTGCAAATAGAACAAACTCCATATGAAGCGAATCAGTTGTAGAACAGATTTTATAAGCTTATTTGGATTTCACTTGGCCATTTTAATATTGACAAACATTTTTTTTAAATTACATTAAAATTAACAATTTCGTTTGAAATGAAAATGTGAGGTCCTAAAAAAATATAAATAAAATTTAAGTTATTCACAAAGTTCAATCATACATTTTGTGTTTTCATCCCGTTTTATGGAGATCAAATATATCTAACTTAGTATCTTTTAATTTAAATATATTTAGATTATTGTGTATCTAATTATATCTAATTGTATCAAATATAATATAACTATATGTTACTACATCGGGCCAAATTTGGATAGAATTGGATAGTTTTTTATTAAATGGTATCTATTTAAATATAATTAGCCCAAAGTTATACAATTTAATAGAACCATTTTCGGATCAAATTATATCCTCTTATATTTGCGGAATATATCTCATCATATATATTTTCACCATGTATGGAAATGTATAATTATATACGTAAATATTACCTCAATGTTGGTTAATGTACACTCCTGTGTGTGTGATCCCCCATATCAGCATATATATGAATAATTTATGAACACATATGAGTCATGTATGAATGCATGTGGACATGAATTAACCATGTGTGCTAATGCATGGATTCAACTGTTTATGTTAATCTTAGTTGGCATATTAAATGTATCTAAATGTATTTATATATTAAAGCAAAAATGAAGTAAAAATATGCATCTTTTTTTTTTTTTTTTTTTAAAAGAGAAGCAACACTCAGGAAATTCTTCCTATTAATTAATGTGTTGCTTTCTTTGGAAAGGGGATAGTGGAGAGATGAAAGGTGGTGAAAGATGAAGAGCTTCAAACATGGCAACACTGTAATTGCGCGAGCTGATAAGTCTTAGAACAGTTGTTGGTCGCCACCTGATTTAGAGTTGGCGAATTTATTGAAGCTTTTTGTTTCATAGCCCTGATTCATTATTTTACTTCGGTGGGGTTAAGTGCTATGGGAACACCGAAGGTGGGCGCAGCGATACATATAAGTGATAGAAAACTCATACATATTATTTTTCTAAATTGATGTTGTCGTCGGGAATCGAACCCGGGACCATCTGTGTAACAGTCCAACGCGCTAGCCATTACACCACAAAGCAAAACAAGTTAAAAATGCAATAAAAATGTGCTTTTTTAGCTAAATAAGCAATAATAAGCCCTAACAAATCGAGGCAATTTTAACGCGAATGAATTGATTCGCAAATATATTTTGATTACCCTGGTCTCAGACTTAAAGGAAAAAATATGCATTTGCATGAACTTCCGGTCCCTGTCAATATGTAATTATAATTATTTTTTTTTTGGCAACAAATCAAAATAAAGCGTGTATCTGCAACTACAGCAACAAACCACTTGAAATTGTAACAACAAACCAAACATCAACAACTAAACTTAATTGTACTTTTTATATAAAAAATAAAACACGCGACCTTTTATTTGTTTCGTTTTCTCATATAGAGTCTTTTTTTTCATTTTAGGTTACTTTTTTGCTTTGTATCGCATGCAACACCATGTAATTGTATACCAAAGGGACCCTTTTAATTCTCACACCACTCAACAAATTGGTTTTGTCTCACGCAATTGCATCGTTCATTTTACGTTTAAATAATATACGCATGTACTTAAACTATTACCAGAAAGTATACACAATTTAGAGGCTACATAAAATTCCAGTAAGAAATTTTGCAAATTCAATTTCATGAATTTCAGGCGACAAATGTTGCATTCCAAGCCAACTGCCCAGCAAAATAAAAATGTATATCGCAGTATAGCCAAACTAACAGTATGTGTTCTTCTATAAGAGGCCAACAAAAAATTGCATAAAAATTTCAGGTAGGCGTGGTTTGTTATTTATTATTACTATTATTTAATCGAGTTTTCAAAATTTCGGTCAGATTTTTATACTGCTAGATCTAAAAATTATGTGACCCAAATCAAATAACTCTAGATGAAGACGCAACAAGGTCAACGTTCGCATTTTCCAGCGTTTTTGCACAAAATTTTTTTTTCAAAAAAGGCTGAAAGACTTGAAATTTATCCCCGTTGCTGCGAAAATCGAATGTCGGGATATTGCTGCCACTCTAATAAATATATTTTTTTAATAGAGTTCCTAGTTTATCAAGTTCCAAATTTTTAGAGCAATACAAAATTTAATTTGTCGTAAAATCCATAGATTACATAGAACTCAAACTATTTGACATTAGCTGTCTGTGCAAGTTAGGCATGAGAATGAGTTAGACATATATCGCATACATATACAAAAAATAATTGAATGTGTATGAAAAAATATGTTTGTTGATAAAAAGAAGAAGTAGAAGAGTTTGAAATCTATGTAGTCTATGGTAAAATCGGGCATAATTTTTTTTAATTTTTAATTCTTAAAAAAGTTTAGATGTTTTCGATCGATCCATAAAGTTTCATAGTGTAACTCGTATAGTTTTGGAGAAAGTGTTCGTTGAAAATTGTCCTTCATATATATTTCGATATACATATCAGTCTTGACTTGACTCTACAATGTGGAGGCAATACCTTATGTAGAATCCCCTTACGGTATGTAGGCGTATGAGCAATAAATAATTCATATAATAATATTACACTGGACAGTGGCGTGTATCACAAATATTTTTGGTTACAATTCAGCTATTTTTTAATGGCTAATCGAATTACCATGAAACTGGACACAGCCATAATCAACGTAATTTTAAGCTTAATTTTCTAAGAACGGCACACTGGATGCAACAGGCGCAGCTTATTAAAACCCAAATTAAGACACCTAGGGTATTCAAAAATTTAAGAGATTTTGAAATTTATATTTATCAACCGATTTTCAAAACTGAAATATTTTTGTATTCTGCTTGTAATTGCCAATAACAAACACGCCAACTAATGTGGGTGTTCTCTTAATGTGCAATAGTTGTGTGTATTTGAAAATCAAAATTTTGCATTTTTGGTTTTTGGCAATGGAAAAGACAAAGTAGGAACGATTGCTTCGAAAAGTATTGGTAAAATTACAAGAAAATATCTAATCAAATGAAAAAACTTCAATGCAATATCTTGTTCACGTTTAAAATACAATGTCTCTAAATTTTTAGATTATAAAAAATGTGATTTCAGTAAATTTTTGATTGAAAACGTAGCAAGACTCTTTGGCCTCCAGATTAGAAGTTTCTACAGGAAAACACATAGTATTTATATTTTTCTGAAAGAGTACGTAATATAGTTGCGTTTTATTGTAAATATATTCCCCAGTTGATTGTTGTTCTCCCCCCCCCCGCCCCGCCATCGAATTCTACCGTTTTTTTACTCAAATTTCAACTTTAACCACCTTTTTCTCTGAGTGCATAACCGAAATTGGCAAATGAGAGAGACCATTTTACAATTTACAGCTTAGTATTAAAATTTCATTACAATACGTTTATTAACAAATATTTTATTGCAAAATTAAAGTTTAGCATTCAGAAAATGTAAATAAATAAAAAATAAATAAAAAAAAATTTTATCAAATTTTAAAATAAATTGGGTTTTTGTATTATTCCGCAAATTCGGAACTAGTTCTGATTTTATTTAAATTCTCCATAAATAGTACAAAATTATTTTTCATATTTTGATTTTTATGATTTTTGAGCTTTAATATTGACTTTTGCAAATATTCCTTGCTTTGAATGCTTTAGTTTATCTTTATTTTTACTTTATCCTTTAAAATATAAACACAATAATAACTATGTAGTATACTAAATCTGGATATCTATGTAGGAGGGCATCTTATGCACTCGAACTGGCATACAACTGGGCCAGGCCTAGGGGCCTAAATGTCAATCCGGACAAAACTAAAATATGCCTTTTTACTAGGAAGAGGAAGATCATTGACTTTGATGAACCTATCTTCCTGGGAAAAACGATTCAAATCTACGATAGGGTCAAGTCTCTGGGAGTTGTTCTTGATATTAAACTATCTTGGAGGTACCATATTGAGGAAAGGGCGAAGAGGGCCCATATATCGTGGGTCGTCTGTAGAAGGGCAATAGGATCTAAATGGGGTCTAAGTCCCAGGATGACGCGCTGGCTATATATTAGCGTCGTCAGACCTGTACTGACGTACGCATCGGAAGTATGGTAGGCATCGATGAGATTTGGCTTGTTTGTGGGATTATTGCAGAAGGTACAGCGCCAATGCTGTTTGGGCATTAGTGGCGCAATGAGAACCGCATCTACTAGGGCTTTCGAGACTATTCTAGCAACTCGCCCAATTAAGGTACAGCTGAAGTACGAGGTCGCATAGACTATGATGCGGCTGAGGGCTTCCGGGGAATGGGACAGTAATGGTCATATTACCGGGCACCGTACTATTTTGGACCAGTTGCCAGGGTATTGCGTCCCAGAATGGGACTACGACAGGATTTCAGAGAGGTCGGTCACGACGCTCTGTGACACGTTTATCTCCGACAGGGAACCATGGTTAAATGGGACCTTCTTGGGAACCCCCCGGGGATCCACTTTTACACGGATGGATCGAAACTGGATGATAAAACGGGTCTGGGCTTCTGTGACGCTGACTTCAATGTACGCAAATGCTTCCGTCTTCCAGACCATAATACCGTAATACAGGCGGAGATCACCGCGATTACGGAGAGCATTAAGCAGGTGAATATCATGGGCTTATACATGATATTCCGGGTCGAAATGCTATCCTGTGACCCAATATCCACACTGGGGGATCTTAGTGGCATAGGATGGAAGAAGGTGAGGAGTTTCGTCAGTGCGACGGAGTTCCAGGGGTAGAAATGTGACATAGGACCGATTGTTTAGAATGCACAACAAGCCGACATTCTCGGTTAATTGTAAGTCTTCAGGGACTTGAGTCGGATTAGAGAAGTATTTTCCCTGCTCCGAATCCTCTTTTCGACCTAACCTAAACCGTAACCTATACTAAAAATTATTGCAACATTTGTCAACATTGCACCACGCCTACTTCGCCCACTTTTTGAAAAAATTGAAGAGGTTGTTTAATTTTTTCTTTGTCTCTTATAGGAGAACAAATTCTGTTAGTTTGGCTTTAATGCGATATACTTTTATACTAAAGCAAGGAAGTTGCGTTGGAAAGCAACATATAAATATATGGGGAAATTTACAAAACCGTACGATTTTCGATTTTACAAATGAAAAATTTTAAATTGGTGACGTTCAAGGTCGTACGATAAAGGTCGTACTATATTTTTCAATAAATTATATGTCATAAAATATGTATAATTATAGAGATAGTGTAATACTTTTTAAATTATTTTACGTTAAACTTGAAAAATCCAGAACTTTTTGCATGCAGCTTGGCTTTCAGAGAGTTTTAAATTTCTGATATTTTTTTTTTGATTTTTCGGCGATGCGACCGATCACACATTTGCGAGTAACCTTTCCGTGCTTAGTTCGAAATTGGTTTCCATTTCATCTGTTGGAAATTGGGATCAAACTAAACATAGTTAACAAAAGGTTGTTTTAAAGTAGGACCATTTAAGGATTTATGTAAACAGAACCAATGCGAGTAATGTAGGTGTAAGTATCGTAGAACTGATGAAAATATTTTGAAGGAAAAGTAGTCATATATTTATCGCAATGAGTTCTGTTATAGGAGTAGTTTGAAGGTAGTACGACTGCACTGGTCTAAGGGATACATGTCGCCGGGCATGGAAAAAGTAATTGGCTAGTAACCTGTCACTTTTTATTAAGAGTATGTCATATTATGTACGGGCTGTTCAATAAAACCTTCAAAAGGGCTAAAAAAATCAATTTTAAAATAAGTTTATTTTGTATATACTGAACCCTTTGGCACTAATTACCATGTTTTCATAAACTGCTATTGGTTTTGAACCAGATCAATGACCAGTAACAACTTCAAATGCATCGACCTAGTTACTTCAGTACACTTTGATGTTATGTTACTTTTTCTCCAGTTACCACAATTTTGGTTTCGCCAGTTCACATATGAGTATCACATAATTACCACTTTGGATCAATCGAACCTTCATTTCCCGCAGGGAAAATATACAATACAAGGGCATTACTGGAAAAAATGCTTGTTTGGTTGGTTGGTTAAATATTTGGTTAAATATTTTTTTTCAACAAAAAACAACAAGAAGTCAAAAAATTAAACTCAAAAATTAATCGCACATGCAATTGGAGTAATGGGGTCAAATAATACGAGGCTTAAAGAGCTATGGGGTCAAACATTTTGTTGGACAATAGACATTATCATTTCTATTATTATGTGAGAGTTCTAAATAGATCGGATTTTATTTTTCGACTTTACAAACTACTAATGAGTCTCGTCCCAACTCTGTATCATTAGACAGTCATACATGACAAGTTGTTATCATACGGGATATATAGACGTACTGCCGCCATCCCGATCTCTTTGTATGCAACATACATTTACATAGCGTTGGCGCAGGAGGCTGAAATTGACCCCGTTTGAAATACATTAGTAAATAGACGTTAACAGCTTTACAATCGATGTTACTCTGTCAGAGAACAGTGATTCCAAATAATTTTCTCCTACACATGGAGAAGTTGCTGAACGGAAAATAATGAAATTTTTCAGTAAATAAATGAAACTTTTCTTCACAAAATAAACGAAAATTTACTAAAAACTTTTTATGAAACCATATTTTTAATGAAATTTCTTCATTGAGTGAATGAAACTTTTAATAAATAAAATGGAGTTTTTCTGCAAATAAATGAAAACCTGCATTAACTCAATTAAAAGCTTCAATGAATGAATTCCAGTACAATTTCACTGATTTTATGTAAAAACCCGAGTAACAAAGTTTATATCAAATTATATATGATGAGATATTTTCGCAAATATAAGAGAATATAATTTAATCCGAAAACTGGTTCTATTATACTGTATTATTTTGGATCTAATTATATTTAAATACATACAATTTAATAATCTAATAATATACAATTAGATATAATTAGATACAAAGAATGATAGAATATATCGTTATATAAAGTTTCTTTACTCGGGAGTTCATACCTCCTAGCCCTCAAATAATTCTCTCAGTGTACAACTTCTGTGATTTCAACATAGATTTTTGCACACTTTGTGAGCATAGTGTTTGTACAAGTATCTATGATTGTTACTATCAAACACAAGCTTTAACATTTATAAATGTTTAGTAGTAGATACTTTCATTTCATACGAGTAAAAACATGTCAACTCAATCAAAAATATGGCATTTTCGGGTCGACCACCTCCTATTTCCACGAAATACACCATAACAGTCATGATCCACAAGAAATCGACGAAGCATAATTTTCAGGTTCCGGACGCTTCCAGTTTCCGAAGTACGACGTCATGAATATTGCAAAAAAACATTAAAAATTTACTAAAATATCATTACAAATTGGCTTATAACTTTTAAACTGTACAAGATACAACATTCGTGTTTATGGTATTTTTGTAAAATTTTAAATGTGCTCCTTGAATTGTTATGCATATTGATTTTTTCATGTAATTCTTATAGGTCGTTTTTTGGGGTCTTGGAGTTCAAATTCCTGTATCTCGAAATACGATTTTTTTAAACTCTTAAAAAAATACAATAAACGCTTTTTATCGAACTCTCCCCTACATTTGTGTGAACAATTCAGGGTGGTAATCTGTGAGTCATAGTCAAAAAGATGGTCCGAAGTATGTTTCTCTTATATTTAATACTTACACTGCGTTGCATAACTATAATTACAAATGATATTTGTTATTTTTTTTTTATATTACAAACATTTTTTTAAAACTTTTAACTGCTTTTAAGAGTGTGATAACTGATCTATTTTAGTGTAAAATTTAAGAGAAAAATTGTGTATAATATTTTGTTGGAATTTTAGAACTATAATTATATATAATAGGAAACAAAGAAGAATAGGAAATAAAGACAAATTAAAGAATTATTTTGTTCATTATGCAATTTGCAATAAAATACACATTGGTTCATATCTAAGTGCTTTTGGAAAACGGCAAATTTCAGCATATTTTAAATGTGCCTTAAGCTTTCGGGAAATAGCTAGAAAAATAAGCGGTTCACAAGTGGCTGTCAAAAGTTTTTCAAATAATCCGAGTGCTTGTGAGGAAAATTAAACAGGCGGCACACAAAATAGCAACAGAATAAGGAGTCCAATCAGATAATTGATGAATGTATGATAAATGTGTCCAAATCAACACAAGTACCCAGCAAAAATAACCTCGCTTTCGTAAGCATGAACTACATTTGTATGCTTCCAAAATATCGATTCACCGCATTACATACAATAAATCAATTAAAGAAGGTATTTACATTAACGAAAATTGAGGTAACTTTTAAATATATGATCACATATGAACTCTTATGAACATATGTGAATAATATATGATGGTATATGGACATGCATGATAAATAAAATAAAAATAAATGGATGCATATATGTTAATTTTAAACCGGGATATTAAATTATATATATTTATAGTTATGAAACACTAATTGATTTTGTTATTCCTTTTTAAATAGTAAAATAAAATATCAATGAACTTTTTTTTTTAAAAATTACTAATTTTCCATTGGTTTTATATTTATGCCGGTTAAACAATTCTACCTTTTTTTAACTTACGAAATTTAGTCAAATTAATGTGTAACTATAGTTTTGCAACGCAGTGTATTTTTCATATGCATGTGTACATTTTTGTATGTATGTGTACTAGGGTTTTCATTTATTCGCGTTTTTTCTTTATTCGAATAAATGATCAAACAATTTTTGAGCGTACATCCAAAAATAATCATTTTTAAAAATTATTCTATTAATCGAATGAATAACGAATAAAAATAATTTTAAAAATATATACATAATTATTTCAACTATTTTACTATTTTACAATTTGATTACCAATTTTCAAATGCAATAATTTTAGACTAGTAATGCCAATATTTCTTAATCATACCCCATTTTTGCATTACGGTTTTGAAAATCGTTAAAAAAATGTTAAATATATATTGGCGATAGTTTTAGTACGTTAATATCGAGCTGTTAAGATGTTTTTTTAGTTACCGTAGAAAATTCATAAATGGAATTAACATTTGAAGGGCTTCCTTTGCAATATCGCAATACTTTTTATTGTTTGGATAGTTAAAACTTCAAAAATCATGCTATGCTTCAACGATATCACTTTATCTGTAAATTTCTTCATATTGTTAGCTTGAAAGTCAAATAACTCCTTTAATAAACGGTCCATATCTTTAGCGATTAACAAAAGTTTTAAAATTTCAGTTATTTCTTCAATAGGGTTTTAATTTTATTTTGTCTATTATCATTTTTTATACAAGTTTTCCCAAAAATTGGTAAATTTTCGGAAAACTCTTATTAAAATGAGTATGTTTTTTCAATTATTCGTTTAATTCGATTAATCGTCAAAATTTGTTCGAATTATTTGTTATTCGAAAATCATGTTTTTTAAATTGTTCGTTAAAATTTATTTTTTGTCGTTCGATTAAACGAATAAATTTTATTCTAGGGACTCCCTAATATGTACCGTATGTATTCCATATCCTTAATTCAATTCATATAAACTAGGACGATGTTCATACTTTTATGAGGGTTTTGGCT
The DNA here is from genome assembly GCA_021234595.1 of Delia radicum. NCBI lineage: Eukaryota > Metazoa > Arthropoda > Insecta > Diptera > Anthomyiidae > Delia > Delia radicum. Next base: position 199,297,704 of record CM037853.1, read on the forward strand.
AATAACTAAAATACTAATCGAGATACCAGCCTGCATTTTTCACACAACTGAGATGAGAGATAAATAAAAAGCATATATTTTTGTAAAGAATTTTAAAAAATGCGAATTTCGAGATATAGGAATTTGAACTCAAGACCCAATGAAATTCCATTTGATCCTTCTTTTAAAAAAAATGGATATGCATATCATTTTAAAGAGCACACTTAATTTAAAAAGAAGACCAACACGAATTTTATATCTTCTGAACTTTAAAAGCTATAGTCCAATTTGTAAGGATACTTTTGTCAATTTTTAACATTTTTTGGCACATTCACATTCCGAAGGGTCCGGAACCTGAAATTTATGTTGCGTAGATTTATTGTCGTTTATGGTAAATTTTTTTTTTGATGTCGGAGATGGTCGATCCAAATGGTGATTGAGTTGACATGTTTTCACTCATACGTCTGTCTGTACTAATGTTAATGGGTCGATTTGTCTGCCTTGAGTATATCTCATTTGTCTAGTTTATATGGTTGGGAAAAACTGTTTGTGACAATGATAGATGTACTGCGTGATGACACATTATTTAGGTGGTAATGTTAAAATGCGGATCTGAAAAACATACAACACTTAACTGACAACTCAAACAACAACAGCAAAAATATACAAGGGCGCAAATTAATGTTACCGTATCAGAGACTTGAGACTTTTCCACACTGTGGTAATTTAATGCAAGTTGTAATATTTAAATGATTGGTATATGAATATTCCAAATGTTTCATACGCTAAGATACTTATCCGCATGATATCAATGAATTTTTGCATTAGAGCTATGAATTATAACTGGAATTCATTCATTGAAACTTTTCATTAAATTAATGCATTTTTTCCTAAATTTTAATGACAAATTTAATTTTTTTCTTAAAAATTTCATACGACTATCGAAAAAGTTATATTAAAAATAGTTTTATTAAAACTGTATAGCTTTTTCATAAAGTTTAAAAAAAAATTCATTCCAATTGTGAAGAAAACTTTATTAGTTTAGTGCAAAATTTTTATTGAAAATCATTTAACGAATATTCGGTGTATGACCTATCTTAAAATAGTGTAGTTTGAATTATCAATTGAATTAGACTTGCCACCTTTTGAAATTTGACAAAAATTTAAATGTTCAATTGAGACTTTGTTTGAAAAATGACTAGACTTGTGTAGTTCGTGAACGAACTAGTTCAATTGAACTACTCACCCAATTCAACTATATAACCTAGTGCACCATTATTTGCTCTTTTAGTTCAATCGTTCGTTTCGTTCTTTTTATTCATGGAACAAAATATATTTTTTTAAAAACTTTTCAGCAGGTAGCTGATTTTTTAGGATAATATTTAAGATCCCAATTAAACGGAATACATAAAAACTATATTTTTAACAAACACATTTTTATTTGTATTGTTTTGATTATGATGAAAATATTTTTGATTTTTTATGTAAGTTGATCTAAATATTGTTAAATGAATTTTAATTTTGTTCGGTATCAGATCATATTATCGAATACCAGGAAAAAATTTATAATTACTTTTTTATAACATATAGAGAAGAACTTAAATAAAACCACTTAGAAGCAATGGTTGACACTAATGTATTTTCATAGATACCAATATATTCATCAGGTATCTCTAAGGCTCCATCTAGATTTAACTACCGATAAATTCTTCTATTTAAGTAAATAAAAATATTTTTTTATTTTTATAAAATTTTTTTTTTCATTGTTTTTATTAGTATTCTGTTTATTTTTCGATTTATTAATAAAAGCATTAAAAATGAAGTGTAATGAAGTTCCAATTAAAATTATCAAATAAACTATATAAAAAATTGTCACATGAACCTAATTGCAGAGCGATTGAACTAGCAGAGCTAACTAGTTCATTCAAATCAATTGAACTATAAAGAGCGATCACTCAAACGAACTAGAATGCCCAAATCTACAAACGACATACAAAAATCAAAATATCGTCCATTCCAAGATAGATCGGCCAAATTCTGACTCTGGGTTTTTCAAATTCCTTAATGTTTTGTACACGTATTCTGTATTATATCTACTAGTCACTACCGTTTTTAGTTTTTGCAAATTTTGTAAACTCACATTTTGATTGCAGATTTTTAGCTTTTAAAAAATGCAAAAAAAAAAATTAAAAGCTGTGAATCATATTTCCTAAAGTTAGTTGACTATTTAAATAAAAATTGTCCACTTACCGATTTATAATTAAATAATTAACCACCTTTTTGCAAAAATGCACAACTTCGACTTTTTTGGGACCAGTATTCGAACTATTTTTAATAATAAACTTTACAATATAAAAATGTATTTCTTTGTTTTTTAAGATTTAAAGATTTTTTTTTATTATTATAACATTACTGAAACTATCATAATTTAAAAATCATTTGAAAGACGTGGTTGGTTAGTTTACGATTTGCGGTTCAACAATCACGCATTTTTCCAAAAATGCTTTTTAATGCAAAAGTGACATTTTAATGAACCATTCATTTAAAATGCATGCTTGAAATAGAAAAGTTATTTTAGGTATTTCAAATAACGCTATTATATATACTTCAGAATATAATATTATATACTTCAGAATATAATGCTAATCAAATTTCAGTGCTGTTACAATTTATATGATATAAATTAATAAAAAAAACTATAAAATATTAAAAATTTTTATTTTGTAAGGCAAAAACTATTAAATAAAAAATCGTTCAAATAGTAAGCATTCTGGTCCAAAAAATGTCAAAGTTGTTTTTTATTAGGAAATTATAAATTTTTTCAAAATGATTACGTTTTGAATCGAATGGGGGTAAAAAGTGAAATATGCAATCAAAAATTGCATTATAAATGCATTTTCGCCAGAAAGTTGTTATTTTTTAATTACAAATTTAAAATTAAACAATTTCATCTTATATGAGCTCTTAAAATATTTAAAACAGTTCATCGACATTGGGAAATATGACTTTTCAGATTTGACTACTTTCAGAATTTTTTTGATTTTTTATAAAATTTAAAAAAGGTATTAAGTAATATATATCCCAGAGTTATGTATGCCAAATTTGTTAAAGGAAAAAAAATTAAATGTTCTTTCATGAAATGGACGATACACAAGTTTTGCTAATCTATTAGAGAAATTCCAAATGGATGTGGTCGCTGTGGTGTAATGGTTAGCGCGTTGGACTGTTTCGCAGATGGTCCCGGGTTCGATTCCCGGTGACGGCAACGTCAATTTAGAAAAATAATATGTATGAGTTTTCTATCCCTCATATGTATCGCAGCTTCCACTTTCGGTGTTCCCAAAGCACTTAACCCCACCGAAGTAAAATAATGAATCAGGGCTATGAACCAGAAAGCTTCAATAAGTTCGCCAACTCTCCATCAGGTGGCGAGCAACAACTGTTTTAAGATTTATCATCTCGCGCAATTACAGTGTTGTCATGTTTGAAGCCCTTAATCTTTCCCCACCTTTCATCTCTCCACTATCCACATTAAAAAGAAAGCAACACATTATTAAATAAGAAGAATTTCCTGAGTGTGGCTTCTTTTTAAAAAAACAAAAAAAAAAAAAAATACCATACAAAATTTGACATTGGTCATGTTAAGTGTTAACTATTTTATCAATTTGTATACAAAAATGTATTTAAAGCGCTGCCATTCGTTTTTTTTATTTTTTCATTTCCATGTTAATTGTGAGGAACAAAACAATTATTAATTTTTTAATGATTTTTTTGTCTACTAATATTTAGTAAATGTTTTTGCTGATTTTAGCAGATAATTTTGTTACTTTAAATTAACTAACATTTAGCTCAAATATTTAGCTCAAATATACTATTTGTGTATTCAACAGATTTAATTTTGCTATTCTTATATTACTAATATGTAGTATAAAATCTGCTTATTTAAGCAGCTTTTTTCGCAAGCTCATTTTTAACTAATTTTTAGTAACTTTTTTGCTATTTTTCCAGGTTTATTGCTGTTAGTGAGGCATTTGACTTGTTAGTGCAAGTCTCGCATTTAAAAATAAAAAACTTCCCAAAAGTCGTAGAGTTTTTTAATAAGTCCCGCCGAAATTCCCAAAAATTCCAGTTTTTGGAAATTTTCTAAACATCCCAGCAAAACTTTGGTAATGGGTGCGATAAAGTAATGCATTACCTTGTAATGTGTACTCCTTACCTGTATCATTATTTTCCAACAAGAAGTAATGAGTTACCAATAATTGAACACTCGTGGATTACCTTGTAATCATACCTTATTACATTTTACATTACTTCAAAACATAATATAATGACTAACCGATCATCAATTACATAATGCATGAATTATAAACGTAAAGTAATAATTAATATATATTTTTACTTTGTGATTTTTTGTAAGCATGAGGGTAAGGTATATATTTTTGATATCACGAACGAAAACACGAAGCACAACAACTCATTTACATTTTAAGCAATAAAATATTATATGTATCGATAGCACAGTTGGTAGAGTTCTCGCCTAACTAACTGTTAAATACCAGAGAGCCCAGGTTCGAATCCCAGCATGACCAAGTTATTTATTTAATATAAAAAAAAGTTATTTATTTAATTAAAAAAAATATCTGTATATCTTTTTCCCACCATGTAACCATATAAGTAACCAGTTACTTTACCTATTACAAGGTAATGAGTTACTTAGAGGCTCATCGCCTGTAAAATTCATCAGTGAAGTAACGTGTAAAGTAATGCATGACGCCCTATGGCGATTCATTACTTTACCCATGATTTGGTAATGTGTGGTTTTGCTGGGATTTTTGGAAATTGTGGGATAGCTTATGAAAGCTTGCAAGCTACACAACTTATTTTTTCATTGTATGACCTTATTTACAAAAATTTTACAGATTAGTAAAAAAATTGACATATCACAAAAAATTAAATTTTGTAGTTTTCAAATTCTTGTCTGTCTGCATTATTTTGTTATTTTATTTTCTATTTATCATTTAATATTTTATTTATCATGTATTATAAGTAGAACGAACCGGAGCAATTAGAACTCGAAACATGGATAACGAAATGGAATGAAAAGGGGATGATATTTGAATTACCGGTGTGTTGTAATTAGCATTATCACATATATTGACAAAAAAATTAATATGTCACCCTGTGAAAAAATTATAAAAATTAATCTTCGGAATCTCTACCAAACCGACCTCAGTTGTATTAAAGGTGTGTATTATTTAGATATATGCTATCTCGCATAGTTTTCGAGATACTGACCATATTGTTAAATAGCCATTTAAAAAGTAGCCATTATCTTCGAATCTAAACGAAATAGGGCAAAACGAAAAAGAAATTGTCGCCAAAGAAGTGTATTGTCGCCAAAGAACCCGAGAAATTTATTTCTTACGGAACAGCCTCATAATGACTTATTAAGTTGTTTAACTTTATATGTACCTGACATACAAAGTTAAGCCATCCGATAATAGAATGGAAAATTGGCATTATCTGGAATAATATTAAATGGAACGGAGAACGAGTGGAATTGAAACACATGAACTGAAATGAGGTGCAACGTTGAACGAGAATTAATATGCACTAATTTGTATTATCAAAAAAATTGGCGAAAAAGCGACACCTTACGAGCCAATCTGATTTGTAATATCAGGGTTCATTATCACAACAAAAAATAGTGCTTACCCAGAAGCAGTTCTGGAAGGCATTATTTAATTACTGAGCCCTTCTGAAGTAATTCCAGAAGGCATGAAACAGAAGAGGTGAAGCACTATTTTGGAAGCATACAAATGTAGTTACTGCTGACAAAAGCAGAAAAACGATCACGTCGGATCGAAATGGAACTTACCGCAATTACTAAGCTAAATAATTCTAAATTTTTCTGATACTGAGGATATCAAATTCGACAAAAATTTTAAATCACTATACCCTAATGGATAAATAAAGGTAAGGTAACATAAAATATTGTATGAATATGAAATCTGAATTAAAAATTATGTACAAAAATAAAAGTTCATGAAAAAATATTTAATATAAAACATTGAAGGGGTAATACAGTAGCATTTCACAACTAACACAACTACTGTTTAACAAGATATCGTTAAGAGCCAACTACAAAGTAACAAAAACCAGTTAATAGAATTAAAAAAATTATACCTTATCATACAGCAAACATACATACATACGCAACGTTTTCAACAAAGAAACTTTTTTTAAGTAAATATACACAGAGAAAAAAATGTACAGTTATCAACAGATATTATGTTGCTGCTATTAACACAGGTTGGAACAACCAAATGTTGGTTTCCACAACAAAAATGTGTTAGTGTTGCAATTTTAGTTGCAACACCCACAATGTACAGAAATCACGCCTTAGTATGATTGTACTGACCGAATTTATTGGTTGTAGCAACCAAAATACACTTTTCAAATCGGTTGACAATAGTTTTTTCTGTGTGTACAAATTGTTTTTTTTCGATAGCAACTTACAATGGTTGTGCTGAGACCCCAAGATCTGGAAGAGGTGAAAAACAAGTTTTTTTTCTAATTTACTGCTTATCATTTTTGGATTTTTACGTTTCTTTTTTTTAATTTTGGTAACAGCACGAGCAATATCACGTTTTTAAAGGAACATATTCGAATATATTTTCACAAACAAACATATAAGGCATTCTTTATCGGTTAACACGCTGCAATAAAAAAATGTTGATAAAAAATGTGCGATATTTATTTATTTAAGTCAATGGAACATAAATTCCTTAAATTCCTTGTTCTGAGGACTTGTTCTCATTCAAAATTTATTCGGTTAAGAAATTTTTCAGATAAAGTTCTAAAAACTTTTTACTATAATTCGCAGGACTGTTTCCGTAGGAAAAAATATTTTCTCTTAACACTTGTTGATAAAAAATTGTATGATATTTATTTATTTAAATCAATGGAACATAAATTCACAGACTACGAATAAAATACAAAATTGTATTAGTAAAAAATATAAATATTACAGAATTATTTATATCTAAATATTATTCTTCTTGATTATTAAAAATCTAAACGGGCGTATTTTAACATTATCAGGCCATAACCGGGATTTGAAAAGCTTATTATACATTTCAGCAGGAACATAAATTTAAAAAGAAATTTTCTTCAGCTCATTGGAGTCAGCATCCTTTTTAACTAATTTGTAGCGTATTATATGATTTTTTCTGATTTTTAATTAGAAATTATTATTTTTGCATAATTAGCAATTAATTAGTTGGGCTTAAATGCAGATAAATGAGTCCATTTTTTATTTGCAATCACATCTAAATCTTTATTATTGTTGTCTCCAAAAATATAAATTTTAAATTTTCTTTTGCATTTAACGTTTTGCCAGTCCGAATTTTTCGCTGGGGTATCAATTTTTTTATGAGAATTAGCAATAGCAGCACAACTAACAAAATTGACAGATTTGTGAGCATTACGCAGACTTCCTCTTCGTATTCGGTTGTTATTTACATTTAATTTTCTTGTACCAAATACAACATCATCACTAACAGCAACAACAACAAAACACGATAACCATTATAAACTTTAGTATTACAATTAGCTGTAGCAGCATAATTTACAATACTGTCCGAAAAAACATCATTCTCACATCATTAGCACTTAGATTGCAATCAATTGACTCAGCAGCACCATCATCATCTATAGCAACAACGCTAGGCTTAACATCAATAAGATGACAATTAGAGTGATTACTACAATTTGAAGAAAACAAATTTGACGAAGCTGATTGACCTCTATGTGCATTATAAAGGGTGATTTTTTAAGAGCTTTCGCATTTGATTAAAAAAAAAACACATAAAATTTAGAGAAATGATTGACATCCGTATTTGAGTCGATAGATCGATCTAAATAATTCAATGTTTAAAGATGATTTCATGTTAATGTTGACCGGGGCTTCGCCTCAAATTGTTCGTACGCTGGGTCCAATTTTGTTACACTCTCTCTACAACATATTGGCCGGTATCTCCCGAATAAATTCTTCAATATTGGCTTCCAGTGCGTCAACCCACAAAAAATAGTCTAAAGGCGTTAAATTGCACGATCTAGGCGACCAATTAACCGGCCCCAAACGTGAAATAAGCTTTTCACCAAACTCGACTCTCAATTGGGCCACTCTTTCGCGTGATGTGTGGCATGTGGCACAGTCTTGTTGAAACCACATGTCACCCAAGTCCAGCTCTTCCATTTTGGGTAAAAAAAATATGTACTCACAGTAACGTTCATGTAACGTTCACAGCTTATCACAGTAACGTTCATGCCTCCGAAATTTAGTAATAAGCTTCCGAATAGCAGCCTTAGAAGGTCGCCCAAACTGGCCATAAACTGGAAGAAGTGTACAATGCACTTTCTTAACCGAGCATGTATATTGATAATAAAATTCAATAATCTGCAAGCGTTGTTCGTTTTTAAGTCGATTCATGGTTAATTTATAGAACAAACTGAACTTGTTTAACAGTAGCAAGTTACACGAAAGCAGCTGAACTGCCAAAAACAGTGTTGCCAAAAAGAAAGTTGCTACAAAATTACCCTTTATATTAAATTTCTTTTGGCTAGAGCATTTTTATTTTTTAAAGCCGAACTTGTTTGCGCGTGATCACTACTAAACTGTGACTTTTTTACGAAAAAAATAAATTTTCTGATTATTTTCACCAAATTTTAAGATATATTTTACAACAACAAAAATTGTTTTTTCCTCTTAAAAATCTTCGGATTCTCAAAACTGATTTCACTAAAAAAAACTTTTATGAGAACATTTTTCTATAAAAACACGAAATACTAAGAATATTTTCTTGCAAAGAAATCCTTAGAGTTTTAGGATTATTTTCTAGAGCAAAAATTCCATTAAATTATAGGCCCTTTTTTAAGAAAGAACTTTTTTTTTTTTTTTAAGTTTCGCAAAATTTTTTAGGTCCCCACATGCTAAGATTACGTTGTCTTTTTTTCTATAAAAACAACATAAAACTCAGAGGATTTTTCTGTAGCAAAAAAATCATTAAGAAAAAAAGTTTTTTTTTTCTTTTGGAAAAAAATCCTTCGAATTTACGAGTTCATCTATAAAGAAAACCCTTCAAATTTAAAATTTCCAATATCTCGACACTAATCAAACCGAAAGCTGCACCACTTGAAGCACTAACACGTCTTATAGCCGCTATAGTTGGATTTCATAAAATGAATCTAAAGACGTCAACTGCGAACCAGATTAGTTCCTTAGCAAAGCCAATAGTTTCAGCCACCTTCATTCTATGGTTGTTTAGTCCAAATCCGAAAAGAAAGCTTAAGATAAATATTATTCCGAAACGTTGTGTCTGGCCGTCCCCAGTATTCTATAACTGTCTTTTGGTATTATTAATATAAAACTCAATATTGAAAAAAAATAATACTAAACGTACCACATTGTGTTCTAAAATCCGGTATAATATTTGTCGACTTTTAAACAAATATTTTTCTTTAAAAAATGTTTTCTTTGACAAATGATTTACATACAATTTTTTAAGTTACACACAATGTGTGTAAAAAATGCTTACTTTTTTTTAGTTACTAAGTTATATGTTTAATATTTGTAAAAAAAATGTGTATAATATTAAAACATGTTAATATACTTAAAAAATTCTATATTTTATGTGTAGTATTCTAGACAAAATGCATAAATGAGTTATTAAAACATTTTATGCTATATATGGGTCTTGTGTATTTTTTAAGGGAAACTTAAACACTTTAAGCAGTATTTTTAAATACATTTTCTAAGATTCTAAGTAGTTGAAAGATAATTTTTTTTATGTTATATATAATTATTGCTATATATTTTCAGATATTACATTAATTCATGTCGTCAATGTCGTCAATGTGGGAGTGTGAACAATTTCCTAGTTTGTAACTTATTGTAAATTTTTTTTAAAAGAATCACAAAAATTTTTTTAGGATTTTCAGCAAATAAATTAAAAAACGTATAATTTTTGTACAAGTTTTTTGAACCTTTTTTAGTGTACTAATATTTAGAAAATATTATGTTAACTTTTAGCAATGATTTTTTAATTTTTAATGAACTAAGTGTTAGCAAAAATTTTGCTGAATCTGCTAATTTTGTTGCTTAAAATTAGCTCGCTGATTTTCACCAAACTTTTTTTTTTTTTTAGTGTATGAATCTAAAATTCCTACAAATTTTACGGACACAACATGTCATCTATTTAAATTTGTTATTACTTGGCCTCGAAAGTTAATGCATTTATAATTGTGTTTTATATACATAAAATATGCATTACAAATCGTTAAATATGCACTTACAAGGGGTGTCTTCCGATGGATTCTCTACGATCTTTATGAAATTTGGATATGTTATAAAGAAAATAAAAATAAGCGACATAAAGAGCTTTTTTATCCTATATTTCAAATATTTTAAATAAATGCCAACCCTAACTCACTTCATAGGCAATATTGTTACCAAAATTTTTGTTTTTTTCGAGTAAAACAAAACTGTGTTTAAAGAAATCTGAATTTCATTAGTTTCAGACAATACGGGTATCTTATTTTTTTTTCTTTATCACATTTTCAAATTTCATTAAGATCGGAGAGACCCCATTGGGACACTCCCCTTGTTAGAATTTAAAAAATATGAGTTTACTATTGATTTTTTCAAAAAAAGTTGTAACACAGTTTTCATATTTAGTATGTAAAAACTTTTTAAATATTTTAAAATTAGCGTTAATCACCGTCAGAAAGTTACACTCTCAACAAAAGTCAGTAAACTTAGGCACATTTTTGCTGGAAGGATCATTGCAGAAAATTGCTAATATCAGCAAAAAAATTAGTAAATTCAGCTAAACTGTTGCTAACTTTAGCAAATTTTTTGCTGATACTAGCAAACATCCTCCGAGCAAACATGTTGCTGACTTTACTGACTTTTATTTGAGTGTAGTAATTGTATTTTGTTCTAATGTTTTTGTTTTCGTGATAAAAAATATGTATACAAAAAAAAATATTTATAAATTTAAAGAAACAAATTTAAATAAAATATGTAATTGTGCAAAAAAGCGCATTCCAGAAAAATTTAAAAATTGATTTAAAAAAATGCAGTTTAATGCAATATATGAAAATAAGGATTTTGAAGAAAATTTAACACTTTTGATAATAAAAATGTTAAAAAAGATACTATTTATGTTTCGGAAAGCTTGTGGAATTTTGATTCCTGTAAAATGAATTTTCGATTTTTCTACCAAAATTCAGTGAAAAAATAATTTAAGACATTTTTAAACTTTTTCTTTATCATTTCGAAAGAAGATTTTATGACAAATTTTTTCATCTTTAGATTAAAGCACATATTTTAATAGCGAAAATAAATATGTTACCTCCGATCATTTGTTTAACAGAATTTTTCTAATAAAGTTACGGTATTGTGAAATATTCAAGAAAATTTTACATGCCATGGATAAACTTTGGGGAGCACTGCTGACACGAGTGTCATTGTGTTGCCAGCCCTGTCATAGGTAATACTTTTTCGCTATGCTGCCATATAAATTTTAGGCACATTTTGTGTTTTTCCCATGTACCCTTGGGTGCTGCAAAATATTATGAAAAAAACTAGACATAGTCAGATTTGTACCCTTCAAGGCTGGATCATTGTGTATGGGCCTCACCAACATATGTTCCAAAATTTCAGCGAAATTGAATGACATTTTAAGGTCTCTAAAAATTGCAATTTTACATACAAGTTTAAAAAAAAGTTTACATTAAATTTACAATGAATTATAATTACGTCCTTCAGGACTTCTCCATGAATTCTGAATCAAAATTTTATTACCTTTAAGATTGTAGAACAAACATTTAATAAATTTTTAACCTTTTTCGAGGTATTTGCGTTTATTGTGATTTTGGGAACAAAAATCATTATACTTTTGTATTTTAAGAGCCAGTGTGCATTAAAGAATAGTATATTCAATATAAGAATTAACGTTTAACTTATTTAACCCTTCTTCTTAAAGCATAAAATAAGCATTAATGACATACCCATTGCAGGAAGGATAACGCAATCCTGGGGATTTTCATAAAATAAGACACCAATTTTTTAATTTAAATAAATTTTCTTTACTTATATTATAGATAACATTTTTAGACAGAGTGAAAGTTCTATAGAGTAAAAGTTTTATAATATTAGACCAGAGGGTTACTATCCACCTCTAACTCTATCAATCTGCAGTCAAAATCTCAATCTGAGTCCCAAAATTAGCAGACCTGACGGCATTAGTTTGAAAAAAATTACTTTGGTGAAAAGTGGCAACCTTATAGAACATATGTTTAAAGCTTTAAGGCGCCACGTTGTTTAGTATTTATTTTTCGGAGCCAACAAAAATAAACTGTCTCAGTGAATTTGAAAACATGAAAAAATTGGTACTCGTTATGTAACGCAGTACTTTCATTTGAAAGGTCTCAGTCCAACAAATATTAAAGCCGAACTAAATTCTACTCGTGGGGACTTTACTCTTTCGTTTACGACTATAAAACAGTGGGTGCAGAGTTTAAACTAGGCCGTGCGAGAAGCAAAGACGACCACCGTAGTGGTCGAACAATTGAGGTATTTACACCAGCAACGGTTAAGAATATCAACAATACGGTATTGGATGATAGTCGGCTGAAGGTTCGTGAGCTAGCTGAAATGATAGACATTTCAAAAGAGCTATACATCACAATAAAGAAACGTTTTTGCATCGATTCCTTACCATGAATGACACATGTGTCCACAACTTCACACATGAGACAAAGGAACAGTCAAAGCAGTGGGCTGGAATGGGAGAATCGTGACCACCCAAGGCGAAGACTGTACCATCTGCAGGCAAGGTAATGCCGTCTGTTTTTTAGGATGCGAGTGGGATAATTTAATTGATTGTGATCAAAAGGGAAAAACAATCAATGGCGAATTCTATGCTAACTTATTGCTCTGTTTAAGTGACGAAATTAAGGTAAAAAGGCCGCATTTGGCGAAAAAAAAGTGTTGTTTTATTTAGACAATGCACCAGTTTGGCCATGGCCAAAATCAATAAATTAAAGTTCAAATTGCTTCATCACGCACCTTAATCGCCAGATTTAGCTCCCACGGATTATTTTATATTTCCAAACTTGAAAAATTTAATATTGACGTTAAACGCGTATCGAGCTTAAAGTATATTATGTTGAGAAATAATTGTTTTTCCAATATTTTTGTGTTTTTCCTTGTTAAAATTTGTAATCCGCATTATCGCGATGACCGTTATTTTATTTAAAAATTTTGCTCCATAATTGTATTTATCGCCAAGATATTTTTATAAATTTGATGTACAGTGTTCTATGATAACAAATTTAATATTATAATAATTTTTAAAAATTTCAAATATGTATTATATGTATAAACTTTATCTTTACTTAGCGAACTTAAAATTAAAACTCTTATTACCGATTTTTGGCTATATACACATTTATTTGAATGGATCTAGAAGAAGTGGAAAATTCAGACGTCTAGAAGTTGTAAGCACCTTTATGTACCTTATTTTTTTTTTCTTTTTTATACAAAATAATTGTTCAGATATGTATATTTGCTTTAAAAATGCTTTGATCGATTACAAAAAGAGATAAAAATTAAATAAAATTGAGAAATGCCGAGGATATACTTGTTAATGCTGCACATTTATTTAACATAAATAGCCAGTCTAGAAACGGTAATAACATGTCATTACTTTTCTCACTGCCATTAATGATACCAGCTTACTCTCGGCATTACTTTAACACAAATAATAAGGACTCACTAATAACTGGTTATTTTTCCCATTATTTTAATACTTATTTTTATCATTATATTAATACTGATCTCAAAATCTTTTGAAAATCTATCTTTAGACTCATTATATATTCAACTCTAAAGAGTTTTTGCAATCTGGAAAGTAATAATATTTAGTGCAAGCAGTTCATTTATGTTTTTGTCTATCAAGTATAAAATGTAGCTCAGATGTTAGATCGCTTGACTGACAACCTGGCGCCCAGGGTTCGAATGCCGTGTGATCACATTTTGCTAAAACAGATTTTTCAATAAGAAAAATATTTTTTTATTAAATTTAGTTTTATTTTTTGTCAATTTATTTTAAGACTAATTTTTTTGTCCATATCAGTAAGCATATAGGTAGACACATATTTTTTTTTTTTTTATTTTTCGTAAATTGTTTACTAATTTATGTCACCATTTTCCGCGACATCCCCATATAAAATTAGTGAGATTTGTAATGACAATTGTAAGTACTCAACATTACCAAACTAACATAAGATACAATATATTATTCTTAAATATCTATGTATCAAAAGCCGCGTTCAAACCTGCAAAGTTTTAATGAAATTTTGCAAAAAAAAAATATGGCAAATAAGTGAGAAACGGAGGTAATGTATTAAATTCATTGATAAAAATTCGAAATTAGAAGCACTTTAGAATCGAACTATTTTTGTTTTGTAGTGTTATAAAACTTTTTTATGCTGGGCATTTGGTGTGGAATAATGCATATATATACTTTAGTATACATTTGTATAGATCAATAAGGTTGGGTACAATAAAGTTTTCACTAAATTGGGAGAATTGATAATAGTAGGAGTGTTTATTCAAAATGTTTAAATAAATTAACATATATTCATTTGCATTAGGGCAGCCAGAAGAAATTTATTGTTATTGTAAAAAAATACAAATTTTAAAAGCAGATAATTTTCTTGGATTTTTTTTTTAACATTTGCAATATTAGTTCTTACCATGCATTCAAAATGAAAATAAGTTAGTAGAATAGTTAGTAAAACGTCTCGCAAATCAAGTATACTATATTTCAGTAAAATACTTGGTAAAATTATGTTTTCAGCAAAATTTTTAGTTATACTTATGCAGTCCTTAACTGTTTTGAACTAACATGTTACTAATGTTTTACTAATTTATATTGCTAAAAAAAATTGTGTCGATAAGCACATTAATAGTGTGGACGACAACCAGATTAAAAAATATAAGCAGAATGAAGTATGTTTTTCATACGTTAAACAATATTGTGGATTAAACAACTTAAGTTTGTGTTGTTACCCGCTTTATGAAAGTAAAAGTCTATTAAATAAATTAAAATAAAGACAAAATAAAGTATATAAATTTAATAAAGACTGTATTTGTAAACTAAATGTTAATAATGACTATTAATATGGTGTCATCAAATTGGCAATTTGAAATTGCAAACAAATATACGTTCAGGTAGACAGACTAAAGCGAAGGAAATACATCTTAGGTAATGTTTTATGTTTTGTTTTTCCTATTGCAAATAAAAGGTTGTCTATGTCATATTTTGTAATTTTTTCCTTTTGTCGTCATTTAAAATATGCCATCATTTAGACAACCATTGATGTAAATAGTGAAGAGATTATGTTTATGTTACATTTTTCATTAGATCTATAAAGTGACATTGGAATTCGTCCATTAAAACTCTTCATTAATTAAATGCAGTTTATCAAAAAATATTTACTATTAAAATTTCATTTTATTAATTAAAAAATTCATATGCCTAACGAAAAAGTCCTGTTAAAAATATCATTCTAATAGAATTTAATTCAATACGAATGAGACAAAAATGTGATTGAAGAGGATAAACGTGCGTTCTTACTCACTCAAAAATTAATTTTTTTGTAGATATAATATTTTGGGGTTTTTTAAAATACAAAATAAATGACGAAATTAAAGAGCGATTTTTAATTAAAAGTTCTCAATTTACCTTTATTTTTGCATTTGAATTTTTTCCGGTAATATTTTATTACGTGAACTTGCGTGATTAATCTTGATTACTGGAGGTAGGAACTTTAAATTTGGCATATAGTTCTAATATCCCTCAAACACGTCTGACTGGCGAGGTTTTTAAAAATGTTGAGATGAAGGGGCAAGTAGTGGAAAAGTCTCTATCTTGACATCCTGTAGAAAGCTGAAATTTAAAATGGTGCCCCTTCAAATATGGATTAATATAATAATTATATACTTTTTGGATTTTCCCTCAGGAACGTAGAGTCAAAAAAGAAAAGTCAGTAAATGCAGCTACATTTTTGTTGGGAGGATCCTTGGAATCAGCAAAAAAGTTAGTAAATTTAGCAAAAAATTTTGCTGATATTAACAATGTCTCTGCAAGGATCCTCCTAGCAAAAATGTTGCTGACTTTATACACTTTTTTTGAGTGTAGGTTCAGGATTTAAAAGGATAATATTTTCCCCCTTATAAAAACCTTAACTATAAATATCCCTGAAGTATGCGCATATTTGCTGGAATAATAAAAATGAGTGTTTAAAAAAGCAAAATTCAGTCATTAACGTCGTTCCCAAATCAAGATCTAAAATTTAAAACAAATGTGTGTTCTGGGGAATGTGCTACTTCCCACAAAAATACTTTTTCTATTGATTGAACCCATTTTAAACCTCTCATTTATCCGTTAGTATTTTTGCCGAAATTAGGTCTCAAAATGTAAAAAAAAGCTTTATCTGAAGTTTTTTGCGGGTCTTGCATCAATAAACAAATGGCGAAATATTTTTTTTTTTTTTCTTTCAGCTCCTTACATAAGCGCTCGGTGGTCTAAAACGCTGATTTAGGGTACCTTTTCCTTCAGAGCTAATAAGAAATTTGAACTCCAAATGCGATTGTACGCTAAAAATTACTAAAATAGAAAAAAAATGTTGCCAATAGATTGGTCGAAAAACTATCTTTTTATCAAAAACTTTAAAAAAAAAAATTAGTAACATAAAAATAAAAATGTATTCCCGACTGATTAAGATGGAACCAAAATTTTTAAAAGGTTATTAAGGTGTCAATTTTGTAAAAAATATTTTTTGCTGAGAAAAATGATAGAAACATTTTTGATATATCGCGTCCCGTCAAAAAGTTGTCAGTTAATGAAATATTACATAGATTTTAGTAAAGACATCATTTTAAAAACTGAATAGCTTTTGACTGGGTTACCACAAGGAGAACATTTTTGGACTGTTTTTCTCAGCTAAGACTGCTTCTTGATTGTGTAGTAAAAAAAAATACTTTTTAAGTTTTTTGAAAAAATTTTATTTGATCGACCACTCATTGCCTAAATGGTGAACTTTAAAAACGGAGGAAACAACGTTTTTTTTATAATTTTTTGGCTCAAAATTTAATGGTGAATTCAAATTCGATATAAATCAGCGTATTTGGACGTCGAGCGCATATAGAAGGAGTTGAAATTAAAAAAAAAAAACACAATTTATTTTTGATTGATGCAAAACATTTTAAAAAGTGATGATATCAAAAAAAAAAAATAGAACTACCCCGTGTTAAACACTGTCAAGGTACACTTTTTAATATTTCTGAATTAATTATGCAGTTTTAATTCTATATTGTACCAAAACTCCATAATTGTGCGGATATTTTAAATATATATATGGGCATTTAAATAGAAAGGTCAACAGTGTGAACAAATAATTCCTTCTAACTAACCTCCTAAAGATAAATACTTACATTTTATTAAATTAAACAGTCTTAGATTTCAAAAATTTGGGTTTCATATGACTTTGATTTTCATATGTCTTTGATATTGTACAAAAGACGTATGTGCCAAATTTCAGGAAGATTAAATATAGTCTAGAGGTTGCACACTATGGCCACTTTTTTCTCAAACTAGTGAAATTTCTTATATTGAAGTGCGTTGTTCTAATGAGCTTTTTATTCCTACAAAAACATAATTCATTTGCTAAAATTGGTGGTGAGTTTTAAGTTGCAGTTCGTCCGCATTTGTCATTGCAAAACAACAGGAATTGTGAAGGAATTATTTAGTTTTTTTGAAACTTCCCGGAAAAATGTTATGGACATGATTAGCATATTACAAGAAGACAAAGAAGAAGAAGAATGCTTCAACCAGAGCAGTGGGTAAAGTTTTTTCTTCTAAAAAAAGATCTTAGGTGTTGTTTTCAGATCACATTTTCCATCAGACGAACGCAAGTACTTTAACAAAATTCATGTAACAATGATAAAGTCTTCTTGCAATATTCTTTTCCATCATCATCAGCATTTAGTAACGAAAATATCGAGATTTCGCCTTCAGAAACGAAAAATGATGTCCAAGTTACTCTTTTAAAATGCTCCTCATTTGGAATGAAAAATGTTGCCCTCAGTTGTCCAAGTTAGTATCAAAACTTTGAACGAAAGAGTTGCTGTTCCAGTGAATGGTAATGATTTTGAGTATTTACTTGTCATTGCTGTTACTTTGAAAGGCACTTGTGAACAGGTGGTTGAAATACTTATTTGGGAAGTGAACCAATATTGGCGATGTGACAATATCATATAGTTGTGATGCAAGCGGCAGATTTTAAAGGCAATTCTATTATTTCTGTAATTGGTTTGCCATTAGCACACCAAAAACTAACATGGAAAGGTCTGCTGTGTCATACCATCAAATGGTCCTGACACAAGACAAATTGTAACTAGATGAGCATCAACGAACGATTTGAATATGCTACAGCTGCTGAGTACTTAACCAGATGAAGATGTCAAGAAATGGTTTAATATCAGTCTACGATTATGGATGTAGAAACCAAAGCAGACAGAAGGTAAAGATCCCTTCGGTCATCTACAGATTTGGATACAATTTGGAAAATAATCTCATATACAATTTTTTTTTAATATTAATTGTAACTAACATTTAATTATCGTAATTTTCCCTACTTTTGCAAAAGTTTCAAAGTGTGCAACCTCTAAATGTTATTTAACCATCTTAAAATTTGGCATATTTTACAATTTATTTTTCATTGACATAGTACAATTAACTCCAAAAAATGCAAACGAAGTTAATATAGATCTGTAAACGAGAAATTTTTGATTTGTTTCTATTGATATTCTTATGTCACGTTCGTCACAGCAAAACAACATTTAATTCATTACTTCTGCGTTGCTGGCAGCAGGTGCTTAAAACTCACAATTTAAATCTGGGACGTATCAAGAAAAGTTATTTTTTTATTGAAATGTAAACAATACAACGGGGGGCAGCAATATAACCACCCAAAATAGAGAAATTTTTTGCATATAAAATTTTGTGTGCACGTTATTGTTTTGTTTCTAATCCGATTTTCAACATATTTGTAATCTGCTAGTACAGACCAACAAAACAAGCGCTTACATGTGTGGGTTATATCTAACAGTTCCCGAGATATTAATATTTGTAAATGAGATCTTTCAAATTTGGTCCAACTCTGGTCCAGTTTATTGCGAATAGTGTTACGAAACCGGTGCAAATTTAATTTTAAAACATTGGCTATTTAACTAAATAAATTCTTGATTTTTTTTTTTTTTATTAATTAATTATTAATATTCATATAATTACAAATTATATAGTATTACCCTAACCGAGGAGCACTAGCTCCTATTATTTTTAAAGTTTTACGTAAAGTTTGTTTGCAACTGAAGAGTCAATTAAAATCCATAGCAATATTTTTTTCAAACTTTTTCTATCGGTAGTTTAAAAAACAAACTGTAGAAATATACGTTCTTTGGGCAGTAGCTAAATATTAGCAGTTACATTTTGAATTCTACTTTTTCTCCTTCAAAAAAAAGTTCAATAAAAGCGAGTTTTGTTAAAAAAATTTTTGATTTTTATATACTTTTCTTGCCAGACGCTTCTAAAGTTAACACATGTTTAAGACAAAAAAAGTATGCACGCCTTCGATTTGAAAGCGGCTATATGTACTACCATGTATACCTAATTAATTGGCTAGGTCTCTTCCAAGCCCCGCTTTAAATGTAGACATGGCAGCAAACAATTTTAAAAAGCCCATTTTTTGGATTTTTTTGGGAATTGTGGGATTGCTTACAGCAAATCATAAATTCGGATATAAATTTTACTTTTCACTATTTAAGTCCAAAAAATCAGTGCATTGTGTCTATTAATAAATATTTTTTTGAATAGTGAACATTTCCATTTTAACAAAAATTAAATTTGTACAGTCCTATTAGGATTACCCAAGTTTTTGTTCTACCAAGAGTGCTAAATTAAACACTTTTTAAAAATATCGTAATTTACAAGTAATTTCCCTTCCAACGATACCAAACTCTGTATGATAACTCCTTAACAGGAAATCTTCAAAAAAAAAAAAACAAATGGAGAGCACTCAAAATTATAAATGCCAAAAGTTCCCTATTTTGGTTGCTCATATTGCAGACCCCTAAGGGTCTGAAGGGTTCAAAATTTAAATTTTTAAATTCAATATTACTTCACTTATGCCCGTTTCTAATTAAATTGCAATCGTACAACTAAGTCAGAAGTGGCCGAATTATTTCCAAAAATTTTGTGATATGTCCCACTGTGTGTCACCAGGCAAATATTTTATTTTTGAGCAGTAAAATATTGATATTTTAGATCATATATTTTTTACGTAAACATCATCCTAAGCTAATAAGAGGAAGAAAAATGATCGACATATTAAAAACAGACCCACCCACTCAAGTCGCAAATAAAATTTCATATATTGCGCTAAAAACACAGACCATCAAAATCCAAAAACTTCAAGACCCTGGAACTAAAGTTTACTTTTATAAAGGTTTGATATACGCTAAATCTGAATCTGACCTGAGAATTCCTCTATTAAATCACATTTTCGAAATGTCTTAACATTAAGTTGTAAAAAATTCGGGTTTTCGCTATATTCGGGACGTTATAACATCACGAATTGAGTTTTAAAACACATGTATAATACAGCCAAAAACTAGTAGTTTTTGAAAACTTCTAGTTTTTAATTTCAAATTTATATGGAATTTAATAAGTAAATATGAGAAGTTTTTAAAAACTACTAGTTTTAGGTTGTAATTAGTATAAATGTAGTATTATTCACAAAACTTGTTATATCATCTGCAAGTCCTATTTGTTGGAATTCAGCGCACATCATACCTTTTGAAAGGTATACTTTAGTATCAGGGTCGACCTGTGTAATTAAATTAATGTAATATAAATGCTATCGATTGTAATTCTCAAAAATAAATTCTCCACATATAATAAATAAAGTTTTTTAATTTTACAAACAATAAAAAAAATGTTATGTTTGAATAATTGCTAGTATTTACCTAATAGGAAATTTATGTCACATCACGTTACTTAACGTCATGTCCCACACTATGGGCTGTAAAAGAAAAAAAAATAAAGGTTATTATTAATTCAGCAGATCGTAAAACAAATATAACATTTTTCAAATCATATTAAATAAATTTGTTCAAAAGATTAAGGAACAGACGAACTTCTATTTTTTGTCACGTCACGCCACCTTCTTTACTTGCTTATATTTTAGGGCAATGCAGTTCGATTGTTTTCTATTAAATATAGAGCTTCTTATGTTCTACACAAAAATACAAAGAAGTAAAAAAAATATCTGTGTTTCCCTGTTTTTCAGCTCCTTGAACCGTACTACGTACCGGAATGTGACTGTAGAAATGCCCATATGTAAAATAGAAAATCTCCTTTTAAGCGAATATCTAAAAAATAAAAAAAAATAAATTTAAATCGATCATATATATTTTTCAAAGGATTGATTAACTTTGTATCTGTGATATGAGACCCAAATGCAATACGAGACGATGTGTCTCAAAATCAAATTTTTTGTTGCACTATATAATGACTTTGTTTTGTTGTACTGTACATATGTACATATAATTATGTTTTAACCCACGTAAAGACAATTGTCGTCTTTGTTCGAAAAACAATTTATTTGTTCATATATGAATTGATAAAATATATGATAAAACAAAACATTCACAACAGCAATTAAGTGCAAAAGTCACGTTTTGTGGTGTGCCATTTACTAATTGTCCATAAAAAAAATAAGTTTATTTTTATTATATTTTTTTATTGTTTTCTTCTCTTTATTTACG
The DNA here is from genome assembly GCA_021234595.1 of Delia radicum. Lineage (NCBI taxonomy): Eukaryota > Metazoa > Arthropoda > Insecta > Diptera > Anthomyiidae > Delia > Delia radicum. Next base: position 199,319,644 of record CM037853.1, read on the forward strand.
AAGTCATTATCAAAACAAAAAGACGACAAAAATAAAACCAAATTTTTATTTTTTTTTTAAATATACATAATTAAAAATTATAATAAGAAAAATTTGGTATTCATGAGGCAGCTTTAGTACATAGAACTTATGCGGAATAATTTTATGTAAGGCGAAAATATTAGACCATAATTTAAGTTTTAGATAGAGACACTCCTTAAAAGTTTGTTTTTTTTTATACATTTAAAGTTAAGTTGCTGTTAAGGAAGACTGGCTGTTAAAAAAGTGTCGAAAAAAATGTAAATAAAAACAAGCAAATTCGAGTATTTTTCATAAATATCAATTTATTGGGCACAACATTAACATTTCAAACTTGGGTTAAATTACTTCATTCGCGATGATAGATTACATAGATACCAAACTCTTCTTCTTATTTTAAATACATTTTTTTTTCATACACACTCAAATATTTTTTGTATAATTATTGGACGTATGTTAAACACATACACCCAGAAAACATACTCGGTAGTAGCAACCTTAGTTGTAGATAATCGAATGGTTTGGTTGTACCTAAATAATTTATTGTTAGTTTTAACCAAATTTACGTCGAAGCAATTGAAATTATATTGTCGTGAGAAAATTTTTGATGTTTTAATCGAATGACTGTTATCATTAGCAAGAAATTCGATTGACAACAAATACAGTTGCTAATACCGAGTCTGTTTTCTGGGTATTCTAATGCGTGACGTACTCTGACAGTAAAGCCAGAATTAGTTTGTATGTTCTGTTCTGTTACGAATCAGCTGTTTTGTTTCTGTTCAATTGAAAGTCTATATGTGTAGTTAGTTTTCACTTTGTCGTTCTGTTCTGTTGCGGACAAATCTATTGAAAATAGAATTCAACGTTAAGTGACAGCCAAAAGTGCGTATGTATTGGTTTGTTGTGAAATATTTTTCTCAATATTTGAATCAGGGATGATATAGTTGGTACTATAGTACTTTTTATGGTACTATTTGAACCTGAGATGTACCATGATACTAATATGACTCATTTAGTACGATTTACAAATTTTTATATGTATGAATTTCTTGGTCCCTTTAAAATTCAATAATTATTAATTCGATTTGCAGTCCCATATGAACAATGAATTAATTCGGAACCAAACGCCGTGAATTCAACCAAATGATTTCACTGAGTGCGACTGATTACAGATGATTATATTAGAGTTTTATTAATCGATTAAACCAATTATTGAACTCAATCTCTAAGGGCCATTATTACAACTTGCCAATAGCTAAAGTTCGGATGTTATCTTACAGATAATTAGTTTTTCGTTATTATAAGTATACTTTAAGCTAAAAGTGACCGATAAGCTAAAGGGAAGATATTGTTGATTTTAACTTTAAATGCAAGGTTTATGTGTTTAAAGTTGCCACATTTTCTGCTCCATAAAGAAGAAGAAGAAAATACCGAATTTTACAACCAAATGATTTCACTGAGTGCGACTGATTACAGATGATTATATTAGAGTTTTATTAATCGATTAAACCAATTATTGAACTCAATCTCTAAGGGCCATTATTACAACTTGCCAATAGCTAAAGTTCGGATGTTATCTTACAGATTATTAGTTTTTCGTTATTATAAGTATACTTTAAGCTAAAAGTGACCGATAAGCTAAAGGGAAGATATTGTTGATTTTAACTTTAAATGCAAGGTTTATGTGTTTAAAGTTGCCACATTTTCTGCTCCATAAAGAAGAAGAAGAAAATACCGAATTTTACACCGAATTTCACAAATTATTGTTTGTTTGTATAAATAAATAAAAGTACGTTGCCACTACGTATTTTTATAAACCAATTCATAAACCAATAATCGGTTTTTAGTTTGGTGCTGCCACATTATCAAAAATATTAATTTTATTTTATTGGGAAGTTGTAATAACGAAAAACATTATAGCTCACTTTATTCCTCACTTTAGCTAAAGTTACTAACATTTACTTTAAAGGCAAGTTGTAATAACGGCCCTAAGGGCTATAATTATTATTAACTAATTTTGATTTTTAAAAAAGTAAATAATAAAAATTATAAAAATGTGAAATTGAATTTGTTTGCTACCAATCACAAGGATTGAATTCGCAAAAAACTGTGAGAAATGTAATTCAATACAGCAAGATATTAATAGCACATTCAAAAAATATTAAAAATTTGCTGAATTTAAGAAAAAAAAAATTTAAAAAACTTTTTAAATCAATATCGGCTAATTTTCTTAGTACGCACTGCTCGTTTTTACATAGCTTTATGTACATTTTTCCGAAAAGTTTGGTATTGAAAAGGAGCAAAATCGGTCCAGCGGTCCAAAAGTAATGAGTGACAATGTAAAAGTATCTCTAAAGTTTCCATACAAATTGGTGTATAATGGACTGTATATTATTAGAGTTCATTGTAGTGTCTGGTGTATAAAATATAATGTCATATTTTTCCACCAGACGCTAAAAGGTGTATAATATTTAAAATTCACCGCAAATACTTTTTCTCCACAAAAATTTTTTTTCACCTCAAAAATAGTTTTGTTACCTCAAAAATGTTTTTCACGACGCAATTTATTTTTTTACACCTAACAAAGTTTTTCACCTCAAATTTTTGTTTCCACCTCTTAACATATTTTTATTAATATATTTTTGTTGTTTCATTTGTAATTGTTCATTTTGGAGGGTACAAAGATTTGTTTGTTAATTTATATTTAATTTTTTTTTATACTTGTGATGCCGAAAAAGTACTATTTTATATGCAGGTTGGTACTATTTTAAAATCGCATTTATCATCCCTGATTTGAATATTTTTGGTTTGAGTTTCTTTTACTTTGTAAAACAGCTGATTCCTCTCACAGAAAAAGTAATTACAAAATATTACCTACAGAACAGAACGACACAGAACGGCAACAGAAAGTAACAACTAATGAGGACTTAATTGTGAAAGACTTGGAGATCTATGTAATCTATGTTAGTGATGGAGTAAAAGAAAGTTTTTAATTGGGACTATGGAACTCGAAAACCAGTTCAGAAAATTACTCGATACATAGACTAGACAAATTCATATTTATTTGATTTTGGTAATTTTTTTCATCATTACCATTCTGAAACCAATTTGTAATCTGAGTAATGCTAGGTAAAGTTAATTGATGTGTTTATTGATAATAAAAATTGAAGACCGTAATATGAATTTCTAGTTGGCTACAATATAACAAATTAACCGGTTGTTAAAGTGTTTTAAATACTATTTCGTAATAATACACCCGATTTCAATAGCCTTTGCGAAATTTTAAAACGCCGCGTCAAAAAAATACACATTTTTGTATATTTCGAGAGAAGTTTTTAAATAAGCTTTTTTGGAAATATTTTATTTGGTTTTTATAATCATATAATTACAAATTATATCTTATTACCCTAACCGAACACTCGCATTCAGTGCGTTGCAGCGAAAACAGACCAATGCCTCTGGTCTGTTTTTGCCATTGAGATTGCACACGTGTGCAGCCGAGCATTATCTTGATGAAAAAGAACTTTTTTTTGGCCATATGGGGTCGCTGTTTTTAAATCCTCGTTAAATCGGTCCAATAAGTTGGCCTAATAGTCGCCGTTAATTGTTTTTCCCTTTTGAAGGTAGTCGAAGTGGATTATCCCGCGTGCATCCCAAAAAACTGTTGCCATCAACTCATTGGCCGACAAACTGACCTTGGCCTTCTTCGGAGCTGGTTCACACTGAGAAACCCATTCTTTAGACTGCTGCTTGGTCTCCGGAGTGTTTTAGTGGATCCATGTTTCATTCACTGTTACAAAACGCCGCAAAAACTCATTCGAATTTTCGGTTAAACAACTACAAACAATCCAATTTGTCACACGATTACGCTTATGGTCAGTTGAGATCAAACGCGGCACCCATCTTGCCGACAGCTTTCTTAAACCCAACTGAACATTTAAAATCGACTTTTATCCTTCGATCGGCCAACACCATATCGTGGATTGAGCTCAATTGGCCGTCCAGAACGTTCAGAGTCATTTGTACTTGTGTGACCACAACAAAAGTCAGTAAACCACTCTTTTACCATTGAAATCGATGGTGCAGAGTTCCCTTGGTTGGATTGACGATTTTTTTTCGCAAAAAATAATGTTTAATGAGCACTCGAAATTCAATTTTTTCCATTTTTAAAAAAATCCACGAGGTTGTATATTTTAAACAGCTGTTAAACGCAAAGTAAACTACGGAACGTGCTCAAAATTTGACAGCAGTCTATTAACAGGTGATATTTGTTCGAAAAGTTCGAAAAGTCACGGACTTATTGATCCGCCCTCGTAACATTCAACGAAAATTGTGTAGCCATTGTGTTTACTTTAGAAAGTAAAAATAGTGGTTAATTTATGTGTCAATTGAACAAATTATTTTGAAATTGGTCTATATGAAAAACTTCTAAATTTGTGTTGTAGTGAGTTTCAAACCCACAGCCATACAAACAGGCTATGATTCGTAACATCACCTGTTAGCGAGTTGAGCCACGGTCGACACAGCGATGAGTGTGGTTAAGTAGAAATTTCTTTTGCTTAAATTTAAGTTTATTCCAATACACTTAAATAGGGTTTTCTTTATTTTTTTTATCACAAAATTCTACATATTTGCTTTCAATCAAATCTACTAGACAAATAGTCTACTGGCTGGAACAAATTGCAGTTGCAACTACAAAGTTCCATCAAAAGTATTTGCAAATTAAAGACAATTATGACTCAGATTTCTAGTTAGTGTCTAATAACAGGCTGTTGTAGCTACAGGTATAATACGTAATTATGGTAAATACTTAAAGTTTAAATAAAAAAAACAAAAATATATTATGGAAACAAATCAATAACGTTCAAATAAACCACAAATTATTTATAATTGAACAATTTAATTAAATGCATTCAATTATTCTTAAATACCTAAAGGTACCCATACACTTTGCTATATTATTGCAAATAATATTGCCAGTATTATTGTCATTTAGCCCTACACTGTGCAATAAGATGTGCAAAAACAAAAAATTGGCTCATTTTTGACCCCACTTTCGAACCCCTAAAAGTGAGATTGGGCAGCTAAAATGTGACAAATCTGTGACACATAAAAGGGAGACACGTCGCGAAACTGGCATAAACGAAGACTTCGGTGTATTATAGTGTGACAATTTCAGCACAGTATCCAACCACGTGATTATTTAAATGGTTGCAAAACTTTTTCTGGTTTATTCTTGATATATCATGTAACTCGAGAAAAACTAACATAATACTAAAGCGGTCGAAAGTAACTAGGGCTGTAACAGTTGAAACTGTGAATAAACTGTGATGTGTATAAAAAATGGCAATCGGTGCACAAACAACCAATTCCTTGTCTGTAAGACAGCGGGTCTAATACTGAAATGATTCAACCAGAACCGACTTTGTGACTGTAGAAATTATCATAATTGCATGTGCGACTGGCGGAAAGTTGATACAAGATTTTTGGTTTATTAAATTATCTTATTCAATTTTGTTCGTAAATTTTTTGTCTAAACTGAACACGAAATAATAACTTAGATATTGTAATAATGCATCCAAATATTTTGAAAACTCTACTAATTGTAGACTTTGAAACTTTGATTTTAGGTCTTCGAATTTTTTCTAACCATTATTTTTTTCAAAATTGAGGATAATTTTCTGCGTTCGCTTGATTTTCCTACAGTTTTTCCCTAACTTTCTCGATTGCTAAAAGGGCTTAAAATTAGTTTTTTTTATACTTTAGTAAAATATTTTAATAGTTCTTGGCATTTTCTTTGAAAATCAAAAGGGAAATAATTTTAACAAAAGTCCATGCAATAAAACTATTCTAAATGACAATGTTCTGGGGTATGTCCAAGCTTAGGTCTGTGACGTGTCACATGGGAGCGCCTTGTTAAATTGACAGTCCCGTTCCATATAGAGTTATCGGTTTCACTTACTCTTAATTTCCCATAGCGTATAGTCTGCAAAATTATAAAATTTTGAGTCCGACCAAAGAGTTCGACACAAAAACGGCGATTGTACGATTCGTGCTTCTGTTATTTATTAAAAAATAATTTTTTTGGGACTTGTACAATATTATAAAACCAGTTAACGTGACAAAATTTTTTAGGTAAGTTCAGTGACTGGATCGGTCCGGATTCTTTCAGTAACCCGTATATAATATGGAACATGCGGAATAAAAAGTACCAGGTAACATGCCAATTATGTTTAATTTGTCCTGTTACTTGTCCGCCTATCGCAGTTTAATGATATGTCACGAAATTATTAATTTTGTACAAGTCCGTAACATAAGGCATTGCGAATAATCTGTTACTACCCTGCGGGTAACGGACCAGTCATTGGTATGGTCACGTGACTAGAACTTTGTGTGTATGAACCAGTCCAAGTTTCGGTTCTGTTATATGAAAGTGACCGGTACTTTTAACATGGGCTTGTCATAGGAGGTGACAATTGCTACCTTTTTAGCACTGTGTGACGTGGCGAATAACTTGACCAAGGTAACCTATCACCGTACCGACTGAAATGAATATGCTATGGGACAAGTTAGAAGTAGGTAGTGTCAAAGTATGACCATTTTAGGAGTTGTGTGACATGCAACAGAACCAGTGGTTACAAAATTATCACGTGACTGGAGAAAAATTTTTGAAGGAAAACTAGTCACATATTAAGCGCAATGTGTTTTGTAATAGGGGTAGTTTAACTGAAATAGTTTAGAGACGTACCACTGCACTGGTCTAAGGGGTACATGTCGCCGGGCATGCGAAAAGTACTTAGCAAGTAACCTGTTACTTTTTATTCAGCGTATGTCATATTATGTACGAGTTGCTAAAAAGCCCGTCCGGAATAAATCACTGCACTTTTCCAAAACAGTGTGTCTTACCGCCTGTTCAAAAAAACCTTAAAAAAGGCACAACAAAAATCAATTTTATAATTAGCTTATTTTGTCTATACCCAACAAAGAACTTAGTTTAAGATCGCGAATATCTGGCAACCCTGGTCACAGTTCCGTGTTCAGTTCTTTTAAACCAGTGGAGTGTTACGTCTTCATTTTTCTGTCACATAGTCGGTACAGATAAAATTCCTTCAGTGTTATGTCTGCAGTGTAGCAGTTAAGTGACTGAATCCTTTGGCACTAATTGCCATGTTTTCATCCACTGCTAATAGTTTTGAATAAATTCAATGACCAGTAATACCTTCAACTGCAACGGCTCTAGTTGCTTCATTACACTTTGATGTTATGTTACTTTTTCTCCAGTTACATGATATATCTGGTAGCAACCAGTGAATGTTTTGTCACCATAACTATAGTCACGTGATTGGTCATTTCACCAAAATTAACACTTTTTGGTGCACCACAATTTTGGTTTCGCCAGTTTCGTGACGTGCCCCCAAATCATATATCACAGATTTGCCACTTTGGATCAATCGACCCTTCGTTTCCCGCAGGGTAGTGTTTTACTAAATATGTTTCATGAGTACTGTGATTATTATTATTTATATTTCATTTTAAACTGGTCCTGCTACATATCAAATAATGCCTAATATGAGACTAGTTGCATACTAGATGCATTCAACTCACTCTGTTGCGTATTCACTTAAACCAGTTCGGTGATATGTTATATTCGACAAGTTCTCCGACACATCTAAAAGAGCACAAAAGGTGGAAATTGCCACCTCATATAATTGCCAGCAACGAAACTATTTCAGGTTCATACAAACAAAGTTCTAATCACTTGACTATACCAGTTTCTGGTATATATCCCGCAGGGAGGTTACAGAACAACTGAAACTGTATTATAAAAGGTTTCAATATCTGTTCTATAACCGATTCTTTTTATAAGCAGTTTGTCCTATTCGCAATACGTTCTTTACCTCCAATCAAGAACAGGTTGCTATAGAACCGGTTCTAGAACCAGTTATAGAACTGGTTCTGGGACAATGAAACCTTATATTTAGACTCACAGGTACCAGTTCTGGAACCGGTTACATATAACCGGTAGTAAAAGAAGCGTTTATAAAATAAGTTCTGATGTAATCTGTTCTGAACAATTCTGCTGGGTCGCTTTCAAAGATATAACCACCCGACTTATAGATTAAGAAAAGTAATTTCTGACTTTTGCAAATAAAAAATCATTGTGTATAGCAAATCAAGTGCGATCTTGATGAGTTGAGTTCAAACCAAATACAAAATGCTAACATTTTCAGAAATAATCTAATTATAACCAGTTTATTTACAAAAATGTATCATGAACACACTCATGGAAATAAACCTGAAAACAATTCATTAAAAGCTACTAAGAATCTGTTAAAAATTACGCTGTAAAAAAGACTGCTAAGATTAGCAGATTTTTTTTTTTACCTAAATATTAATAAAAGAAGAACAGCAAATATAAAACTGTAAACTTTAAAAAATTATTGTTATATTCGAGTAGAATTTTATTTAATTGAAAATATCAATTTACTCTGCTACTATTATGCCCGTAATTTCAAGCAATATTTACCTACCGGTGCTTAGATACCTACCCGATTTTGTTCGTGTATACGGGTAGATATCTAAGCACCGGTAGGTATCTATTGCTTGAAATTACGGGCATTAGAAAAACTTTTACTAAATATTTGTAAATTAGAAACATCAAACAGACACTGCAATATCAACAAAATATTTGCTGTATTTAATATTTATTACAATTCTTAAAACTATAGAAAATTTTCTAAAAATTGCAGATAGCTGATTTCAGAAGGACTGATTTTTATTCGCTTAAAAGAACTTGAAAATTTCACATTTTTAATGATTTTGTATGCTTATTTCATCATATTTATTTGCTACTTTCAATTAATTAAAATTAAGTTAAAATATAACTAAATATTTGTAGATTCCATTTTCAACAAATTTTTAATAGTTTTAGCAAAAATTGTTACTCATTTATTTCTATTAGTGAATATCGTCACCTAAAATGCCAAAGGACTTAACTAACATATTTACCTTTTTGCAGGAGAAGTAAAAACCGTTCACATATATTTTAACAATATCGTTAATAAAACTGAGAGTTTTACTTACAAAATCAAATATGCAAATATGCGCATTTATAGCAAAATATGTATCAAAAAATGTCAAAATATGCATTTGTAGTAAAATATGTAAAATATTTATTTATAGTAAAATATGCAAAAAATTTGCATTAACAAATCGATGCCATTGTGTTGCAAATTTGTTGATTCGCAAAAATATTTGGTTAACTTTTTCGTACACTCATAATAATCCATGCTAAAAATACGAAAAAAATGTCAAAACAACGAAAATTTTCGTAAAATAAACAAACTTTCGTGTATTTTACAAAACTTTTTTGTATTTTGACATTTTTTCGTATTTTTATGCATGGATTATTATCACTGTACAGCTAAAGACAACAAATATGTATTTACATGAACTTCCGAGCCCTAGTTATAACTAATTTAACTATATGTTTAAGATGCGTTTTTAAGCGATTTACTTAACTTTAAGCATTTTAGTGACTTCAATTGAATTATACTGTCGAACAAATTTAAGTTCACCGATTGCATCCTAAATGAGGGAAATATAAAAAAAACTATCAGTAGATCAAATCCGCAAAGGGTTTTAAAAACTTAGCTTTCATTTCACTTTTATGGTCTTTTAAAGTTGTTCGGGAAAATTTTTCAATTTTTTTATGTACATATTTTATTAAAAAAATCTACCCAGACGAAAATTGAACGAATACATATATGCTGAAATATATGTATTCAAATTAGAAAAGTCACGAATATAAAATCCCAAATATTTATTTTGTTCATTTTTCATATAGAAATACACTGTATTTTAGATATTGACAAAATTTAACTGGAAAATAACACTTTTTTTAGATATGAAATCTATATAAACAATCAAAGAAAAATATTTTGTAAGGAACTTGATTTTCTCAATGTTTTAAAAAAAGAATATTCGTTACATCTCTAATTAAAATACATTTAAAAAATTTTCCGAAAATTAATATCAAAGAAATTTTGAAAATTAATTTTTATGAACGTTAGAAATTAGATCTGTTTTAACAAAAATCCATTGTTAAAAAGGACGAAAGCAAAAATTGGCGTATATTTTTTAAAAATTATAAAAACTATAAATATTACTTATTCGTCTCAGGTCCTCCTAAAGTAGGCAATAGCTATATTCGAAAATACAACTCAAACAAGCAAATAACTTATTTGTTTGCATGCAAACTTAAATATCACTCATACGTCTGGGCCCTTTTGATTTCTTGAATACTTCTTGAAAGTATGTACCAACAAATTTTGTTATGCACCACTAGTTGTATACGCTATACTAATTATACGAAATATTAATATATCACTCATTCGACGTTGGGTGTTTTCCTTTATATAATAATTAGCGTTCCTAAAGTATGAAACAACAAATTTGGCCCTTTAGATTTTTTTATGATGTAACATGTAAAATTAAAAAAAAGTCCAAATTATTTACTTATACAGTTTTTTTAAGTAAGAAAGTTATATATTAGAATTATAAAACTCTTTTAAACGAGTTTTTGTATGGATTAAATAGCACTTAGCAATAAATTTGCTGTCATCAATAGAAACAATATTGAAAACTTATCTCGTATATAATTTCTATGGTCTTTTGAAATTGGTATTATTTAGGCCATTTTTCGATTTTTTTAATATACACTAAACGTTCTATAAGTGCTTTAAATGTCGGTATACTGTAATTGTCACCCACTTTAATGGTCTGAAAAATTGATTCGTGTAGTACTTTAATTGCCTTTAAAGTTGGTAAAAAAATAAATTTAAAAATTCTATAAGAGTCTTTTTAAAAAATTAAAACAAAAAAATATATGAAAAAAGTTGTTTACTAACTAGCACCCAGTAAAATAGTAAAATCCAAATAACTGGTTGCAGAACGTCTTATACTGTATTATAACAGGTTCTAATTTCTGTTCTGCAACTGGTTCTTCTTATATGGAGATTGTCCTATTTGCAATATGTTCTTTAACTCCAAACAAGAACAGGTTGCTTTAGAACCGGTTCTGGAACCAGTTCTAAAACTGGTTCTGGGGCAGTGACAACTTACATTTCGACTCCCAGGAACCTATCCTAGAACCGGTTACATGTAACCGGTGGTACAAGAAGTTGTTCTAGAATAGACTCAGAGGTAGTCTGTTCTAACAAATTTTGCTGGGTATGCGTTAATTGTCCTTAAATTCTAAAAGAGTCTTGTTTTATTAAAAAATTTAAACAGGTAGGTGGCACTTACAAAACGTTTGGTGTATTTTAATGATATATAATACTCAGGCAAGAATGGGACCATATAAGAACATATATCACCATATATGGAATTGTATATGAACATAGATGTATAAAAACATATTTTTAAACTACTATCGAGTTTCAATTAAAATATTTGTTGATTCAATTCAAAGTTTTATTGAATTCAGGTTAATTGAGGAAATTTTAGTATCAATTTAAATAATTTGCAACTATTTAATTGATTTTATTTTCAATTAAGATTGTAAACTTATCTATTAAAAATTTAATAGAATATTATTTCAAACAAGCTTTTAGTACACTCATAAAAAAAGTTAATTGAAAATCTTGTTGAAGGTCTATTTAAAACAGTTAACTACCATTAAGCAATTTTTTTGCTGACATCGCATTTTTAGCAAAAATTTTTGTTTAACACTTTTAGCAAAAAACTAATTCTGAACTAATGTTAAACTAATTTACGTTGCCACCAAAATTGTACTGATAAATATGGAGAACCGTAAAAATACTAGATGTTAATGTTGCATCTTGTATGGACGAAGTAGAGAAAAAGAAAAGATACAGAGAAACACAACCGTTTTAAGGCTTACACAAAATACAAGCGAGAGTTCGTTCATTTTCTCTTGCATACTACACGTTAAACAAATGCACTCATGCGCACCTAAAAACTGTGAACATTAATAAAATAGAAATGAATAAATTAAATAAATGAATTCAAAAAAAAAATTACTGTATGAATGATATTTGAAAATTGAAGATGCAGGCAAAAATAAAATGGGCCCTGGTGCTACTGCACAAAACAATATTTTGATAAATTGAGGATGCAGGCAAATATAAAATATAAACTAACTCCATTTTTTAGAGGATTGAAGTATATGATCCCGTTTTATCAAATTACGGCCAAAAAGTTATGGTGTTTTAAAAAAACAAATATAAAAATCATCTAAAAGGTAAACAAGTGCTAAAAATCGTTATTTTCTCGAAATCTGCTGAAATAAACTTACTGCCCTAGCAAAAGTGCAAAATTAATTCCTAAATTTTCTCAGATTTTTGTACTTAATATGTGCCAAATAAAACCCTAAAGTCCAATCATTTATTTCCTAAGATTTCTTTAAAAAAAATTTTAAAACTTTAAAATTGAAAATTTGAAAACAGTTTTTAAAAAAGGATGACCCTTTATCAATATTTTGAAACAAGTTACGAAAACACAAGATGAAAAATACTTTTTATTTGAGTTTCCTTAGAGTTACAGAATACAAAAATATTTTTATAGCAGATAATTTTAATAAATTTCAAATTTTGGTCTTTAATTTCTTGATTAAATGGTCTGCAGTAGATAAGTTGCCGGGGAAAATTGTAATAACTCGGGTGTTTTTAACCGATCTATGTTTTTATTGGTTTATTACAAAGACAATTCACTACGAGTCACTACTCTTTAATTCAAATTCGTTTTAAAATATCAAAATGTTTGACAAAGTATAAAAAAGTCAGATTTTCTACTTGTAATAAGATTTTAAAATTTCAGGGCCGATGCGGCACGTCTATCCGATATCCGATTATCCAAATTTTTGAGGGACGTAGTTTAACACCCAAATAAATATTTCCAGGGGTTAGCCCGGTAAAAAAACTAAAAATTTAGTTTTCTTAATACAAGCTTGGAGAACCGTAATATACATACCCAGTCAGAAACTGCATGTGGAACAACAAATCAAGCACTGGCATACCATTGGCTAACCGAGTAATTATAAATATATTACTGGCAGAACAGTTCAGTGGTATATAAAAAACAATTGCCAAAAGATTGGCTGGAGCCACTACGCCAACTTTGGCAAAAAGTGTTTTCCAAGTACTATCAAGAAAGAAATTATTTTATAAAATTGATGATGCTTCGTTTAAAAAATATTGTAGTAAGAAGGTTCCGAATTCGATCCCGGCTCAAGGCATAATTTTTTATTATACTTTTTAATATATATTTTTTTTTACAAGTTTAATATAATTTTTAAAAATAAAAATTATGTTTTTTCAACCTTTAATTGTGCAACGAAAATGAAAATTATTCAAGTTCGAGGCCATATTCTATATTTCTTTATTAGGATATTGTCCTAACAAATAATCTATAGAGTTCTTGTTTTCAAATTTATTATTTGACCCTTTCAGGAATGTGTTGATAGATCTATTTCTAGGTTCCAATCATCAGAACACGTTTTGAAAGAGGTAATAATCCCATGCAAAACATCAAACATTCATATAAACTAGTTTTCTCACTACATGAGAACTCGAAGTTAAAGATTATCACCATTGATCAAAAAATAAATTGAAAACTTGTTTTTTGTGGAAAATTTTAGAAAGTTCCCGAAATAAGGATTCGGACTGAAATTTAGTTAATTACACAGGTCAACAGCAAAAAAAGGCTTGACTAACCACTATATAGATTTGATGCATCATGGCTGCCTAAGTACAAAAATGGTAAAATTTTTCAATTCTATGGATAATTTTTTTTTTAAAAATTTTTTAAGTAAAATTGACAATATTTTGAGACATTTCTCCACTTATGTTGTCATAACTCAAAAACAACTAGTCCGATTTTGTTAAATTAAATTTACAAAAATTAAGGTTTACAATATCTTTAAATAACGTGTACAATTTTTTTAATGCAATCAATAGTTTCAAAGTTATGAAACAAATTGTTAGCAAAAAAAAAAAAAAAATGCTAAAAAAAAAAAAAAATTTGAAAAACAAAAATCTGGAAAAAATCGAAAACTGCAAAAAATATTACTTTTTATTTTTTGTAGTAAAGCTACATATCATGCGAATTAAACTAGATATGGATCATAAAAATCGATGCATGCTTTACATTTTTATTTACAATTAATTGAAGGTATCGCATATTTACAAGCACTGTAGAAAATTGTACCTACTATATAATGAAAATGCAGAACATAAAAACTCAGGTGCATTTTACGACACGCATTTTGGCAAAACCCCTTTGGGAAAAACCTCTATGACATTTTTATGGTTCTAATAATTAAAAAAAAATAAGTAATAAACAAAAGATTGTTTAATTTTTACGATTGCGGTAGGATAGTAATAAAACGCTCATAAATGTGCGTGTACGCTGAAGTGCTCTTATTTTCCGTTAGCTACCTGTAACGGATGATTTTTTTTTTTTTCATAAAAGTCCTTAATGTTTTTTAGGATTCTTGGGAATAATAAAAAATTTGCAGCACACACAAACTGTATCCACACAAAGGGTGAACGATACTGAATTTGGCAGTTCAATGTCAGAAATTGAGAAGAATGCATGGGATTCGTTTGTATGGGTTATTCAAAATTTCTTAGGAAATAACAAGGGTGATGATTACGTTGCGCACGTTGAAGAGATGTTAACTCACTTCCAGAATCTTGGATGCAACATGAGCATCAAAGTACACTACCTGCACAGTCACTTAGATCGTTTTCCTGAAAATCTAGGAGACTTGAGTGAAGAACAGGGCGAACGATTCCACCAAGATATCCGGACAATGGAGGACAAATGATGGCTGATTTTTGCTGGAGTATTCAGAGTAACACTTCGTTATTCAACAATAGTAGAAAATCGACTAAAAGAAAATTTCAGAGTTTGTAGTTTATAATACATATTTATTTATTTATTTTCTTGTTTTATTTATTATAATAAATGTGAATAATAAAATATAAATTTTCTACTATTTAATTTATTTATTTATTTACATTTAAGCTCATCCAACACAAATGTCTTTCCGAAGAATAGAATCAGTATATTCTAGGTAGGGTTTTGCCAAAAAATACACGAATGTTACTATGTAATGCATTTTTGATGTGAAAATTTGTACATAGCATGGGGAAAATGTTTTCAAAATTCAATCAATCGAAAGAAGAACATTAACTACTCAATTTTATGTATATCAGACAAAAAACTAAAATTTGGTGAAAATGAGCGAATTCACTTAATTGTGAATAAATTCGAAAAAAATCAATCGATTTTTATGATCGATATCTCATTTTGTTCCTATTACATGTGGCTTTGCGATAAAGCAATAAATCTGAACGATTTTTTTCAATCAATCGAAAAGAAGAACATTAACTACTCAATTTTATGTATATCAGACAAAAAACTAAAATTTGGTGAAAATGAGCGAATTCACTTAATTGTGAATAAATTCGAAAAAATCAATCGATTTTTATGATCGATATCTCATTTTGTTCCTATTACATGTGGCTTTGCGATAAAGCAATAAATCTGAACGATTTTTGCCGTTTTCGATTTTTTATGATTTTTTTTAAAACAAAAAAATTTGCTATTTTCACGTAAAAAAAATATTTTTTCCCTCAATTTTTTATTATAACTCCGAAACTACTGAGCCGATTGAAACGCAATATATTAACGGATTAAAGGCTATGTAAATTTTTCTAAATTTATTTGAATAATATCGGACTAATTTTTTTTTAGTTATCATTAATTATGTGGAGAAACGTCTAAAAAATTTATAATTTTACTTAAAAATTTTTAAAAAAAAAACCTCTCCATAGAATTTCAAAATTGAACCATATTTGTACTACTGGGACCACAATACATCAAAATTGTATAGTGGTTTTCAACGCCCCTAAAATTTTTTCAAAATTGTTGCCTTGTGTTATTATTCGAACTTTAATTTTTTTCAAATTCGTTTAAAACTGTGGGCTGTAAGCAACTTTGCTCAAACAAATTTAAATTTTCCCCGCTGTGCCTGGGTTCGAATCCCGGCGGGACCACAAAATATATACATAGATTTTTTTTGTTTTATTTTATTTTGTAAGATCTATTTTTAGACAACCTATTTCATGGTTTCACCAGCATTTTGCAGACTTTGGAAATTTATTTTCCCCAGTGAGTGTCCGACACTTTTTGAACAGGCGGACCTTTTGGCTACCCATCAAAAAATAACCTAACTTTTGTAAGCAGTAACTACATTTGTATGCTTCCAAAATAGCGCCTCACCCCCATGCATACAATAAAGCAATTACGGAAGGCATTCTGGTGTGCTTCCCGAAATGCCTTCCTTGAAGCTGTGAATAATGCTTACAATGAAGCAGTAAAGAGTGCATACATCAACACACAAAAAAGGGCCTTTTATTTCCTACGAAGACATGAATATAATGTTTTTGAGCACAAAAAAGTATTAGACACATATTTTTTTTTCACGACAACATTCTATACAAATTTGGCATGCACTGACGTGTTTTATATTCCAGTGGATGCGTCTGTAATATACCATTCAT
This sequence comes from Delia radicum, assembly GCA_021234595.1. Classification (NCBI taxonomy): domain Eukaryota; kingdom Metazoa; phylum Arthropoda; class Insecta; order Diptera; family Anthomyiidae; genus Delia; species Delia radicum. The sequence continues at coordinate 199,336,254 of CM037853.1, forward strand.
TTGGTAGACATTTGCTTAACGTCTAATTGGGTAATTTTTCTTCTTAATCACAAAACTTGTGATTGCGCTCCTAAAAAATATACATGTATAATATTTATATGTCCTCTACAACATATCCAAGCTTCATTAAAACATCCTGATTCCGTTAAATCTTAGAGTGTGATTAAAAAGTTTCTGTATAAATAATTATAAGCGTAAAATAAAATAAGGCAAAGACCCTTTCAACGTGTTTGATTTTAAGAATTTTGTCTTCTTGGAGCAAAATTAATGACTAATAGAAGGCTCTATCTCCTCTAAAACTTCGAGTTCTAATGAGATCTTTAGCCAAATCGAAATACTAGTATCAACCTAGCTGATATATTTGATTTGCTTTATTTTTGTAAATATACGGAGGTTGAAAGCTCGTTATGAATTAAAAATAACGTTAAAATAATCTCGATGTATACACAAACAAGAACTAATAAAACTAATTGTTTTTTTATATAAAGAGAACATTTTTGTCTTCAAAGTTTAGTAACGTCATAATCCTTGTTAGGAAAAGACCCTAGTCACGTCTTTGCTTACTAAGAAGACGAGAAAGGATCAAAATAAATGATAAATAGGTTATTGTTAAAGCTCTGCCAATTCTGGAGGCAATCACATTTCTAAAACTTCATGTTCTGATGAGATATCTAGCCAGATCGTATTACTAGTATCAACCTAGCTAATATATTTAATTTGCTTTATTTTTGTAAATATTCGGAGATTGAAAGCTGGTTATAATTTAAAAATAATATGAAAATAATCTCGATGAATATAAAAACCAAACAAACTGTAGTTCAAGAAATATGGTAAAACTAAAAAAATTGTGAAATCATTTGAGTCGGATTGAATAATTTGGCCCAAAAAGAGCATTTGGACAATATTTGGTAATTAAAAGTGTTTTGGACAAATTTTTATAATCGCATAATTTTTTACGAGCTATCTAGAGTGACTCTGAAAATATAAATTATGGTCGAAGTCTAAGGCTAACGGTAAAGTCATCTTAAAAATGCAAACAAAAATTACAAGAAATCTCCAACCAAATTCCTGGGCTTGCGGCAACAGAAAAATGCTTTGTTTCCCGATAATCCCGGGACAGGAAATGCCAGGATGAATTAACAAAATGTTGTATGAAATATTTTATTGCCATCATTTTTTTCAGCATTTAAACGAGGATCGCACAAAAGCCCGGCGCATTTAAGTAGAAACTACTGTACGTTGGAAATGACTAATTTTACATTAAGATGTGTATTACTTTAATTACGTGTAAGTTAATCCACGTTAGCACATTAATAAGGAGTTTAGACAGCGAAATTAATCAACTTGATTAACGTTAATCCTCCTTTTTAATCTTACTCGTTTACATATTCATTTTTCTAACAGTTAAAACTTTAACTTGACAGCTAAACTATTAACTTTGTCAGTTTAAAATACCAAGATGGTGCCTATACCGTTCCGACTAGAGAAACAAGAAAAATATCGTCCTTGGCATACATTTTGCAGACTGCACCAACGTTTTTATGCAACAGCGTCTTGACATTAATGTTCTACTGACTTTGTATGTATATTTATTAGCGTTGCCAACCGAAATCATATCAAAACACAGAGTTGCACACAATTAGTAGTATAAATACGGTGTCGTTTTGAAATAGTAGACATATTAAAACTTGGATTAACTGTTAATCAAAAAGTTTAAAAAATCAACTTGTTTAGTGATTGATTAAGTGGTTTATCCCATTTTTAGTAGATTAACTTTTCTGTGTAAATTCCCTATAACTCTTTTGTTTTGTTCAACGCTCGTGTTTCATAATAAAACAAATTTAAATATATTTTATTGTTCAACCTGCTGGAATACCTGACTAGTTGTTGTTATTGTTTGAATGAATGGATGGCTCGTTGATCAATATGCATTTGCATTAGTTTAATGAGTCATCCAAGTCTTTGTCACACTATACAAGTTCATAGAGTGGGCCGAATTTCTTGATTTCTTGAAGCGTAAGTGTACAAAACAGAATTGAGGACGTTGGCATGTTTGGGAGTTACAAAAAATGCAAACAGTTTTGCCCGTGAAAAAAAAAAAACATTAAATAAATGTTTGATTGTTTTAACCCGTTCACTGACCTTGAACACTACAGTGTACACATTTAAACAAATTATGATAATTCAAAAATATTTTATATTTTTAATTAAACACGATATTGATCATTAAAACATTAAAAACAGAATCAACTGTTCATCGCTGCAATACAGTCTCGATATTAGTTAAAACAAATCCGATTTTTTAATCAGCATTTATCTACGAAAAAAAACCCGTTTGGTGTATCTCCTTAACTAACAAAGCTATAATCTCGCACTTTGGCCCATAGCTTCATGTAATGACCTGAACAAAATCAAACATAACGTTTTTGGTTATTTGAAAGTTTTAGGGGTAAAAAATGGCTGAGATGTTTCAAAAATTCTATTTCCGGTTACATTTTTTTAGGGTATGGCATATATGTATGTAAACCAGTTTCTTTCAAATTTAAGGGCCCATAACAAGAATCTGAAATCAAAATAGAAATATATCTATAAACAACAAGTCGGTACTGAAAGGGTTAAGGTTGTTGATATAAAGTAAAAAATTTATGTATACAAATCTTAATTTTGTTAATTCATTTTAAAATTCGTAAAATGTAGCCCACTCTAAGTTATATACCCATTGTGGTTTACCTGCCTTTTCGATGACTACTACTCATCGGTAGTTCTGCTCCTCTAATCAACAGTTGAAGACAATGAATGCTACACAAAAAAAAAAGCAAACACATTAAATTAAATACAGCACTAACACTTTGGACTCTAAAGTGTTTCCTGTTGATATTATTTTCGCTATAATTCTAATTGTTTTGGTCTGAAAACTTGTTGTTTGTTTTGAAATTTCAGAATTATTTAATAGAAATTTATGCTAATTTTAAACATTGATTTTTCTAAATAGATTTTATATAAATTGCAAAAATAAAAAATAAACAACAAACAACAAAATAAATATAATTTAGTGGAACGAGGTTTTAACTCAGCCCAAGAAAACTAAACAAATTTTTGCTTTTATACAGTGGAAAGTGTTAGTGGATACATTTTAGAAAAAAACATATTTATTATTAAGTTTTTTTTGATAATTGATAATTTTTTGAATATTATTCTGAACAGACTTGGGCGATGGTAATTACATTTTGCAATTTGTGTAATTTTCCTATATCATTAATCCCTTCAGACTTACACTCACACTTGTGTACTTTAACGTTGGAAAAAAAAATTGTAATATTTTCTATACCAGACAAGGAGTTATTTTTTTTAGTACAAAAATATTGTTATTATACCCCATGTCTGGCACATATTAGTAAAATTGCAAATTTTGCAAAGAAGGGATTAAGCTCACAAGTTTGAGCGTAGATCTGCTATTTTTGTTATTTCCAAATTTAAATATAAAAACTCATAAATATTGTAGGCGGTTAACAGGTTAATCGACAAAATTGACGATTAATCGTTTAAAATGTATTTCTTTAGTTTTTTTTTTTAATGAAAACACAAATAACAGGCATCACGTACAACATATGGGAAAACAGTGGACATTAGAGTGAGGCAAGTTTCTAAAAATAGAACTGTTGTGTTGTTGGAGTTGTACTTCTGAGATTATGTATGCAAGAAGAAAAACACCGTGTATTGAATAAAACTAGTTTTAATCATAACAAAACTCGACCTGACGATAGTTCTGTGCGCTAAAGCGCTCTGTCTAACGTGTAGTGCGAGTGCATGTGGCATTAGAAATCAGTTTATGTATACCACGGTCAGTGATTGCACAGAAAATTTCATATAGACGCAATCGAACAAATAAAAACATAACAAATATTACATTATTCAAAAAAAAAAAAACAGGGTCACTGACGAAGGTTCAATACCAGAAACTGCGCAGTCTGATTCAGAAAATTGAAAATTTACAATGTAGTTATGATTTTAGAAAATACTCTCATTCTTCTCTACCACGCCTTTCACAGTTTTTTTTTTGTTAAATTTCAAGTAAGTTGACTGCACTGGTTTGTAAATTTTACTGAAGATGATTCAAAGCATTCTGCGTTGGTTTAATGAAGCATGCCTTAGAATCTTGTCGTTTTATTTTGAAGGAATCTAAAGGTTCTTATCAGTGGGAAATTTTTTTGGCGTTTGCCATTAAATGCCACTTTTAAAACTATTTTGTAAAAACTACATTTTTTCGGATCATTTCCACGAAAAGTCATTTTTGCTAATTTTTTTTTACTTTTCGTTCCAAAGGTCTGTAAAATATAGTTAAAACCAATTTTTTTATATAAGTTGCTGGAAAATATTTTAAAAAATGTAGTATTAGGGATAAACTTTTTTGTTTCGAAAAAATACATGGCACCACCTTATGGACAATTTTATACTGATGATAAATATCGTTGTTTTAAGTCAATTCGGAACAAAAACCTTCCGCACCGAAACCATTTTCTAAAAGATTTTTTTATTTAAATATGTATTTACAATGTCTATGTGTGTGTTGGAATAGTGGGAAAATATTTTTATTTATAAAAGTATAAGAACATAACAAAAAACAATTTAATTTTATATAAAATGTTCAACTTTTTTTAAATATCAAAACTTTATTGCGATTGAATTTTTAGCCACATTAAACTTTTTTGACATTTTAAACTTGCTCTGGATATCAGATATGATCAGTGGAAATAAAACACAGTTTTCTATTTAAAATCCCAAAGAATCTTCCAGTTTTACCATTTCCAAAATATGCGGATTTCAAAGAACGGCTTGTAAAACAAATTATTATAATGACGATTTTTGTTTGAAATTGTTCCAAAATCTTTTTTTTTTTTTTTTAGAAATATAAAACGAATTTAGATAGAAAAATTACGATCACCAGTGCTGTAATTCGACTCCTGGCTCTAGTTAGCTATATCTTGGTTAACCGAATTAAACACTTATTGTAAAGAAGATAAAAAGATACTGGAGAAGGAGCTAATCCGTATGGTACTCTTTACAATAAAATAAATATGACAGCTGCCGCTGTCACCGCCGAACGTCCTTATTTTGTACACATTTTCTCTCATATCGACAATATTTGAACGTCATGTTCGCATTCTGGGCCGATACTAAGGTAGCTTTATTTCGGAGAATTAGTCTGTTACATGTTATATGCTTGATATCAATGAACTTTTGCATTAAATCTATGATATGTCAGTTGAATTCGTTAACAGAAACTTAATGCAGCTTTTCATAAAAAAAATATATTAATAAAATTTAATGAAAAATGGTATACTATTTATTAAAAATTTTATACGGCTAATGAAAAAGTATCAGTAAAAAGAGTTTCGTTAAAACTATGATGCTTTTCAATGAAGTTTAAGAAATTTTGTATTCATATTGTGAAGAAAACTTCATTAGTTTAGTGAAAAAACTTTATTAAACTCGTCCAAGGAATTCTGTAAAGAATGTCCCCTTATAATCTGGACTCATAAATTAATAACATTTTAAGAAAAAGCGACACATACAAATATAGAAAAACTTTATTATCTTAATAAATGTAAAATTATTGACCAACTTTAAAGGTCTACCCAAGTTTAAAGAGGAGCTAACACCAAAAAAAAGTTTATCATTTAACTAAGCGTTTAACTTTATATACTCTGATAGAAATTTGTGCGTAGTATTAAAGAATTCCTTCATTAATGGAATGCATATTTACAAAAAAAAGTCCCAAAGAAATGTTTCATTAAATCAATGAAATGTCAATGTTAAAAAATTTTAATTAATTGACCCAATGAAAATATATGAAATTTTTTTTCATTATTTCTAGCATAAACGTTATCAAAGGTTTATGTCTTTAATGACTTTAGTGGAGAGATGAAAGGTGGGGAAAGATGAAGGGCTTCAAAATTGGCAATACTGTCATTGCGCGAGATGATAAGTCTTAGAACAGTTGTTTCTCGCCACCTGATGAAGAGTTGGTGAACTTATTAAAGCTTCTTGATCATAGCTCTGATTCATTATTTTACTTCGCTGGGGTTAAGTGCTATGGGAACACCGATGGTGGTAGCTTCGATACATATGAGGTATAGAAAACTCATATATATATTATTTTTCTTAATTGATGTTGTCATCTCAAATCGTACCCGGGACCATCTGTGTAACAGTTCAAAGTGCTAACCAATACACCACAACGCCCCACAATTTCGTTTATAAAATTATGAAAAAATCTTAAAAAATTTTAATGAAAAAAATTAATTCAATAAATAAATGTTCAAGCTCGAGGTCAGTTTTTTATTATATTTTATTCTTAATTCTAAATCTAAACTTATACATTTAACGAAATCTAAAATTATACATTTAACGAAAACATAGACTTAGATCACTGCATTACAAATTCATAAATAACAAATATAAACAACAAATAATATACTAAGCTTACATGAGTAACAACCCTATGGGGAATGAGGAGTCAATTGACCTAAAAGTGACTGGTTAAAGAAGGACTTATCACAGGACTGGTATTATTTAAACTGAAGTGGTATAATTTTATACTGACAGTGTCAATTGTCCTAAAATTACCAATCCTGTGACTGGTAAAGGGAGAACATACCACTTAACCAGAATGCTTATTAACAAGAAAAAGCCAGTTGGCCAGAATTTTACCCATTGGAAGCTGTTTAGTTTTCGTTTATTTTTATGCCCATCCCTATGCCCATGTTTGGTTAGTCCTGTGGCATGCCACTATGTGGTTTAAAGCAGGACAAATGTCCCCTCCTATGACAAGCCCATGTTAAAGTTGACAGTTGTGTACATAGGGTAGGGTTTAGCAGAGAACCGGTCTCTGGCACGAAGGGACCGATCCTGTGACACACGCAGGACCAGTCCCATTCCCCATAGGGAATAATCAAACAGTATAAACAGACGACTCAAACATCTTAAAATGTAATATTGTACTAATTAATAATATTTCTTTTGTTTATGATGTGCCTATAGCTTTGCGCCCAGTTTTCAGTGTCAGTCTTATAATTCATTCTGTTCTCTATCGGTATGTTTATTATATGTAGCATTTTTAATGTATAGCGTCTGTTGCTTTCCCCTCTCTTTGTAGTATCACCACATTGTAAAAGTTTGGTGTATGCCCTTTTACTGCACAGTGGGCCGACATATAATATCATTAATTAGTACAATATTAAATTTTAATACCTTTGTGTCGTCTGTTTATACTGTTTGATTATTGTTACTTGTGTAAGCTTAGTATATTATTTTAATATAAACATTTATGAATTTGTAATGCAGTGGTCTAAGTCTATGTTTTCGTTAAATGTATAATTTTAGATTTCCGAAATATCGAAAAGTGAAGACTTAAAAATAAAATATAATAAAAAACTGACCTTCAATTATTTATTGAATTACAACAAAAAGGTCGAAGTAAAATGTGCACTTAATTATTAAAAAAATTAACACTATTAATGAATTTTCATTCAGTTAATGAAATTGTTCCTTAAATCAATATTATTAAAATAATAATAATATCAATGAATCAATTTTAATTAAATCGAGTCATTAAGGAAAATTCTATCAGTGTACGCTAGTAACACAATAACATATTTGATATCCATACAACCATATCAATTGTATTTTTCCCCTGGAATAATTTTGATCACATGTATTTATCGAGAAAATTCAAAACAAATTTTTGCAAAAACTGCTCCATAAAAGATATTTATTTATAGTGTCCGACATTTGGTTGGTATTCGGTAGTTTAAAGCATTATGGAGAAATTTGGTGAATGAAAAATGTTTATTGGGCTGATTAGATGTGATTTTGAGAGTCAAATTTAAACAAAAGTCCGTAGTTAAAGTTTGGCCAAATCGAAAATAGTTCGGTGGCCGAACTCTTAACTTTATAGCTAAATTTCGGCTTTTTCCTTAAATTTAATACATAAAATCGAAATTAATCGGCTCAACAAATATGTTTCCAATACCAAAATTTATCCTCGTTGACTCTAGAAACTAAAAAAAAAACACGAATATAGTTTTTTGGCCGACCTATTCGGTCGGACTTTATTTATTTATATCTTTACGCAAAATTGTTCTGAGACATTCAAACTATATATAAACGAAATAAGCACTTTTTGGTTAGATGATTTAGTTAACCAAACTAAATTATTATATTTATAAAAAACTATTGCAAGAAATGTGTTTGTTAAACCTACTCAGAAACGTATGACTTGTTTCGTCAGCGCAGCGTCGACATCTTTCTGCTGGTTTTATCGTATCCCAACACAGTTTTTAAAAATCAATCAAACTTTTTATTATCCACATCAAATTTACCTTGTTTTTTGGTTTTTATTACAGGATATGTATGAACGTTTACATAACCGGATCTCTTTCCCTACTACTACTACTACACTCAAACATACGATAACAGCAACTGTGTAACGCATCCGTATTTGAACAGTCTACTATTTAACCCTCTCAGTTTAATCATCCATGCACAGTACAAAATTTACGCAATCAAAATCAAAGTTTATCGAATTTTCTGTTTATTTTATATATTTTTTTTTTCTTCTTTAATTAAATTTAATTGAGGTAAATAAAACCAAAAAGCAAAAGGTGTGTTAATTGCAAATAAAACTAAATTACTTACATACAATACATTCGTTTATTTTGTTCCTTCAATAGTTTGTTCGTGCATTTGTTCCCTCACAAGGGAATTTTCCCAAGCCTTATATGACGATTTTGATGAAACTTTGATTTTGGGATACACAACTAAGTAAAGCAAACTTTTAACAATCGAAATCAGTGATTGCAGAGATAATTTGTCTAAAGTCACGTTTTTTTATAATTTCGTCTATTCTTGACATTTTCCCCGAAGTAAAAAACAAATTTATAAAATAAATAAACCAAAATAAAAAAGCGCCATAAACATCAGGGATAGTTCACAAAAATGGTGTACATTTTGTTTTGAATCACATTTCAAATTCGGCATGCAAGGGTTAGAATACCTTCCCTGTCAGTGCATTAGTACAGGGGACGTAGTAAGTTACAATACAAAAAACCTGTAATATGTATAGTTTGTCATGACCATCAATATGATACCCTACATTAGAGGTACTTGGCTTTAAAGAAAAGTCGTGCCGGAAATCAATTGAAAATTAAAACTGTATTTTATATGATGAAAAAATGTTACATGTCGTAGTAGTTTTTAGTCTTTATGATAAATTAATCGATATTAAAGCTTCATCTACATTTACCTTCGAAATCCAGTTTAAACTAGATTTCGATCATATGGTAGTTTATAAAATGATATACGAACTAAATTTCGAAATCTAGTTTAAACTGGATTGCCAGGATAATGTAAATGCAGCTAAAGATGCCTCAGGGTAGCCTTCATAACATTTACCACAAATGCGTTAAATGAAAATTTTCGTGTGCCGTCCACAGTTTGGAAGCGAGATAGCTTCAAAATCAAAATATCGTAAAATTTCAAAAACTAATTATTTTTAAAAAAATATAGTTTTCAAAAATCTAAAAAACCAATTTAAGTTGACTAAAACTCTTTATAATAAAATATAAGTGAGATTGAAGCTTTATCTTTAATAATAAGTCCTTACTTTAGTCCAATGACTCAAAGGATTTTATCAGTATTCCTTTAAAGGACATCGTCTTAACTTATAAACTAATAGACGGATTTTAATGTAATTTTACAGAAAGAAGACATTAAGTATTAATTAACGTGGAAGTTTGAACAATATAAATTGAAGTTTAGATACTTTTTCGCCTAATTTCGGTTTTTCCAAAAAGCGAAAATCCCGATATCTTCTTAAATAGGAATAGAAAAAAAAATAGTTTTTTCAGCGTGGTTGTATCTTGTTAAGAGGAATATTTTTTGTCTATAACTTCTATTTTATATGCTTTAGGGTTTAAAATGCACCCTAAAATATTTTGGCACATATCGCCTAAATTAGGCAACGATAAACAATTTTGTTGAAGAACTAATTATTTGTTTTTCGAGTGGAGCACATGGTATGGATATTGTTGCAAAACATCGTTTGCCAGTTAGAGGGTTACCACTTGATCAAGAACTTCTAGCACACATAATAAACGCTTTTGAAAGTGATTACTGCAACATATTTTTCTTCTTTAATAGACTTATTAACTGTGAGATATGAAATAGTTTTCAAATCTAAAATTTCACATTTCAAAAAAAATATTTAACAAAATCCTAAACATTGAGAAAATTTAATTGTATAACTTCGTGGAATTGTTAAATACATGTCAGAGAACGAACATACAGAATATTTTAAAACATCCCCCGGTGCACTTGAGTATTCCAAAATTTTGATTTTTGCGGATTTCGAGTAAAATGTGTTTATTGGTAATAACAAGACCACTTTGTTGACATAAATTATTTAAAATCGATAATTAGCTACTTTTGTTTTATCATTACTCAAGGGTTGAAAAAATAAATCTTTTAGACACGTAAAAGCTTTGCTTACTATACTCAAAAAAATAAGTTAGTAAAAAAGTTAGTAAAACGTCTTGTAAATCAAGTTTACTATTTTTCAGCAAATGTTTTGCTCAATTGGTGTTTTCAGCAAAAATTTTAATTATACTTATTGAGCACTTAACTGTTTTAAACTAATGTTTTACTAATATTTTGCTATTGTTTCACCAATTTATTTTGCTAAAAAAAAATTGTGCTGATACATTAAATGTGTGAACGCCAACAAAACTGAAATATATACGCAAAATAAAGTTTATGTTGCGGCATGTCAAGATGTAGTAGAGACAAGTAAAATTATACTAAAAAGTACAACTCTTGCAAGACATATAAAAAAATCAACCCTGGAAGAAGGTTTCTGTATCTGTTTTTAATTCATAATAAATCAAAAGGACGCCAACAATGTGTATCGTATACATATAAATTGCGGATTAAAAATACTTAATTTTTCGAAGTACATTAAAAAAAAATTAGTAAAGTCAGCAAAGAAAGTTGCTGAGTTAGCAACATTTTAGTCAGGCGTGTGCTTGCAAAAAAATTGCTAATGTTAGCAAAGTAATTTACAATACATTGACGACATTAATTAATTTTATATCTGCAAATATATAGAAATAATTATATATCACATAAACAAAATTATCTTTCAACTAATTACATCAATTGTTGTCTAAATATACAACCCTTTTTTATGCAATAAAAAAAAACAAACATAAAATATTACGAAAGATGTGTGTCCTTGTCTTTCGCTTTAGTCTGTCTACCTGAACATATATGTGGTTGCAATTTGACCATACTACATTAAGAATCACTGTAAAGATTTTGTTTACAAATACACATTTAATGTTTATTAAATTTATATATTTTATTATGTCTTCAATTTAATTAATGGACAATTACTTTGACAAGCCGGTGACAACACAAAATTCAAGTTTTTTCTTATCCACATATGTATTAACATTGTTAGCGCCCTTTTGTATGATTGAGACATATATCACAAGAATTATACTCTTTAGTATCATTTTACTTGTCTCTACTACTTCTTGATATGCCGCGACATCTACTTGATTCTACGTATATCGTTCAGTATGGTTGTCGTCCACACTATCAATGTGCTTATCAGCACAATTTTTTTAGCGAAATAAACTAGTAACCCACTAACAAAATATTAGTAAATTATACCTAAAATTATAGCTGAAAGCACAATTTCACCAAAAAAATTTCTGAGAAATATTACACTTGATTTAAAAGACGGTTTACTAACTTTTCTACTAACTTATTTTTTGAGTGTATCGCCTTATAAATACAGTTAGTACTACGATATTTGCAACTTAAATTCAATTAAATTAACTCATCTTTGTTGTGAAAACTAATGTTCAGATGTACCAACCAATTGACATTCGTAATAACCGAATTTTAGTTGGCATCTAAATGTTTCTCTGTGTGTATTCTTGTAATACATAAAAAAATATTCTGGACTAAACTAACCCTTATATGGTCTTGGTATCAAAATCACCCTCAGTTAAAAATTCTTTAAAAAAATATATTGTATTATGCGAAAACTTTTCAATTAAGGACAATTTTGACCCCAAAAGCATCTAGGTGTTAATTTAGTTCACAGTATTTTTTTAGTGAATTTAAAGAGTGCACTAAAAAAAAAATCAGTAAAGTCAGCAACGTCGTTGCTGGGAGTATTCTTGCAGAAGAATTGCTAATATCGGGAAAAAAATTAGTAAATTCAGCCAAATTTGTGCTGAATTTAACAAATTTTTTGCTGATATTAGCAATTTCTCCGCAATTATCTTCCCAGCAAAAATGTTGCTGACTTTACTGACTTTTTTTAGTGTGGCTTTAGCTCTAGGTATGTAAAATAAAAAAAGAGTTCAAATATTTTTTGTTCAACTATTAACTTTTATAAACTTTCGAAACACCTTTGAGTTAATGTTCCTTCGAATTTCAATACACATGGTATAAACATTCTGTCAGTAAATGTGGAGTTTACGCATTTTTTTCTGTTTCTAAAATTCGTTATTTTTCGGGTTTAACTGCCATTCAAAGCTGGGGATTCTTCAGAAATGTGTAAGAAATATACAATGTTTGATTTATTATAACTTTTACGCCTGTCTACTGTATTTTAAATCAAAATCCTCTTCTTTAGACAGTGTTGCACAAAAATTAGTTAATTTTTTCCAGCGAAAAATATAAGAAATTAAAAAAAATTTCATAAATTAGCGAATATCACAAAAAACCCATAAATTTTTTTTTATGATATTTCTGTTAACTCCAAGTATCACTTATTACATATACAAATTTTAAGTTGGCAATCTGAGCTGCCTATTTCGCTTTTCGTTGTTAAATCCTATGGCCTTTCAAAAGGACATTTAAAATCAAATTTTTAATCACAATGAAAATGAAAATTATTTAAGTTCGAGGCCATACTCTATATTTCTTTATTACGATATTGTCCTAACAAATAATCTACAAAGTTTTTGTTTTCAAATTTATCAGAAAACGTTTTGAAAGAAGTGACAATCCCATGCAAAACATCAAGCATTCATATACACTAGTTTTTTTTACTAAACGAGAACTATTATATGAGCTCGAAGTTAAAGATTATCACCATTGATCAAAAATAAATTGAAAACTTGTTTTTTATGCGCAAGGTATACATTTGGTAGATATTCAATACACGTTTTTTGTTTTTTCCCTTTTATTTGCACACTTGTTTTGTTTAAAATAAAAACAAAAACAAAATGTACAAACAAGTTTTCAATTTACTTTTGATCATTGGTAATAATCTTTAACTTCGAGCTCATATATTAGTTCTCATTTAGTGAGAGAACTAGTTTATATGAATGTTTGATGTTTTGAGTGGGATTGTCACTTTGTTCAAAACGTGTTCTGATGATGGGAAAGTAGAAAATTCCCGAAATAGATGTATCAAAACATTCCTGAAAGTGGTGAATTAATAAATTTGAAAACAAAAACTATATAGATTATTTATTAGGACAATATCCTAATAAAAAAATATAGATTATGGCCTCGATCTTGAATAATTTTCATTTTCATTGCACAATAAAAGGTCGAAAAAACATAATTTTTATTTTTAATAAAAATTATATCAAACTTGGATTTTTAATCACATTTTTGTAAGTGATACGAATTACTTATAATTATCATTTTACGAACTCATAATTAATGATAAGTCAGAAGCTTATAATGATTCAATTATCTGAATCAAAAATTGTACATTCCATCATATCATAAATCAACAAACCTTTAACTTATGTAACCTCGAACCAAAATTTTTGGTGTAGGGTATAGCAAAAGGTTATGGCAAACAAAACCACAATCAAGTAGAAACCAAAAATGAAAAAAAAAAAAACAAAATGATTACTTAGGCAGTTTTCTAGCTTAAAGTATCAGTTTACCAGAAATATAATGTTTTTGTTTTTTTTTCTCATTTATATCATGTTTATTTTTTTAATTTTTTGTCTATAATATTTTTTTAATACTTATAGCCTTAATACATGGTAGTGGCAGTGTGGTAGCAATAGTACGGCCAACATGCAAATAAAAGTGTGATTGTGGTATAATGCACTCTTAGATTTAAATAGTTAAACATGATGTGATAGTGGCAAGCAATAACAACAACAGAAAGCCAACAGTAAAATAGCCAAACTTTAAAAAGCTAAAAAAAACAAATTTTCAAGTTAAAAAATTTTTAAAGCGAACAAATTGTAGCCCTACATCATTCATATCTGTCCGTTAAACGGACAGTTAAGCACATTTTTTCTGTTGTTATTGTTTAAATCAGTTATTTAGCTGAAGTTATTAGTTATCTGATTTTACTTCAAGAATAAATTTCATCCATATTTGAGGTTTTTCTTGACCTAAAATTTAGTAATTCGTGATTCCCAAGTTCACAAATTTTGACAGTTAATTTATACCAGAATTGCTATCAAACCATTATTGTTTTGTGTTTCCCCTATCAGTCGCACTGGTAGATGGCGTTATTTTCTCACACATTTTATTTTATAATCTTAAAATGGGCTATATCTCGGAAACTAAGCGAGATAGAGTAAATTTGACCGTACCTACTCTCTTTGTTATAATAAATGTAGGTCCTTTTAAGTAGAGATTTTCTGTTGGTTCTGCTTAAAAATTCTGTTGATTTAGCTAAATTCTTAGTAAATTTAACGTCAACTGTCAACTTAAATTTTGTTCATCTAAAATTTAGACATCCAGCAATTAATATTCAACAAAATTTCATACGCCCTGATGTACAACAATTGAATGTATATGTTGTGTTTTGCGTATGAAATTTGCACTCATATTAATTGCTGGAGCCCCGCATGATTTAGGTTACATAAATTTAGCAAACTGTGATTTTCAACTTCATTGAAAATTCTGCTGGCGCATATTCAGGTACTATTTTATGTTGTCGTAATTAAATTTTTAATTATTTGTAATGTTTTTTTTTGTTTTAGTCTACTTTACTTTTTAAGGAAGCAACACTCAGGAAAATCGTTCTATTAATTAAATAATGTGTCTTTGGCAAGGGGATAGAGCAGAGATGATAGGCTGTTCAAGATCAAGGTCGTCAAATATGTTGTTACTTGTAACGACAAAATTTCCTCAGTTAGCTGAGATAAGTTCGCGGGGGTAGGGATCGTCTCAGGAATTTCTTTGATTCAGTGACAGAGAGTAAAATCCGTGGTTTAAAACATTATAACTCTTATTAAGTTACTTATATCTAGTAGCACCTAAGTGACAAATTATAGGAAAGGCTTGCCGGAAAGTGCACGGGGTCTTTTGTATAACACTATCAGGTAATACGCTGACATGTAGGACAACCAAATCCTATATTCGCTAAGGTGACACACGATTTGCACACACTCTGCTGTTCACTCGAAGAGGACCGCCAAGCGACCAACGAACGGCGCAGTATATAAATCCGGCTAGAAGGTTGCATCCACGTGGCCTATAAAATGCACGCATTTGAGGAGACCGACAAACGACACACACTCGACAGATGAGACCTACGGATGGCTCGCAGGATGCCTCCAGGTGCCCACTTCCTGGCCTTAATCTCGTTCCAGGATACTCGGTAGATGCTGCAGGATACTAGCAGGACCTTTGCAAAATACTCGAAAAATGTTCAATGACTCTCGCACAATACTCGGAGGAAGTTCACTCGAATAATACCTTCACGCGACCAACGAACGGCAAGGGATGTAAATCCGGCTAGAAGGATTCCTCCACGTGACCTATGCAAAGCACACACTTGAAATGAGGTGACCTACGAAGGACACACACACTCGACAGATGCGACCTGCGGACGGCACTCAATCTAAAAAATTGTATTTGTCAATGTTTAATCTTTGCTTGTCAAATAATAAAAAATGATCTTTTTACGAAAAACTAAGAAATGTGTAATCAAAATATGAATTTTAAGCAAAATTAGCAATACTATGCAATCAAAATATGCCTTTAAAGCTAAATATATAAAAATATGCGTTTATAGCTAAATATGAAAAATATGCACTAAATAATCGATGCCATTTAAAATCACATTCTTCGATTCGCGAAGATTTTTTGTTTACCCTATTCTCAGACTTAAGGAAAAAAACATGCATTTGCATGCACTTTCGGTACCAGCTAACAAAAAATTAAATATAGTGGACGTTGTGGTCTAATGGTTAGAGTATTGAACTGTTACACAGAAGGTTGTGGGCACAATTCCTAGCCACGACAGAATACATTTAGGAATGTATATATATATATATATATATGAGTTTTCTATCCATCATACGTATCCCATACATATGGCAAAAGTAACTAGATATTTGTTACTCACTATTATGTATTTTAAAGTAATGCAGGAATTAAGATGGCGTCAATACGGTTTTGCTAAAAAATAATGACACCGCTGCCTTGATGAACCCCTGATGTTCTGAAGAAAGTGATAGCGTCACAGAGTCTGATGTTAAATAAATTGATGTTAAGAATAACCCCTGGCTCCCGTGGATAAGTTCGTAGCATCTTCCGTCGACTAGCAGGTTTTCGGTCGAGTACCTTGTGTTTTACATATCAAGATCATTGGATTAATAAAATGCGGATCTTATCCATTTGCAGTTTTTCTATCACAGTTTACAATGACAACTTTCTACGATGGAGATTAATCTGTATAAGCATGGTCATAAGTCGGTCGATAACGTTTGTCTCGTTTGAAGAATTCGAAACTTTAGAGTCCATATTTGCCATATGACTCTACCTCATATGGCAAATATGGACTCTAAAGTTTCGAAATTCGTTTAAAGCTTCATTTCAGTTCAGAATCTTCGATGTCATGAGTTATTTTTCTATATGTATACACACAGAGAAAAATTTAGCTATTTGGCAACTGAAATTCGGTTACTACGATTCAAATTCAGTTATTACGAATTGCAGACGGTTGACACAACTTTTCACAACAAAGTTCGATTAATTCAATTAAATTTTAGTCGCAACACCAAAAACATTCAGAAATCTAATATAAATATCATTGTACTAACTGAATTTAAAAGTTGTTACCATTTATAAATTCGGTTGGCACTTTATTTCTTTGGGCGTGTTCTTTGTTCTCAAATTTTAATGTTAGGACTTTAAATTTTGGTCTATTATACGGGAAACAGTTGCTGGTACGGATGACTACCCAGCTTAATATAGACCTTTAGCCGATTTAAAATACGTTTCTATAGCATTGTAGGGTATTTAGACCATGTTAAGTCTGACCAAAAAATACCTAAAAAATAAACTACTCATAGCTGTTTAGTTGTATAAAATTGGTTATAAGTTACTACATTGTTAAAGAATATGTACTAGTTTGAGTCTGTTTGTATTTCAACGGATAGTATAAGCCAACAACCGCAAAAAAAGCGACTTTTTGTAGTTCATGAACGGCCAGCGAACTGTTTATCGTATGACAAAAAGCTATAAGTAACAATATGTATACATATAAACATGGAGATTTAGCTCCTCCAAACTAGATATACACTATGCTCATAAACTATACGATGTCCTTTAAAATGCTTAATTTTTGGTTAGCGCAGCGATCTTACAGTTTTCTGGCAGAGAAAAGGCTACACCTCCAAAACTGAAAATGCCATTTGCTCTACTATGCCAGGGGCCATATATATATATTGAACATCATTTGTAATTTAAAAATAATTAAATATATGAGTAATTTCAAAAATTTTCGACAACTGTGGAAACTGAAATTAGATGCATCTTATTTCTCAAGGTTTTTTTGAATTGAGAGAAACGATGGACTTAAAACAAGAACATTAAAAGTCTTCTCCTAAAGAATTAATGCCAATTTAATTTTATATATATATAAAATTAAAAAAAATACTTCGAACTTATAACAGTTTTTACATTCATTTATTTAATTTTTTTGCTTATAGTTCATAACTTTTAGATCTAAAAAAATCCAAAATGGTGACACTAGACTTGGAAAACACATTTACAAAAAAAGTAATTTTCATATCGCTGCTGGTTGAAAACTTGTATGCAGGTTGAAAGTGTAACCGAAATTTTGTAATTTTTTAACTTTCGGAATTTTTTTTCCCCAAATGGTTTTTGCAGCGTTCAATTTAATTAAGTTTTGAGAACAGCATTTACCAAGTTGATGTCAGCTTACCAATAACAGGATACAAATATCACGAACTTATAAGTAATTTGCTTAAATTATGCATGCTTTTTTCAACTGACATTCACAAATATATTCGAAATTTGCTAATATAAAATTTTAGTTAACTTTTAACAAAATTTATTGTTAAAACAACAATTAATTTATTCAAATTGATGTGAATTTTTGTAAAAACCTGTCATTTTCATGGATTTATGAAGCAATTGTTGTTTTGACAAATTTCTGTTATTTAAACAACAAAATTCCATTTGTTAATTGTTAAGTAAAATTAATTTGATAGAAATATGTAATTTTGATAAAGTTTTATTGCTGTAGAAAGTAAATTGGCGTGCTTTAAGTCTTGTGGCGTCATTACTGGCGTGAATATCGTTTAAAGTGTGGTTAAAGGCTAAAAATATATAAGTTATCTTAAAGGTGTTATTAACTAAATAATTTAAGATTGGTAATTTATATTTGGATAATTTAAGAAAGTGCAATATTTTGTGCGCATTTATTTTTAGTTTAAATAAATGTATAAAAAGATACTCGTATTAATTTTATATTACGTGAATTCTAAATTAACAATATATAAATATTTGTGCTCAATTTAAAATGTAATTCAATTAAAAGCACATTTACTGTTTCATGTGTATTAAAAATTGATTTTTGGGTACTTGTTGAATTATAATTTTTAATTTTAAATTTAATTATTTTTAAAAATGTTAAGTTTTCTTTGATCTTCTTTTATTTAATTCTTCTTAGTTTAAACGAGCTTAAGATCATTTATTTATTAATTATTTATTTCCAATATTTCGTCTCCACATTGGGTGACTTCTTCAGGAAAAAATTATTACAATTTCAAAAACTTGTTTTAATAATTAAAAACTTATGTAAATATAATTTTTTTTTATTTATTTTTTATACCCCAAAACCTAGCCGTTTTTATACAAAAAAAATTTGTCGATATTTTCAAAACATCAAAAGTTATGAGTCCCTACCCCACAATTTGAAGCTATAGGGCTGCCAGAGTTTTCCAAAAAAAAAAAATTTTAATACTTGAGTTCACTACCGCACATACTCACAAAATTTTATCAAAATCGGAAAATATCGATAAATTTCACGGTGATATTAAATGGAATTGCTCAATGGTAATGAAATATAAAATTAAAAATTAAGAATGATTCGAAAAAACATCTAGTGGAATAAAATTCATTGTTATATTGAATAAAGTGCATTGTTACAACAACAAAATAATTAGTAACTTTTATAAAATAAATTTGTTAACATAAATAATTTTGATTTTGAAAGATTGAGGTTAAGAAGAAAAATAAATGTGTTTTTTCTAGACATTATAAACACTATTAATTTTTAAATAAAACTAGATTAGTTTCTGCCCTTTTATGAACAGGCGTCATTAGTGATTTTCCATTTAAAATTGTATTATTATTTGTGTCAGATTGTCTCTATATGATAACTAGGACTATGAGAATCAAACCTGCGCTTCTTCTTACATTACAAACGCAACAATACCAAGTCATGATCCTTTAGCGATCACACCCAAGTAAATTGCAGTTTTCTTTCCTATTAGCTTTTCTGTTATTGTATATTATACTGAGAAGTAACCAACACTAACAAACACAAATATTCTATTTTTAGATTTTTTGTTTATTTTTCTAATTTCCACCGACTCTATTTCACAACGTTACCAGATTGACGTATGGTTTTTACGTTCAGTGTTGACAACTTTGCGTTTTAAGTTGAGACATCGCCACAGGGAAAATTTTGTAATGTATTTTAGTACAGTGTTATTTTAACGTCATATAGACAGTCGCAATTAATTTTTAATTAATATGCAGTTGACAAATTTAATTTAGAAAGATTGAGCTTTAAAAGAAGAAGAATGAACGTTTTTCTCTAAAAATTATAAACACTATTAATTTTTAAATCAGTTTAGACTAGTTTCTGCCTTTTTGTGGACAGGAGGCGGTATCAGTGATTTTCTATTTCAAATTGTATTATTATTTGTGTCTTATAATTGTCTTTTTGTTAATATAAAGGGTGATTTTTAAGAGCTTTCAGATTTGATTTAAAAAAAAGTAATTATAAAATTTAGAGAAATGTATGAAATCTTTATTTGAGTTGATAGAACGATCTATATAATTCAATGTTTAAAGATGATTTCATGTAAATGTTGACAGCGGCTACGCCTCTAATGTTTCATACGCTGGGTCCAATTTTGGCATACTCTCTACAACATTTCTCACAAATAAATTCTTCAATATTGGTTTCCAGTGCGTCAACCGTTCCGGGATTATCCCTATAGACATGAGCCTTAACATTGCCACACAAAAAAGGCTCTATGAAACAAGACCCCAATTAAAAAAGTCCCCAAACCAAAAATGAAATAATGCCTCAAAAATTTCTAATAAAAAAAATTGGGGTCTTTTTTCGTTTTTTGGGGCTTTATTTCATTTTTTTTTTTTGGGACTTTATTTCATAATGAAATAAGGCCCCAATATGAGAAATGAAAAAAGTCCCCAAATAATATTTTTGGGGTGTTATTTCATTTTCTTAAAAATCGAAATTTTTAAGTAATATAAGCAAATAACCGTTATAATTACTGCATGAATTATCAAGTTATTAATGTAAATAGTTATTTGCTATTAGTAAGTGAGATTATACCGTGTAGTAATTTTGAAGATTCTTTTATGTAGCACGCAGAAAAAAACTTTATTTCGCAAAGCCGCCTGTCGCCACCCAGAAGAACTTGTTTTTCAAATCTGATGTCGAATCCGTTGAAATCTTATATTTTTAAGACATCAAGTAATTTGTAAAAACAAGTTTTTCTGTGTGGCGGCCTTCGGCCGCTCTTAAGGGATTTTTTCCTCCGTAGAACGCGGCAGGCGGCTTCGCGAAATAAAGTTTTTTCTGCGTGCGATTATACGATTTATAAATTTAGTTTTATTTTGTGATATACTACTAAAAAATATTAAAAAAAAGTGTATTGATATACTAAATATTATTAATCTTTTTATTTTAAAAAGGCTGAAAAAAAATCGCGCGATTTTTTTTTCAGCCCTTTTACTATGTATTAATTAGGAATAAAAAATATTTTAAAGTATTATATAATTTTTTTTTTTTAATTGGGGCCTTATTTCATTTTTGAAATGGGGCTTTACTGCATTATGAAATAAAGCCTCAAAATTGCGGTATTATTTCATTTTATTTTGGGGTTTCGTTTCATTTGGTTGGGGGTTTATTTCATTTTTTTTTTGGGGTATTGCTTCATAATGAAATAAAGCCCCAAAAAATGGGGCGTTATTTCATTTTTGGTTTGGGGACTTATTTCATTGGGGTCTTGTTTCATAGAGCCCACAAAAAATAGTCTAAAGGCATTGATTCACTCGATCTAGGCGGCCAATTGACCGGCCACAACGTGAAATAAACTGTTCACCGAACACGCCTCTCAATTGGGCCATTGTTTCGCGTGCAGTGTGGCATGAAAAAAAAAATTGTTATCATCGACGGTAGCGCTCGCCATTAACAGTAACGTTCCTGCCTTCGTCGTCTTTGAAAAAGTACGGTCCAATGATGCCACCGGCCTATAATCCACACAAAACAGTGCATTTTTCGGGATGCACTGGCATTTCTTGCAATGCTTCTGGCTGCTCTTCACACCAAATACGGACATTTTGCTTGTTAACGTATCCATTCAACCAGAAATGAGCTTCGTCACTGAACACAATTTTCCCATAAAAAGGTGGATCCTCATTCAACTTTGCCAGCGCCCATTCAGCAAAATTTTACCGTTGTGGTAGGTCGTGTGGCTTCAATTACACTGTGCTAGTTCAAAAACGTAACAAGCGGGGCACCCGGCGGGTAAAGCTAATTCGAGTACGCTGAATCCAGTGGTGCTAACCGTTTTTTTAGGTTAGCTCTCGTTTAAAAAATAATTAAGATTGAAAATTATGGTTCCAAGTACCTAAAAAAAACAATTTTTTAAGTTTTTTTTACCATTTATTGATTTTAAATGTATGAAATTGAGAACATTTTATGAAACAACATCAACAATAAACTATTTGCAACAAAATTTAATTGACTACAACAATTTTAAAGTGATTTATAATTTTTTTTTTTTTAATAAATAAATTTTTCATGATTTTTTTCAATTTTCATTTCCTGATTCTTCTATATCATTATCTTCCTCTTGCAAATTCCAACAAATGTCACCTAAAAGTGAATATCGCATTCCGCCCATTTTCAGTTCGACTACCAATATTTGTAATTGATGGACTCGTACAAAATTTGAAGGCTATATAGCTAATATAGAACCCTAGATATTTAATATTAATATTAATTTTGTATATGAGCTTAATATTCACTTTGTATGGCAGCTGCCACGCCCACTGGTATGATCCCGCCCAATTTTCCCATGACTATTCATAATATAATCAACGTGCACAAATTTCTAAGACTCTGGCTATTATAGAACTGTAGATATATGATATTAAATATTTACTTTGTATGGGAGCTGACACGCCCACTGGTCCGATCACGCCCATTTTTTCCCATGACTATTCACATTGACAAATAACACTATCAAATAATCAACGTGCACAAATTTCTAAGACTAAGACTATTATAGTACTGTAGATATATGATATTAAATATTTACTTTGTATGGGAGGGAACCATAATTTTCAATCTTAATTATCTTTTAAACAAGAGCTAACCTAAAAAAATGGTTAGCACCACAGGATTCAGCGTACTCGAATTAGGTTTACCCACCGGGTGCCCCGTTTGTTACAAAAAAAAAGTGTCCGATTCGAGCACAGTGTTATTAAACCAGCTGTACTTTAAAAGGTTTTAGACCCAAATCCTTCCGCAAAATTTTCCCCGTAGTGGAGTAACAGAGGCCCAATTGTTGCGAACTGCGCCGAATCGATAATTCACAGTCATCCACAACACTGGCGGAAAGAGCTACGATATTTTCCTCTGTCCGCACTCTACGTATGCGTGTTGGTGGTTTAATGTCCAATAATGTAAATTTGGTGCGAAATTTAGTCACAAGATTCCGAATAGCAGCCTCAGAAGGTCGCCGAAACTGAACATAAATTGGAAGAAGTGCACTATGCTCTTTCCTAACCGAGCATGAATTTTGATAGTAAAATTCAATAACCTGCAAGCGTTGTTCGTGTGTAAGTCGATTCATGGTTAAATTATAGACCAAACTGAACATGTTTAACAGTAACAAGTTACACGAAAATAGCTGAGCTGCCGAAAACAGTGTTGCCAAAAATTTGATGATATTTTGTCAAAATAACAGTCAACAATTATATAAACGTCAAAATATACATTTACTAAAAACGTGTTAAGTTTACGGACAAATTTTGTTGGTTGTATAGTAATCACCCATTCATCAATTTAAAATGGGATTTAGTTGATTTTACCGCTGTTTTTTTTTCAGTATACAATAAAAAAACTTATTTTAATTTTCAAAGTGTTGAACATTTTTCAAATTCCTCATATTTATATCAATTGTTTTTTTTTCAAACAATTTGAATATAGTGTAAGTATCAAAATAATTTTGTTACAAACAAGGTGTGTGTGTGTGTAAAGCAACTTTTTTTATGACTCCGTTGCACGGCACCGCCGCAACAATAGCATTGATTTCTATAAAGTTGCACGTAAGTTTTGTTTAGTCATTCGTTGTTTGGTTTGTCGTTCCTTCACTAGCAACTTTTGTAAGTTGCACAGTTAGACAAACTGGCACGCACGACAGTCGATATGGTGAATGGTCTAGTTAACTGTCAGTTATTTTATGTTAGTTAGTTATTCCGTCAGTTTTTGAAATAAGCAAAATAACACAACACAAAAAATAGCTAAACTTTGTAAAAATTACTTTACCCATAAGATAGTCAACAGTTAAAGCCCGTTTGTGAAGGGGTGGTGGTGTAACTCTATGTTACTGTATGGTAGTGTATGTATTAAATGTATATATGTATATGCATTTTATAAAACTTGACTAAAATCTGTTGCATTATTGTTGCTCTTGTTGTAGCTTCCTCCAAATGAAAAGTGGGTGTGTTCTCATGTACATGCAAATCATATTGCCGACTTGTCTAACCTTTTCCAAAAGTCAAGTTTCATGATTGATTACAATTTTTACTAAATCAAAACTGAATTTCAATCGGTTTTGGAAGTTTAAATCCAAATTGTACTAAGCGTCCGACAAAATATTTTTCTTCATGTTCTTATTAATAGAAGTAGCTCCCCCAGACTCATGACAAACTTTACTGAAAATTATAATTAGGACTAGTATTAAAGTAAGCACTCACAAGGAGCCTTTCAAGATGGGTTCTCTCCGATCTTAATAAAATTCGGATATGTGATGAAGAAGAAAGAATTAAGAGACACGTATTGTTTTTAGCGCACCAATCACACGTTTATGGGTTAAAATGGGGTGTTCAAAAACGATAACATCTCTGAATGTGTCATTCCATATCAAACTGAACGATTTTTGATATCAAGATTTTTGGTTTAAAATTTGGCAGACGTAATCAGACTTCAAAATTAAAAGAAGTTATTTGTGTTTAAAAGTTTAGAAAACACTGAAAAATGTGCCGACGTGTCGATATTTAAATTAATGTATTTTAAAATCTAGAAGGCCGATTTTAATTTACACTCTAAAAAATGCCTTGTAATTTACTACGATATTGTCAGTGTTGCCAACTTTTTGATAGTAAAAAGCGCAATAAAAACTTTAAAACGCGTAAAGAAGCGTATTTTTCCGTTTTTTAAAAAGTCGTAGAACTTAATCAATTTACACAAAATTAATTTTAATAATTTTTAAAAAAAAAAAGTTGGGAGTAAACTTGTAATAAACACTTAAATAAAGCAATTGATAAGTTTGATATTGTAAAGTGTCACAATCTAAACATTTCTCGACCAAAATATACAATTTTGGTAAATTTTTTAGGCTTTTTCACTACAACTTGTGTGTAGTAAACAAAAATGGCTAAAAAGCATTAAATGCACCAACGAAATATTGCAAACGCACCAACTTAGTGCTTTTTTACAATTTGACAGCAAGAGCAAAATTTCCTCGTTTTGGGTAATCAAAAAGCATCATAAATAACATTAATAACTTTAATAACTTTTTATTTAAAACCACTCATAATGCTTTAAATTGAGAAAAATAAGTTTGAAAAATTATTTAACACATTTTTGTATAGAAAGTTATACAATTTCAGTTATTCGCAAACACATTTTGTAGTAACATACGATTTATTTAGAGCAAATTTATATTATATTTTTCCAGAAAAGAAAACACCATCCAATTTTATTAGACGATTATTAACTTTAATTTTATTCCATCAAATCTTTAACACTTTATGTTTGGGGGTACAAAAAATACCCATGATACTTTATTTAAATTATGACTTCAGCTTATGGTGCATACAATTTCTCAATTAGGTGCTGCAGTTTGAACATTTCTGTCATGAAATTTGTATCTGTATGCCTTATTTTTATTTAAATCATAATACACTATGTGCTAACTATATAAAATATATACAGTGGTGGTCTCCAAAATAGGCCACCCAGCATGAAATTTTCTTTGTCATATTATTATTTCTTTAAATTATACTACATGACTTGCCCTTCAGTTCGCTTGTGAAAAATTGTTAATTTTGCCACTTAAATGAAAAATTATCTTTTTTTCCATCTTGGAGGACTCCGAGGAACGGGTAAGTGGTACCATATTGAGATTAACGCCTAACACATTTTTGTTGCACCCCCAATCATCCTTTACTAATTACCATTTATATGGACATAAGTGCTAAACCCGCTTAGGCAATCATACTTGCCAGTAGCCGTCAAAGGGTTAAAAGTCAAGTTAAGAGTATTATGGCAATTAACAGAAACATCGGCAAAATTGTCTATTATATATATTTCACCAATATATTTTTTTTAAAACGATTTTAATTTGAGAATTAACTTTAACAAAAATTATGTGTGCTGGGTGCACTAATTTGATGACCACCACTGTACATAAATATCCAAGTTTATATTTGGGTTCGTAGAAACTCAGGTGGATGCACATCAATTTTAAATCATCGTAATAATAGTCATTATTAATGAATTTTAAATTAACCAGACTTGACACCGCAAATACGGCTACAGAAAATTTAAAAAATAAATAACAAATAAAATAATGATATGTTGTAGTTAAACCTTCATCTAAACAAAAAAAAAAAACAAAAAACTTTCATTTCTTTAAACAAAAATAATATTTTCTATTTAAAAATATTGTTAGCAAACGACACAATATGTATGAACATAAGGGTTATAACGTTTTTTCGGCAAAAATGTTTACATACCACCACGTTATGGGCAATATTGTATTAATAATAAACATTGCTTTTTCGGGTAATTTTAAAACAAAACCCTTTCGCATAAAGTGCAGTTTAAAAATGCATATTTTTTGATCATATTTTTACTATGAAAGTTGCATTAGTGGACGACAATGTTTTTTAAATTACTTTTTAGGTAATGTGAACCCATATCACGAAACAACGCACAGTGTGGTATTTAAAAAAAATAATGGTAATAAATATGGAAGTTCTAAACTATTGATCCTTGGTGACCTGCGACCAAGTTTACGAATTTTAAAAATTGTTTAAAATTCGCATAACAAAAACATGTTCTATAACACATAATATCTAACTAATTTTTGGTATGCTAAGCACGATTTTTTTAATTTTTTTAAATCGCACTAATGATTTTTGAGATATGCTGAATGTGTCCTTCCTGTTTAAGTTGATGAATGGAAGTCTTAATTCGCCATATCTGCTAAGTAAAATAAATATGAATATTCCTTTTCGTTGTTCAAGAAATTATGAATTTTTAAATATTATAAATCTAACGTTGCTATCTTTGATCCATTTCGAAGAATTTGCGACGAGTTTAATATGTTGTCTCAGTTACTTGATTTTAATAGAGGTTTAGATATTGTAAAGAGTTATATAATTTTATATTTAAATTCTTTAAATTATATGAGTAATCTTAGTTTTTCGATTTATTATATTTTTAATAGTATTTAATGTTAATGGTCTGTACTGTTTATTTCCATAGACTTAAATAAACTAAAAAAAAAAAAATATAAATATAGCGACTTGAAATCTTCTCAAAATGGCGTTTTTTTTAATTTTTATAGACTTTTTTTAAAAAATAACTACCACTTTTGACTTTCGTTATATATTATTCAAGTTCTGGTACAACTAGCACCAAAGATTAAGTGGTGCTAATTTCAGATAAATCGGATAATGCTAACCTGTTGGGACCTACTATCAACTCCTAAATTTTCGAAAAATTTTAATTATAAAGGACTTTGGTCACAGGTAGCCACATGTTAGTATTGTCCGATTTGGCTGAAATTAGTACCACCGAATCATTGGACTTAGTTGTAAAAGAACTTGCCTAATATATAATAAAAGTCGGCAGTAGTAACAAGTTAAAAAAAAAAAATCTATAAAAATTTAAAAAACACCATTTAGAGCAAAATTCAAGTCGCAATATCTCGAAAACCATTAGTGCGATTTATTTTTTTTAACTCGTATTCAGCATACTAAAATAAGTTAAAAATGATGTGTCATTAGAAGAATTTAAAAATTAGTTAGAAGAATTAAAAAAAAAAATTCAAAATTCAGAAACTTTGCTCGGAGGTCATCAAAGGTTAAGCTAACCAATTTCACAAATTTTGTAACACATAATTTTTCTATTTAACGGTGCAATAAACCGCACTATATTTAATGAAAATCGAAATGTTTAATAAAATTTCCATACACAAAGTAGGAAAATATTAAAATTTTAGTCCGAGGTGTAATGTTTGCGTTAGTTTTGTTTACCTGCTACAACGTACATATTTTATGTATCTTTTTTTTAACACAAATTATAGAAAATTAAAAATTTTAAAAAAACTTGAAAAATTTTGTAAAACTGAACAAAAAAATTAAAATATATATATATATATATTTTTTAGTTTAGCTTTTAGTATCTTAATGCCTGTAAATAATATTTAAACGATTTTTTCAAACATTTTTAATTATGCAATGTTTTTCGACCTTTGAAAGGATTGCCTTTGTTAAATAATTGAGCTCTAGGTCACGTTTGTATTTATAAAATATAATTTATTATTTTATATATCTCCAATATTTCGTCATTCTTTGAATGACATCTTCAATTTTAAATGTCGTTGTTGACCAGAGTGGAGGGCAGCGGCAGGAAAGTTTGTTTTTAATATTGTTTGTTGTTGTTCATACTAGCTGAAGATGTCATTCAAAGAATAACGAAATATTGGAGATATATAAAATAATAAATTATATTTTATAAATACAAACGTGACCTAGAGCTCAATTATTTAATAAGGTAATTTTTTCAAACACTAAAGTTCTAAATATACATAATTCAAAAAAAATTAACATCAATTATAAAAAGTAATTAGAATATGAGCTCTTTGCGATGAAAAAATTTATTTTAAATATGCAATAATGTTCCGTCCTGACTTTAATATTCGCTACCAAATATTCATAATCCGAAATCAAAAAAGTTCCTAAATCAACGTGCGATTTTTTAACACACACTCAAAATCGTTTTTTTTTTTTTTGGCAAGAGTTTTGTGATTTTCGGCCAATGTCTGACATAAGGGCGTATGTTCAAAAACTAGTAAAATTAAATTAAAAATATTTTTTACAGCCCTTTTGTAAAAAAAATATTAAAATTTGTATGCGTTCCACAGTTCCAAGCAAATTGTAAAGAAAAATATTTTATTTATTTATTTGTTATTAATTACATTAATACAATTATTGTAACTAACTTAAGCTAAGAGTACTAGCTACTGAGGCTTTCGACTCTGTCTTGTAAATTTTACATATTTAGATAATATTTTGTAGGTTATTTTCAAAAATATATTTACAAACTAATTTAATTTTTTTTTCATTGACTAATTTAACGAGATCAGAAGGAGGACTAGGTCCAAAAATTTTGGTTCTGGATGAATAGTAAGTGGAGCACTCATCTAGGATGTGGGTGACATTATTTTCTTTGTTGCAGGAAGTACAGATTGGGGGGTGATGTTTTTTCGATGCGATATTTATGGGAAAATTTACAGTGCCCGATACGGAGGCGCACTATTATGTTGGTTTCCTTTCTACAGCAGGTTTTGGGGGTATGCTGGATTGGTTCCCATAGGGTTGTTAGTTTTGTAGTTATGTTGATATAAACTCCATTTATGTGCATTCATCGATTCTATATAAGCGTAGATAGTATTTAATATGTCTTGAGTTTCGTAAGTTGGATATTTTACTAGTGGTTTTCGTTTTGCTTTCGCGGCTTCAGAATATGCTTGTTCATTGCCAGGGATGCCAACGTGGGATGGGACCCACATTATTTTAATTTTGTTTGAATATTTAATAAGAATATTTCGGATATGATTTATTAACGGAGAGTCATACAACGAATTTTGTATCGCACGGATACACGATAGACTATCAGTGCAGATGATGTAATTTGTTTGGTGAGAAGAGGCGAATTCGATAGCTACACATAATGCTGAGGCTTCAGCTGTGAAAATGGAACAATAGTTATCGATATATCCAGTTTTAATGAGTTTACCTTCGCGATCCACTAATGCAAATGTAGTGAAATCTTTTGATTTAGATCCATCTGTAAATAAAAGGTTCCAATTGTGCCGAACAAAGTAATCAGTTATGTTATAAAAGATCTGTGTGTAAACGGTAGGAGGTGTAGTTGATTTTGGTAGATCTATCATAGATAGAATAAAAGAGGATTTTTGTTGAAGCCAGGGGGCTCAGATTCTTGAAGTTTAGGATGAAAAAGAAAAATAAAATAAATAAATTGTAAACTAAAAACTTTTTAGGCCAAAGATTACAATTTTTCATAAAGTTTTTAAATTTTGAACTTTAAGGATTTTTCACGACTAATCTAACTAATTTTAAAAACTTAGCCATTTCTTTTTTCGTGATGTATTATTAACACGAAGATTTTTTTTGGTTTTCAAATTGAAAGTTTTTTTTTGTAGATAAGCCAAAAAACGTCGTGGAAAAACAAAATTTTAATATTTAAATTTAAATAGTTTTTAAAGTTACTCCAGACTAAAAATCAGTGAAATCGGTTCATATTTACAAAAGTTACAGGCCCCAAAAAAAAAATTGTTTTATACACGAAGTAGTCATAGTAGTTTATACACGAAGTTCGACAACATGTAAGTACACCCTGTACTAAAACAGGGTGACCAAATCACAACACTGCAAAAAAATTAACATCTCTTTTATAATTTTCAATTTGATTCGTAGTATAGAAGTTCTATATTTATTACTATTATTTTTTTCAAATACCCCACTGTGCAACGCTATATTTTTTTTTTATTTATGTCCTTCAAGATCGATATACATATATAATAGTCGAATTACTTTAATATTTTAACGGAATAAACATTTTTAGTTTAATTAAGCAAAAAAAAAAATTGTGTCGAACTTCAAAAAGGTTTATACGGTAAATTTTTTGACAACCGCCTAAAAATTAAATTACGTTTCTTTTTATTTTTTTATGGATTATACGCCTTGGATAGGTATAATTTGATAACCAATAGCAAAAAAAAAAAATCAAAAAAAGTTATAACCCTAATGAACATACAAATAATAATGTATTTAGCTCATATATAAAATTAATTGCTCTATTTTAATTTCTACATTGCAAAATTTCTTTTTTCGCCATGTCACATCATATTTGTCAATTGTCCAAAAGTAAAATTTCAGAACTCGTGCGAAAATAATAAATTTTTAATTTTTTTCGTTTTTAAATAAAATTGTATTTTATATGTTTGTAGAAGTTTAGTACACAAGTAAAAATGATTTATATGTAGGTACATACAGTGCGGCCTCGATTAATGCCAGTTAATGGGTTAAAAATGTTCTAAAGCTAAAGGTATTGTTTTTATATTTAACCCTTTCACGACCTAACTTAAACTGCTGGGAAATTTTCAATTTTTCCTGTGGATTCGTGGATATCGATCCAACATCTCTAAACCAAAGTGTCGTCAAAAATATTTTTTTTGCAACTCCTTCTATGAAAAAATCCATGGGACATATCCCATTGATCGTCAACTGTCAAAATTAGTGAACAAATACTTTATTCAGGTAATAGCGAAAGACGTGTCGAGTTTTCTATTTATTACCTTGTTTACGACATGTTTAGCTATGCTTAACACGAATTTGTAAAAAAATATTTAAATTGCTTCAGCCGTAAATCGAGTTTTAACTGTGATCATAAAACATTTTAAAAGCAGATTTGGAATCAGGAGACAAAAATCTGTAAATATTATTTTTTAAAAATTAAATCAAACGAAAATTGCTTAAATTTTCTATACGAACAAACACAAATCTGAACGAAAGCTTCTTCTTTTTACCTTTGACGACCAATGTATTGTATTAAGTAAAATGAATCAATTAAAAATATCTTAAAGTTCCTTGAAATTTGAAGAATTGAACCATGTCCCACCAAAAGTTGCATCCAATATAAAATATATTAATATTTTTTTACCTTAAGGTCACCCTTTTCGGCTCTGAGGCCATATTGGTTCAAGTGGTTGGTGTAATCTGAAAAATATATCTAGCCTTTTTAAATTTATATCACACTCGGAAAAATCGGCTGAAAAGTTTAGGTAATACAAAAACTAAAAATGAAACATATATCAACCATTCGTCGTCAAAGGGTTCAATGTCTGGTTTATGTATTTGGAACCGAAAATTATGATTCGTGCACTGCACAGTAAGGTGTTTTACAAAAATTTCGGAAATAATTCAGCCATTTCCTACTGGCTGGTCATATTGCCATGATACGTCACACAGCCATAGTAAGCTTTAGTTCTAAAGAAATACCCACTATATCCCTCGAACTGATCTGTTAGACTCCAAACTAGGGCACTTTCGGTACTCAAAAATTTTTATTTGCTTGCCAATTTTATACTTATCAAGCGATTTTCAAAAACGCAATATTTCTGTAATCTGCCTGTAGTGGCCTACAACAAATCTGCCTACTCATGTGGATTATCTCTTAAAGTGCATAAGTTGTGAGCATCAAAATTTTGTATTTTTTCAATAACCCGGTCCTGTTTTTTTGCCAATGGAAAAGGCAAAATAAGTTTTGAAAAGTTTCGGAGATATTGACAACAAGTTATTTAATTAAACAAAACTTCACAAAAAACATTTTGATCATGCTTCAAATAAAATGCCTCTAAAGTTTATAATTATTTTCTTTTTATTTTTTTTTTTATTTAGTAATTTTTTGGTCAAAAAGCTTTCAAGACTCTTTTGCCCCCAGAAACATATATAGTGTTTATATTTTTCCGAAATACAACTTCATAAAGTAGATTTTTATGAAAATAATAACAATATTTTTTTTACTAAAATTTCAACTTTTTCTTCTCTGAGTTCACCTCCAACATTGGTAAGGGTAAGACGGGTGTAGGTGCTAAAGTCTAGTTCAAATATGTTAGCATTATACTTTTTTTAACATTGCTTCAAATATTTTAGGAAATTTTTTAAATTTTTTCGGAATTGTAAGATTTCTTCTAGTCTTATTATCATTCATTTGAGTGTAATCATGTCTGTGTTTGTTTCAGGATATCTTAACGGTATTACAAGAATATCATGATGGTTTTGCAAGGAATTGAAACAATTTCCTGTTCAGTTTTATTTAATTTTTTAAAAATGTTTAATTTTTGCATTCTAATTGAAAATCCATTGCAAATAAACTGAAATATTTAGAAAAGAAGAATATTTTTATGTATATCGTCCATTCCATGAGAGAACTTAAAAAACGTTAAATTTTCGGCCTCCAGCCTTTGATTTTGCAAAAATTTGGCATACGTATACTCTAGGGTATCTAGTACTCAATACCGTTTTCTGTTCCCTAAAATTGTGTAAATACGAGTTTTTAACGCTAACCATGTTTAATGATATTTTCAAAAATAGCTTTCTATATTTTTCCATATAAAAATAAATTTTTTTTTAGTATTTTGAAGTTTTTTTTATAATTTTTAGTTATATCAAAAATATCATAACAGCACTGAACTTTGAATAGCATTATCTTCTGAAGTATATTGATCATTTCAATGATTTAAAAAGCGTCTGAAATCTATAGTCTACTTTACGATTTCAGATACAAAACTAACGTTTCTTTTTCAAAAATGTACTATAAATGCCAGGTTCATTAAAAACGCATTTGCATTTAAAATGCATTTTGGAAACAAACCGTGATTCAATTGGTAAGCTAGACAACTAGAGGTTTTAAATGACTGTTAAATTATATAAATAGTCAATATACTTTAGAAGATAATGCTCTTCAAAGTTCTGTGCTGTTATGATTTTTTTTTTTTTTTTAAATTATAAAAAAAGCAACTAAAATCCTAAAAAATCAAAAAAATTTATTTTTATATGGAAAAATTATTAAAAATAGTTAGCATTCTGGTGCTAAAAAAGTCGAAGTTTTTGTTTATCCCAAAATATACAAATTTTTTAAAACTGAAAACGTTTCAGAAAGAGTTCAAAATAGCATTTTCATCATGAATGCGTTGTTGCAAAAAAGTGGTTGTTTTTTAATTACAAGTCTTAGAGCCAGTTTTGGGATGATGATCAAACTTAGTTTTACTGCTGTTTAGTTAAACTTCAATACGATATTAACTGCTTTTAAACCTAAATGCTGTTTTTCAGTGATTGTTTAAAAAATCTCAAATTAAAATTTAAATAAGATTACCATATTTTACACCAAAAAAAGTTATGCCATTTTCAAAATAAATATGGTAGCACTTGCGAATGTCAAAAATGAAAAACAAACAAAACAAAAAAAATGTTTGTTTATTTTGTGCCCAACAATTAAATATTTCTTTTGTTTAATATTGGTTGTAATTAAATATAAAATAGATGTAAAAATGGAATGGCAGCAGACGGACAAACAATTTTTCAACAAAAGAAATTCAGTTTTTAATTAAATTGGTGGATGAAAAAAGACACCAATTTTATAATAATCCTTTTTCAAAAATTTCTTATACAGTGCAAGCTCGGTATTCGCGACTACCCATTGTCGCGACGGCCCGGTTATCGTGACGGCTTAATTTTTAACATTGCAGGTTCTATAATCGCGATAGTTTAACGAAAAACGGGTTCAATTTTCGCGACTGTTATCTGTTTTTTTTAAATTTGATTACATTTGGATTTTAGTATATTTACCTTTGGATGATTTTGATCTTCAATTTTGTCAGTTTATTCGTGTCATTTGTTGTGTAAATACATATCTTAATATGGGCAAAGTTCAACATATTTTAAAGCCAACGATTTCTCAAAAATTAGAGATTTTAAAAAAATTTAAAAGTGGAGATTCCATAAATTCAATTTGCGTGAATTACAAGTTGCATAAGTCTTCGGTTTACCTCATTATAAAGCAAGAAAATTCATTAAAAAAGTTCGTACGTACAACAGACAGTGGCCCTGGCAAACGTTGCACCTTAAAGAAAGCTGAGTACCCAAGAATGGAAAAAATGCTTTATAAGTGCTTTGTAAAACAAAGGGGAAAAATATTTCAATATCAGCAGAGATTTTACGATCAAAATCCAGTCATTTGTATTCCAAAACTTATCAAACCAATTCAGGTTTACATGCCAGTGAAGGATGGTTTAAGAAATTTAAGCGTCGATATGGAATAAGATTTTTAAAAATTACGGGCGAGAAATTGTCTTCGAAACCTCACTTATTGATCCATTTGTGAAAGAGTTTAAGGATAACGTTGATGAGCACGGATTGACTGTCCACCAAATCTACAATGCCGACGAATCCGGTTTATATTATAGAATGCTTCCAAATCACATTCTTGTCACATATAAACGGCTCCCGGAAGAAAAGTATGTAAAAAACGAATAACTGTTTTGCCCTGTTCAAATGCGAATGGCACAGACAAACTGAAATTGTTAGTTGTTGGAAAATCGAAAAACCAACGCACTTTAAAATGCTTTTTCAATAATCCTGTAGTATACAAGTTCACTAATAACGCCTGGATGACATCATTTCTATTCAAGGACTGGTTCCATTACGAATCTCCAATTTCTTTAAAAATGTTTAAAATGTAAATATGTATATCAATAAAAACAATTCTAATTTTAAAAATTGCATACAATTTTTCAATACAATTTTAGGTTCTGTTATCGCGAAAATTCAGTTTCCGCTACATGTCTGGTTTTTAATTAGTCGCGAAAATCGAGCTTGCTTTTTTGTACTTTTACTTAACAGCTGTTTTATATATGTATAATTTTCATTCACAACTGTTTTGTTTTCACAACTCAGTTTAAACGGCCAATGCTGGCCGGTTAAACTACAATTAAAATAAAATAAACTTGATCTCAAAAACAGCATTTTAAGTTTAAACTTCGTTAAAACTCTTAAAAAGGTTGAACTACTTCCCAAAAACTAGCTCTTAGAGTAGGCAATTTCAACTTTCATTTACACTATTTTCCAATTACACTACTCTAGGTTTAAAAAACTGGCATATTTTTCAAACCTATCTACTCTGAATCCAATTTGGCAAACTAATGTTTTTCTCATTTGCAGTTTTTGAAATATCACGGTTTTTATATTTACATAATTCAGTCCATTTGTTCATACAGGTTCTGCAAAAAGTTGCGCTAATCGAGGTGGAACAGTGTATATTCTATTATTATATTATGTTTTATTTAAATTTGTCATTTTTCGCCACTTATTCTGTATGGAATTGAAGATGTATGTTCATATTGTTTGAATAAGCCCCAAAACGATATGTTGCGTGTCACATTAACTGTCAGGTATTTTTTATTTTTTTTTAGTTTGACATATGCGGCACATGTCTTCAGATGGTCTTTGTTTTGTTTATTTTTGTAGAATGTTATTTTCCTGTTTTTATTTTAATGTTGAACAAAGAAATGAAATCAAAAGTGATTGATTGCAGAAGGTAAATGTCTATTAGAAAATTTTGTTACACTTTTCGCTGCTGTCCTTTATAAATTTCACCTCATTTTACCATTTTACTCAATCCTTAGAGTTTTTCCAGCTTCAGTAAATAATATTAATCGAAGGAGTTTTCAAATGGAATTAAACAAATTTTTTATAAATTTAAATTGCTACTCTTTTTGTTATATGTTTATCCAAATTTTCTATTGATTTTCTACTAACTCGATTTATTTGAAATAAAATAAAGCTCTGTCAACAGAGTATACAAATTAGCCTTAATTAGGACAAACAGATTTAAAAACGGTGTCACCTCACCGATTTTTTTTTCGCTAAATCTATAAATATTTAGTTAAATTTGAGCTAAATTATAGTTAATTGAAATTAACAAAGTGATCTGCTTAACGCCCTGTTTCTAGAACACGTTTTGCTTCACGTTCGTCTAAAACCAATAACAAAATACATGCAATGCAAAAACAAAATGCATGTAGTCACCCGTTCGTGTATAGGCGAACGTGTTGTAGAAACCAGGGGTAAATCATCATAAAATTTTGGTAAATATTAGCAAACAAAAAAAAATTTGAAATTTTTTTTTTAATTTTGTTCGGTTATTTGTTACAATGCTAACACAAACTTGATGTTCTGAACTCAGCAATCTACAATTTTTGTTGCAAAAATTTCTGTTGATTTTAGCTAAAGTTACTGTTATCAGCAGTTTACTAAATTTAAGGTAAATATAGAAAAAATGTTGTTGATATTGTAGTTTTTGTTTGTCTATATATTTTTTAAACTAAACTCGAATTTAAATTTATTTTCATCGGGATAAACATTAATTGCATTTATAGTAATTAAATGTGCTAAAGTCCCAAAACTTATTTAACAAATTGTGAAAAGCAATCTGATGTAGGCGTGTCCCTATCCGGATTTCATTCCTGCCTAAGGAAATCTTCAGGGGACTTTGTTATTAGAGTTTCTAGAGATATTTGTTATGTTAAATCACAAACTCAATGAGAATACATATCGCTCATTTACTGCAAGACTGACATAACTCAAAAAACACGATTTTGCAGAAAACGAGTTTAAAGTTTTCAATCCATATCTGCCCCGCTCGACCCTTTCTCTATTTATTTGGTCACGTTTTTTATAAATAGGCCCAATGGACCACAAAATAAGTAAAGTATAACAGTACTTTAGAATAAGCTTTTTTTAAAAAAAAATACTAAAGCCTTTTTCAACCGTGTTTGAGAAAGTAGTATTCTTTACAACGTGCTGACAACATGTCGCTGCAGCAAAGTCCCGTTAAATTCTGTATGTACGTCGTTGATTACTTTGCATTGTCATTGTCAATTTTGATCGAAGATAGTGCGGTTGTCATAATTTGATAAATAAAAAATAATAACAATAAGTGAAAACAATAAGTAAAAAACTTGAATTTTTAATGAATTGATTTTTTTTAAATTATTTTTTAAGTGTTTTTCAATTCCAAAAACTTAAATAAAAATTTCTTAATAAAAAAAATTAAATAAAATGTGAATTTCTTATATTCAAACATAAGGCCCGATTCTTACACATTTTTGTAATTGTCCTAAATTTGTCTGACTATCTTACCTTGAAAAAAAAAAATTCTAGGTAAGAGTCACAAAAATGTAAGACAGTCACAAAAATTTCTGAAAATCGGGGCGATAATAAAAAAATTTACACAAGTAGGCATAAGCTAATTCTACAATTGGTAGCATAAGCTTGTTCTAAATTTGTAAGCATAAGCTAATTGTACAATTGTTGACATAAGCTTATTCTAAAATTAGCGGCATAAGCTTATTTAAATATTATTTCAGTAATATTATCACGAGGGTTCCGTTTTGATTTTTCTACAATAAAATTAAAGCGTTTTTCAATACTTTCTAAAGTATTTTTAAAGCTTAACGCTTATGCTTGCAAGCTTAATATAATATTTTTCTAAAGGGTTTTGGTCCATTGGGTGGGTTTTTAATGTATTTTTCTCTTAGTGAGAGTTGGGTGCGCTTATTATTCGCTTATTATCGAGAGACCCGTGAGTAGCACAGTTTCTCTATGAAGTATATACTCTTTGCACCGACTTTAAAGAAAAAATAAAATATATATTTCCATATCGGAAAGTATACATGATATTATTATAAAATTTTTACACAATATAAAGCATGATATAGATAATAAATCTGCATCATTAGCTCAAAAATAAAGTAAAGTAAACATATTTATTTTTGCTGTTCTTATATTATAAATATTTTAATATTTTAATAGCAAAAAAATCTCCTAGTTTTATAAATTTTTTCTGCAATGTAATTTTTAATTCATTTTTAGTAGCTTTTTCAGCTATTTTTACAGGTTTATTTCCATGAGTACACTCAAAAAAAAAAAAAAAATCAGTAAAGTCAACAACATTTTTGTTAGGAGGATCCTTGCAGAAAAATTGCTATTATCAGCAAAAAAAATTAGTAAATTGTGATAAAATTTTGCTAAATTTAGCAAATTTTTTGGTGATACTAGCAAATTTTTCTCCACGGATCCATTCTCCCATCAAACATGTAGCTGACTTTAGTGACTTTTTTTTAAGTTTAGTGTCGACTTACATTCGTTGAGCGGCAAACATCTTAAGCAAATACAACTTAAGTAAAAACGTTAAAACTTGTATTAATATTTTTTTTGCTTTGGTTCTAACTTTAGTTTAATACAAAATATAAATCAAACAGGAATAAAACTTTATACCGAGGGTTTATAAAAAAAAAAAATCATTCTAAAGCCACTTTATCCTAATTTGATTTATTTCGCTATCTACCAAACATTGCGCTACCCCAAAATATATAACTTTTTCTTAGACAGGTTTAAATAAAGGTTTGATAAAGCATCTGACAGCACTACAATGCTCAAATAAACGTTTTTGTAATTGACAAAAGTTTTTTATTTTGTTATTGTTTTATTAAATACTGCGGTGACAATTAAAAAAAATAATCTATCAAAAAATAATTTATAAACAAAGATACATCAAAGGTTTAAGAAATTAATACATGAAAATCATCTTTTAAAGAGTTTGTTCCATAAATAGAAACCCAACGTCGAAAAATACGTGCATATTCGTATATAAAAAGAAAAACTTTGATGAGACACCTGTAAGTCATTAAATTTATTGCAATTTTCTGCATCAGTCGTTAACAAAATTTGAGAACAGACATGTCTGGCCCGGTGTATCATTGCATGTGTGCTATATGCGACAAAAGCATTTCAAAAAAAGGAGGAGCAATAGAGTGTACCCAATGTGGCAAATGGTGTCATTCTAAATGTGCTGATGTTACCAATGATCACCTGAAGCTATTAAAGCTAAATGCTAAACTTGGTTTTTTTGCGGCACTTGCCAGGATGAGGATGAAGTTGATGATGGTTTATCCTCATTTTTAGCTGATAAAAGTGAAATACAGGTCTTGCGCAATGAGGTTAAGTCTGATTTTGAAATAATGAATAAAAACTTCAAAGACATGATGGAACAAATGAATGCAACACTTTCTATGAAGATATCAGAATTAAAAAGTGACATTGACAGCTGTAATACAAATAATAAGGCTACTGCGTCCAAAGTATCGGCATTAGAAATTGAGAACAATGTCCTCCATAAGAGAATGAATAGGTGTGATGTAATTGCAACAGGTATGTCTCATTCCAACAACATCATGGATACTGTACTAAGCATTGCTGAATTTTTAAATGCACATGATATTCAACCATGCTGTTTTGTTGATAAAATTGATAAAATCCTTATT
Organism: Delia radicum; assembly: GCA_021234595.1. Taxonomy (NCBI): domain Eukaryota; kingdom Metazoa; phylum Arthropoda; class Insecta; order Diptera; family Anthomyiidae; genus Delia; species Delia radicum. Next base: position 199,376,318 of record CM037853.1, read on the forward strand.
AAGTTTAATTCCGCTGATAAAAAAGACTTGTTAATGGAAAGTTATTTCAAAGATGAAAAGTTAAAATTATCAGATTTTGTAAAGAATGATAATAACATTGAAGGGAATAAGAGTATAGATGACAACCATAATGAAGATGATATTCAACGAGGAGATGCAAATCAAAACGGAAAAGAGAATCAAAAACAATGATAATGATAACCTCACTCCTATGGAGCGTAAATTGTCCTATTTTTGTCGCAATCTAAAGAGAAGTGAAAAAATACAAAAATTTAAACTGATGCACAGTAACATTCCAAAAGTTAAAATAGTATTACCTAGTGGAAATAATAAATGTTTACCTTTTTGGGAATGCTATGCAGAATTCGGTGATCAACTACAACAATCTCTTGGTCACGGTGATTATGGTCTCTTTATACAAAAGTTGCGTATATCGAGGGCTTATATTCAATACCGTCTATCTACATTTTCACGAAATTTTTTTTATGCTAAACTCATCTCTGACCCCATCTGCATGTACTGTAAAAATTTCAGTGGAAAAAAACTATTTTTAGTACTATATATCCTGTATTTTATCATTTGTCTATCTACAAAGATACTTATTTATGAATTTTATGACGGCAATACCGTCTATCTACATCATAGAATTTTGTCGTTTTATTTAATTTCAGGCTATTTCTCTGTTTGATATCTATTTATTCACTGTTCGTTTTTCGGATACATACTTCTCTTGTCGAACGATCAATACCTACCATAATACGCTGTGTATGCGGTGGTGTGCCCTTAATGTTATTTTCTAGCACAAGTGCACAACTTTACCGTGTACAATCTCGCCACGCATCAATGTACAAATTACTGGTGGAACGAGACTGATGGAGACCTCTCCGCTCCGACGTTTATTTCGTGCATAATGCACCATTTGTCAACACACTGTCTAACAGATACTCTACCAATAATAATTTACTCCGATGGTTGCGGTTACCAAAACCGTAATCACATTTTGTCGAATGCTTTGTCCAATTTTTCAATAGAAAACAACAAAATCATAGAACAAAAATACTTGCAGAAAGGACACACCCAGATGGAGTGTGACAGTGCCCATGCAAATATAGAGGCTAAGTTGAAAAATCAAACCATATATTTGCCGTACGACTACGTCAGGGTAACCAAAGATGCCCGCAAAAGAGTCATAATCAAGAACAAAATTATTTGATGCATTACATTTAAAGTTTGATTTTTTTAAGAATTATAAGGATACGAACCTTATTCGATTTTCCAGTATTAGACCTGGTCGAGCAAAAAATGATCCGACAGTATCCCAACTAAGATCTCTCTTATATTCCCCAAGTAGTACCATTAAGTTTAAAGTGAATTTTGATCATAATTACACTGAACTACCTATTAGAATAAAGCAATATGAAGGTCACATAGAACCAAAACAATTGTATGCCGGTCGACTACCAATTCAGCAAAACAAATGGAAACATTTACAGGAGTTAAAGGCGGTAATTCCAGAGGAGTATCACTACTTCTATGATAATCTTAGCCACGCGCAGTAAAAATTATAATAAATTTAATAAAAAAATTATAAAAAACATTGTCTTTGAATTTAAACTGGTTAAACAATTCTTCTGAATACACCTACCCTCTATCTGACACCCTTTTTGAGACACCCATGCCAAAAACAAACAAAAACTAGTCAAAAACAACCCCTAGCTCCCTGAAGGGTTCAAATGTTAGAACAGGTCCTACTATTTTCTATCCCCAACATTTCTTGTGAACATATCTACCCCCTATCACCCACCTTTTTCGGGGTCCCCATACCGTAATACAAACTTAATTTTAAAATAAGGCGATACCGTTTATCTACATATTATTTTCCTACACAATGATTTTATTTTTGAGGCAATACCGTTTTTCTATCATAGAAGCTAAAATAACGCGAATTTCAAGAAACTTTTTAGTTAGAACGTTTGTTAGACACATTCTGTTAATATTGTAGAAGATGAGTTCATCGAAATTGTTGCTTATTTGCGAATAAAACAGTTTTTTGGCTCTCCTGAAAAATTGTGTTTTTGTAGATAGACGGTATTGAATATAAGCCCTCGATATATTTCCTATTATTGTTATTATTATTTTTTTTTTAAAGAAGTTATCTACTAATATTAAACTTTTGTCAATTTATTAAATGTAAATAATTATATAGAATTTTTTTTGAATTGAATTTTTAAATTAAAAAAAAATCTTTATTGTAATATATATCTAAGCGCGAGCTTAGGTTATGTTACTAGTAATAATGATTACATTTTAAGACATTTCTCTAACAAGGAACAATATTTAAATATAGGTCACTTAAATGTGCAAAGCATAAAGCCATCAATGCGGGTTTCAAAATTTGAAGAGTTTAAGTATATATTAAGTGGAAACGTGTTGGATGTTGTTGGGGTAACGGAAACGTGGTTAAAGTCGTGGGTTGGCAGTAATGCTGTACACATGCCTGGTTATCGACTCTTTAGAGTTGATAGGACGGACGATATGAGGGCGGTTGGTGTTGCATTGTATGCAAGGGAAGGGATGAAGTCCAAAGTTGTGTATGAGTTATCAGATCCAAATTCAATTGAATGCTTATTTTTGGAAGTAATCGGTGAAAATTCAAAAATCCTAATAGAAGTTGTCTATTTGCCGAAAAGTAGCACTGCTTGCATGAGACGTCTTGATATTATATTAAGTGATATCACGTGTCGCTATGAACATGTTGCCGTGATGGGAAACTTCAATTATAATTTATTTGAGATTATAAAGTCTAGAGTTGTGAGAGATGTGTGTAATCGTAATAATTTGAACAACGTTCATAATATAATGCCAACACATTTTGATACAAAATAAAACTCTGTCTCTTTAATAGATTTCTTTATCCTGAGTAATAAATCTTCTTTAAAGTTTTCCGGGCAATTTCAATCCCTGCATCTATCTAACACGCTTTTATTTATGCAAGTTTGGACTATTCTAAATATGTGGAAGATGTTTTCGTAGAATAAAGAGACTATAATGCAATTGACTACAGCCTTCTTGAGCAAAAGATTCTCTACTCTGATTTTGGTAGTATTTATCAAACATCGAATGTTAATATTCAAATTCAACAACTCAATTTTATTCTATTTGATCTGTACTCATGTGTTCCTGTTAGGCGTAGAAAAATTTGAAAAATCAATAACCTTTAAAATACAGAAGAAGTTAGATCTGCCCAATATCTACGAGATCTAGCATAAAAGTGATCAGAATTGGTCAGTGTATTGTAAATATAGAAATCGAGTAAAAAAAATTTTAAGAAATCTAAAATTTAGAGAATGTACGGAAAAATTCAGAGGTAATGACAGTAAATCAACATGGAAAGTGTTAAAAGATATAGGTTGCAGGGATGAAAATGACTTACCTACCTCGGAAGATCCTAATATTTTAAACATATCCTTCGCATCTAATCAAACCTATGATTTTTGTCCATTAGTAGAAATGAATGACACAGGTGTTTTTTCTTTTAGTAGATTTAATGAGATAACAAAAAAGTGTTTTCAAAAAGATATAAAATCCACAATCGGTTGAGAATTACCCAAGTAAAAAAAAATACCCCAGACCACTAATGTGCCAAATACGACTTGATCAAACATTTCGAGCCCACATCCTAAACATTTTCGAAATTAAATACCAAAATATTTTTTTTTTTACTTACTGCACCCATTTACTGTTAGATATGAAATATTTAATTTTTAGGATGTCGGTATCCTGTCCTAAGGTGACGTCGAAAACCAATAATATTTTTGGGGTATTTTTCAAATCTGCAATTTCAAATTTTAAAAAATTTTGTTCAACAAAATTAAAAAAAAAATTGTTTCGCACACTAAGGTCTCATTAAGTATAAAATTTAAAATAAAAATACCAAATTTACACATATCCCACGTTTTATTTAGTAAGGGCAGCTATTTAAATTCTACAGATTTCAAGGAAAACGCTTTTTTTGCACAAAATTTGATCATAAGGTAAAATTTTTCTACTTTTAACAAGTAACAATTAATGCTATTCAGAGTTTTATGAAACAAACTACAAGCACTATATTCTGAAAATTTGGTCAAAATCGAACTACGGCAAAGGTCAAATTTTAAGGTCAAAGGTAAATTTTTTTGAAATTTTGAAGATTTCATGAAATTGATAACGAAAAATCATGTGGTATCTTCGTATTTGAATGAAAGTTGACTAAATTATTTTCCGTAGTTGTTATTTATTATTTAAAATGAAAAAAAAACTTAATTAACCCTTCTGTGCACTTGGGGCCAAAAATGTCCCAATATTTTTTAACATTAAAAAACGCAGTTTCTTTCAAATATCTGCATAAAAGAGGTAAAATTTTTGAATTATAAAATACAGATTTAATTTATTTAATTTAATTACCTAAAAATAGTTTAATGCACTTTGGGCCAAAAATAACTCAATATTTTGTAACATTAAAAACGCAGCTTAAAGAGAAAATGGCCTATAAGTGAACTAAGATTTCAAACAATGTTTATGTTTAATTTTATTATACAGATATTTTAATGAAGCTGCGTTTTTATCTATCTAACAGTTAATGGGTCCAGTAAGTAAAAAATAAATATTTTTGTATTTAATTTGGAAAACGTTTAGGATGTGGGCTCAAAATGTTTGATCAAGTGGTATTTGGCATATTAGTGGTGTGGGGTATTTTTTTTACTCGGGTAATTCTCAACCGATTTTGGATTTTTATATCTTTTTGAAAACACTTTTTTGTCTTCATCTCGATTAATTTATAATATGGAATAAAACCTGCCTCAATATTAACAAATTTTTGAAAAAACCCAAAAAATACATTATTTTCCCATACAAAACACACTTTTAATTTTTAATCGATTTCCGCCTCGTGTTTTCCTTATCCAATCGGCACCAAACTTCATATTAAATGTTTTTACATACAAAGGAACCAAACTAGCGCACATCTTGACTTTAGAAATCACTTTCATTTTTTGTACACATAAAACCAATTGGTTTTGTTATATTAAATTGATTAATATTTAATGACTTTTGAATTTGACTAACATAAGTGTGAATGTATAAACTGTTTATTAGGAATAATTTACCTGAAAAAGATTGTTATTGATTACACAGGCCGACATGGTGTTCTAACCAAGAATCAGACTATACTTTTCCGATGGTTTTAGACGTGCTGAATCCGAATCTCAGAATAGCCCTATCAAGTATGGTTTTCAAGATATTCAAAGCTAAAATGGAAAAACACGTTTTTTCTATACATTTGATTTTTTTTTCGAAAAGATCGTTTCGGCGTCTAAAAGTGATACTCCTTACCTAGAAAATCCGTTTTGAATTTTTAAAAAATCTTCATTTGTCACTAAGGAGTCGTCTGTTGAACTAACTGAGTTTAGCACCCTTAAGCCGTTGCATATGCAAGACGTGTACAGAAGCAAATAAGGAAGTGTTAAAAATTGTGCATCAGTGACAAATGAAGATTTTTTAAAAATTCAAAATGGATTTTGTAGAGAAGGAGTAGCACTTTTATTTACCGTAACGATCTTTTTGAAAAAACTATTTTTCTGGAAGTTACAGAATCTTAAATGTACCCAAAAAAGTGTTTCTGCAATTTTAGGGATATCGATTTTAGGAATATCCCGAGAACCTGACGTGATAGGTCTATTCTTCGGATTCAGCACGTCCGAAACCTTTTGGAAAGTATAGTCTGATTCTTGTTTTGAAAATTTCTTCGAATTTTGTTGGCCTGTGTTTATTATTCATTTTAAATACTCCTAAAAAGAAAAACTAAACTGTCACACACTTAATTTACATTACTTGTCAATTTTGCACCTTTTTCATTCTTGATTGACTATAACAAACCCATAATTATATGGCGCAATACATTTTTCTTCTAACAATGAAATGACCAAAAAAAAAATTATATATAAAAAGGGTGTTGATTTGTGGTTTTGAGAAATAATCCTTTTTCTAAAATTGTGTGACTAACCAAATCCTGTTTGACATTTAACAGAAAACGTCAAGAAGAAAGATGAAATAACTGGCGGCACCTTTATTTTGTTTGAAGCCAAAAAATAAAACTGACATCAAAAACATGAACAACGACAAACGCACGTTCAACATTAAGTAAGCTGCTAAATCAACCACAACGTTAAAAAGGAACAGCTTGACTGACGTCCTTGAATATGAGTACATAAAAACAGACACTTTTGAATGTCATAATTTAAATATAGAACACACCTTTTGACCTTGGTTTACATAAGCAAAGAACAGAAAAAGAGAGATCAAAAAGGGATTTTGGGCAATAATGGAAGTTTAAATTTTCGGGACAAATTGTCGTGAGAAGGGATTTTAGAAAATTTAAAGAATTTTAACGTATCTATTCACAATTTTAAGAATTTAATATATGAGCTGCTTCAAAAATGTTCGACACCTTTGGCAACTGATTTTAGATGCCTCTTATTTCTCAAGTTTTTATGAATTGAGGGTTAGGTTGACTATACTTAAAAGCTATGACATGCAAAGTTTCTCGTTGAAATGTCTTGAACAAAAGAATTGAAAGAAAATTTAACTCTTCTGTCCAATATTTGATCAAAATGAGCCAATTTCGAAAAATAAAGTTGAGAAAAACTATACCTAAAACTGGTAGTTTCAGTTTTATTGTATCTATTTAGATACAATTTTTATTAATATGAAAAAATATTATGGAGTTATTTTTTGGTTTTCCTCTCTGAGCGAATATGATTTTTACATACATCTGTTCATATTTTTACAACTAATAAATCTGAATCTTCAGATTTAAATAAAACTTGGATATGTTGTTAAAGACCAAAAAGGGGTTAAAAAGTAGGGTCAAAAATTATTAAATTTGATGTTTTTTTAACATTTTTTTTAATATATTTAATGAATTTTATTTTAAAAATTTTTTGATTTCAGATTTTTGATTTCAAAAACTATTTTTTTGGATATCATATTTGGATGGTAAGATGTTGTTGGTTTGAGTTCAAATTAACATATGAAGGGCTTATTGTAAAAACTTGTTAACCCACAGTTTATTTCCCGTGTACTTTCTGCCCTTTTAAAGGTTGAAAAATGAGAAAAATATTACTTTTGTAATAAGTATTTAAGCAAGACCTTTTATTAATTTTAAATCAATGGACATCGAGAAAACAGAAAAAATCCATAAAACAAAAAATGTGGCATGGCATTCTCAGGCGGTTTGGCATTCTCAGGACAAAATTTTTGTTTATGACCTCTTATATTTTTATACCCTAAACTATATGTGACGCGAGCGATCACTGCACGAAATCGCAATAGACTGCTTATTTTTACCTAAATTTATGGACATCTTTGCGAAAAGTTGGATGTTGAAAATGAGCAAAATCGGTCCAGCAAATCAAAAGTTATGAGTGAAAATATGAAGTTACCTCTAAATTTTCCATACAAATTTTTATTTGTATATATTCACAAATTTGTATGGAAAATTTAGAGAAACCTTCACATTTTCACTCATAACTTTTGATTCGCAGGACCGATTTTGGTCATTTTCAATAGCAAACTTTTTCCGAATATGTCCACAAATCTAGGAAAAATTGAGCAGTCTTTATTGAGTTTTCGCACCGTGATTGCCCTCATCACACATAATAGAGGGTATAACCATATAAAAGGTTATAAAGATAAAGTTTGGCCTGAGGATGCCAAACCCTTTGGAAGTTTTACTATTTTGGCCTTCACCTTGACTTGAAATTTCTCGCTCGCAAAAAATGACCCCGAGAGTGTTCCACAGAGAAATTTTTCTTAACTGAGTGACAAATGTGGCTAGTTTTCATTGGTGTGCGGGCGCTTAAGTTCCTTCGCACTTTTTCGACAGTATACTAAAGGCTAAAAGAGGACATATTTAAAATCTCAAAAAAAATTTTAAAAATTGTTAAGTTTGTAATAATACTTAGAATTGAAAATGAAAATTATACAAGTTCGAGGATATGCTCTATATCTCTTTATTGGAATATTGTCCTTACAAATAATCTATAGAGTTTTTGTTTTCAAATTTATTAATTGACTACTGTCAGGAATGAATTAATAGATCTATTTCGGGAATTTTCTAGGTTCCCATCATCAGAACACTTTGTGAATAAAGTGACAATCCAATGCAAACTTCAAACATTCATATAACCTAGTTATCCCACTAAATGAGAACTAATATATGAGCTTGAAGTTAACGATTACCATTGATCAAAAATAAATTGAAAACTTGTTCGTTATGTGCAAGTTCTAACTTTGGTAGGTACGCACGCTTTTTGTTTTTATTCTCCTCTTCATTTTTACTTTTTTTTTTATTTAAAAACAAGATTCAAAGGGGGAGTAAACAAGCCCGTACTTTGTCTTTTTTTTTTACAAGTTTGATATAATTTTTATTAAAAATAAAAATTATGTTTTTCGACCTTTAATTGTGCAATGAAAATTAGTTTTAATAAAAATGTTATCAAACTTAATACTCTTACAATCCTTTGAAAAGTTATATCCATTTACATTAGTATATATTTGAAATGTGTATATTTGGAAATGTGGTCTATAAATTGATGTAACTTTAATTAAATTTGAGTAAAAAATTTAATTGTAGAAAAATTTTATTTGGGTGAAACTTAAAAATGCCATAATTTTTGCGCCGTTAAAGTTGAATAAATGTAACATATTTGAACATCGGCTAACATATACACAAAAGATTATTCATGTCATCTAAAAGATTTTTTTAAAAATATTTTACCTCAAGCATCAAACATTTTTAAAATTCTTCATATATACAAATGAAGCAATACAACGAAACAGCATGTATTGTATGAAATGGTATAATTTAATATGTACGTGTTAAGAACAAATATAAAACTAAGAAAAAAAAAATAAAGTTATAAAGAATAATGAATGTGAAACAATTCCTTTCCTTTTTATGTTTGCTTATTTATGAATGAATTGTATGTTGTATACAAAAGATTTAGAGTACTCATGTTTTAGTTTTATTTAAACTAACTTCCCTTCTTTCATAACTAGTTCCGGCTGCTAGTTCCGGTTTTTTTTTTTTTTTTTTGGGGAAACAAATAAATTTCAGCTGTTTTTTTAAGTTATTTTTGGCACAAGTGCAATGTGTTTTGTATGTACAATTCAATTTGAAATGTGTAATAAGGAGGATTTGAAATGTAAAATAAGGACGACACAACATGTGACAATTGGAAGGAATAAATTGACTGAAAAAAAAACCTAACGGAACATGTTGCATATGCCTACATTCAATAATATTCGTATGTACAAATCATATGGTTATTTCCCTATTTCCGAAATATCAGCTGGTTTTATCCTGCATATCTTAAATACATACTCCATCCCACTACTACCACGACTTACAATTAGTTGAATTCTATTTGCTTAATAAAAGGATCGATAAAAATCCATACACACATTTACAACGGACTTTTTGTCTTAAGTGATTAACCCATACATACGAGGGCGGATCAATAAGTCCGTGACTTTTTGAATGAAACACAGTTATTTTTTGCAAAAAAAAAATTTTTTCAACATAATATCCTTTTAGCTCAATACACTTAGTAAAACGTTTCTCTCAATTTCTGTATCCCTTCCAAAAAATAGAAATTTTCGAGGTCCATAAAATAGGCATTTGTTTTATCAATAATTTCATCGTTGGAGCTAAATCTCTTTACACCGAGCCATTTCTTTAGATTTGGAAATAGGAAATGGTCACTGGGGGCTAAATCCGGAGAATATGGCGGATGAGGTACCAATTCGTAGCCCAATTCATGGAATTTTGCCATTGAGACTGCACACGTGTGCACCCGTGCAATATCTTGATGAAAAAGAACTTTTTTCTTGGCCGTATGGGGTCGTTGTTTTTTTAAATTCTCGTTAAATTATGCTAATGAGTTGACATAATATTCTCCGTTTATTGTTTTTCCCTTTTGAAGGTAATCGATGTGGATTATACCGCGTGCATCCCAAAAAACTGTTGCCATCAACTTATTGGCCGACAAACTTACCTTGGCCTTCTTCGGAGCCGGAAATCCATTGTTTAGACTGCTGCTTGGTGTCCGGAGTGTCGAAATGGATCCATGTTTGATCCACAGTTACAAAACACCGCAAAAGCTCATTCGAATTGCGGTTAAACACCATCAAACAATCCTTTGATTACGGTTATGGTCAACTGAGAGCAAACGCGGCACCCATCTTGCAGAAAGCTTTCTTAAACCCAACTGATCATTTAAAATCGAAACCACACTGCCATATCTTGCGTACTTTTACTCTTCGATCGGACAACACCATATCGTGGATTTTTTCGATATTTTCGGTATCAATTGGCTCTCCAGAACGTTCAGCGTCATTTTTACTAGCCAGTAACCCACTTTTTAACCATTGAAGTCGAACTTGTTAAAAATTTGACTATAGTCTACTAACAGGTGGTACTTGATGGGAACAGTGTTGCATTTCATTTAACTACGAGGGAAGTTCGAAAAGTCATGGACTTATTGATCCGCCCATATTGTACATAGGGGAGAACCCCTGCTGTCCAAAATTGAGCTTGACGTACAGATAATGAAACTGAAACTGGAGAAAAGTTCAAGGAATTATCTGTCCACTTAAAAAAACTTACTAATATATAATCATTCGGTTCCAAAGTTACAGGGGTTTGGCTTACGAAAGACTATTTTAACACACACAAAAATAAAAACCCATTTCAATCACGAAAACCACCGTTCCAACAACTTCAATTGCCGAGATTCCGCCAACAACGAAAATTGATAATTCAATTAGAAACTTATAGCTCATTAAATGAATTATTTTACAATTAAATAATAACTCATTTGATTAGAAAGTGATCAATATCTTCCCAAAAAATAAAAAAAATTGTTGTTGCCATGCCAAATGTTTTTGTTGTATGAAAGTGTTGAGGTCCTACCAAATATTTTGTATAGCTTGAATTTTAACTTCTCATTAAGTTAGCAGATTTATTTATACTTATGTGAACAAATTCACACAGAAAGAAGTTTTTTCTTTCTATTGATTCGTATGGACTATAAGAAAATTTTGTTGAAATCGGAATATTTTTTTTTTTTTGTTTAAAATAATTTTTAATTTATATTTTGCACTGTCTTTCTGTGTATGCAAATGTTGATTAAACAAAATTAAACTTTAAAAATTACATTATCAATTTTATGATAATGTTTTATAATAAATAAATATTCAGATTTATGGAACTGAAACTAAATTATTTAACTTAATAAATTAATAAACCTAATAAGAATTAATATCTTTTTTAATTGAAATGAATGTAAAATATTTATTACTAATACCACTAAACATTTATAAAAAACAACTACATAAATATTACAAAAAACAAAAACAATGTGTGGATGAGTGTTTTAAAGCTATAATATCAAAAAATGTCGAGCAAGTTCCGAATTTGAGCAACTATTTAATTGATTAAAATAGTTTTTAATTGACAGCTTGTAAAATATTCAACAAACCGATTTAATTGAAAAAAGTAGGGAAATGTTTTTCCCATTATGAGGAGAAGACTTCCACTGAGACGGGATTTTTCGGAATTCCAACGCTAAATTCCCGCCACCTTACAAACCCCATTTGTTCAGATATTCCAAACATATGTTTTTTCGAATATGAACTGATACGATATTCTTCGGATTTTTGGTCAGAAACGTAGAAGTTGGAAGGGTAAACATCTGTCGATCTTGATCGACAGATCCTTGTGAACTTTAGATATGTTGTAGGGAATACAAATTTAAGGAACGTGTATTTTTTTAGATGCCCAATTTCATGTTTAAGCATTACCAAGTGGGATCAAAAATTACTCCAATTTATATTTTTTTTAGTTAATATCTTTCTATTTAAAGTAACTATAGACAAGTTTGGTATCAAATGAAAGCTTTTTTGAAGTCACATTTACTGGCGTTTAAATTATATCAAAAGACAATTAAAAAAAATTTTTAATCAAAAAAATGTGTTTTGAGTTTCATTAAATGTGCTGTTTTATTAAGGAATTGTAGTTCTATTAAGCTGAAAATAATGCACAGTAATGCCTATTAAGTTTAATCGCGAAGGTATCTGAGACTTTTTCCCGAAAAGCCTTTTTCCCATATATATTAAATAATTAAAAAAATTGGGTCCACTATGTACGCAATAAGGGTATCAACATTTTGCTGTGTTGAGTACTTTAACCCTGTGTATAAATAAAATGTGTTTTTCGTAAATTAAAGACAGGATTTTTGAAAACTCCAATGGGTAGGAGCTAAAAGGGCTAAAATCTTCCGCTTGACGTCTTGCCCATCCTAATTTGCTTAGAAACCTAAAAAATATTTAAAATTTTAGCCAGGAGTATGATAAAAATTTATCTCAAATGTAAAAAGTCTCGAATTTGGCAGCCTGCAAAATCCCACAATGACGTTTTTCTGGGAATTCTAAGTGGCTAAGGAAGGTTTTTCTCTTTAACGGCCTGTCCATAATATGAAGTGTTTGCTTCAGGGGACATTGCCTCACCTATAAGGTACTTTTAAAATTTTTACCAGGAACATGCACAAAACGCTGGCAAATAAAAAAAGGGCAAAGAAAAACACAGTTTTACAAATTTTTTTCTAACAAAGTGCCGCAATTCAAATACAACGCCAATGCTTGTAAAAGTATTTTAAATTAATTTTCATCGGGATAAACATTAATTGCTTTTATAGTAATTAAATGTGCTAAAGTCCCAAAACTTATTTAACAAATTGTGAAAAACAATCTGCTGTAGGCTTGTCCCTATCCGGATTTCATTCCTGCCCAAGGAAATCTTCAGGGGACTTTGTTATTAGAATTTCTAGAGATATTTGTTATGTTAAATCACAAACTCAATGAGAATTTCTTGTCATCGTCTAGGAGCGTGATTTAAAATTTAAAATATCAAAGAAAAAACAAAAACAACAACAAAAAATTGTCACAATTGGCTTTGTCATCTTCCAAATACTACTCTGTTTTTTTGACAGACCTAGCAATGTAGTGACGTTTATTCAAGTAAATCAACAATAGAAAATCATGTTTTCTATTAGTGTCAGTTACATTTAAATTTGCACAAGCACCTGCATATTTGTTAAAAGTATATCTTCACTGAAGATATACTTTTTGTATTTTTAATAAAATCTTGATCTCTGCAACGTCTTTATCCCATCTGTGGTTGTTTAAAATTTAAACTTTAAATTATAATCCACTTGTAATGTTTGTTGGCTAAAATTTAACAAATTTTTAAATTATTAAAACTCATAACAAAACTTTTTTGAAAATTGGTTTTAGTTTTCATATTATTTCAAATTTAGGACACTTTTAAAGATATGGTATTCAAAAAAGAGTAACATTAAAAATTATATTTGTAAAACTTTTCGTGGAAATAAGACATGCATATTTTTTTTTTTTAATGTTGAAATTTCGGATCCTTTTAGAAGCCATAAGAACGCTCAAGAAAAGGCTTCATTTCATCTACCAAGAAAAATACCATCATAAGACTACCATTTCTGAGGTTTTGGACCAATCGGTCCTTTCGTAGTAGAGGATCGTCTACATGTCGTTGTCATACACTATCCCAACGAGAGTTTGGTTGCATGATCTAGGTTAGTTGTGTGATAAATGAAGAGTTTGGTGACTACAATTTTCCCTCCATGTGACTGCTTCTTTTCAAATAAATGCACCGGTACTCTGGCAATTCGTTAAAATTTTGAGTTGATTATGAGCTCCGTTAGCTAATAATGCAACCACCACTGTTTTCTAAGTACATTAAATTCTGAATGTGTTTTGAAAATCTAAATTTAGGAATTTTCCCAAATATTCAGCGTTATGGTTCGTATCTGTCATATTATCATCTGCCAAGTAAAATATTTTAGTAACAATTCTCTCTATATCTATGGTTAACGGTTTGTTAGCTACACTCAAAAAAAAAGTTAGTGAAGTCAGGAAGGTGCTTGAAAAGTTACTAATGTCAGCAAAAAAAAAATATAGAAAGGAAATTAGTAGAGTCCTCAAAAGTTTTGCAAATACTTAGTTGATTAAAACTGAACAAATTATTGCTAAAATTGAACAACAGAAGACTGAAAAAAACTCAAAAAATTTGTAAAAAAAATTATGCTTTAGTAAATTTATTTCCCGAAAATCCTAAACATGTGATTCTTTTAAAAATAATTTACACTAAGTTATAAGTTAAAAAATATAAAAATGTTCATACTCCCATATTGACGACATTAATTAATGTAATATCTTAAAATATATTGAAATAATTATATAACATACACAAAATTATCTCGCAACTACATATATCATTGGTGGTCTAAATGCTGGTATATTTTAAAAGAACACCAATTCCTTAAATAATTCTAGAAATGAGACGAAAAATTAACAAGATATGACAAATACAACCCTTTTTGCAATAAGAAAAAGGAAACATAAAAAATTCCCTAAGATATGTGTATTTGCCCTATGCTTTAGTCTGTCTACCTGAACGTTTTTCAAATTGCCAATTTGACCAACGCTGCATTCATAATCATTTCAAACATTTAGTTTACAATTTTACCCCCGTATTAAAAAAAATATATATATTAAATAGCATTTCAATCAAATACATTTTAGTTAAAACACAAATTTTAGCCTTAAAACTGTATTTATAAAAGAATATTAACGTTAACACAATATTTCAAATATATAGTTTAAGCTAATATTCATTTATGAATGCAGTTTTAAGTCTTAAAATGTGTTTGAACTAAAATGTATTTGAAATCTGAATTAAGATGTTTTATGAATACGGGTGTTAATTTTAATTAAATACTTTATTTTGTCTTTAATTTAATTAATAGACAATATAATATAATAAGAGCGTTAATCTTTCTTAAATTTAAATACTATATATTTTTTTATTTAATTAATAGACAATATCTACATTAACAAGCTGCTGCCAACACAAAATTTAAGTTGTTATAATTCGCAATTTTGTTTTCTGTATTAAAAAAAATATACAAAAATCTTCAATGGTTGATTTTTTATATGTCTTGTACTTTTTAGTATCATTTTCCTCGTTGCTACTACATCTTGACAAGCAGAGACATTTACTGCATTCTTCGTACATTTTTCAATCTGGTTGTCATCCACACTATTAATGTGCTTATCAGCCCAGTTTTTTTCTTAGCAAAATAAATTAGTAAAACATTAGTAAAATATTAGTAAAACATTAGTTCAAAACAGCTAAGTGCTGAAAAAGTATAATTAAAATTTAAGCTGACAACATAATTTTAGCAAAAAATTTGCTGAAAAATATTATACTTAATTTACAAGACATTTTACTAACATTTCTACTAACTTATTTTTCTCAGTGTACTACTTCGAATATATACTTGTATTAAAACAGCTGTTGGTGGCGTTATTTTCCGTTGTTCAAGTGTCACATACATGTTTACATTACCGCCTCAGTTACACATCTGAAAAGCAAAACAACCCACCACCACTAACATCTAAAACTGCATTTACATTACCATCGAATTCAGTTTAAACTAGATTTCGTTCATATGGTTGTGTATAAAATAATAGGCAAACTAGATTTCTAAATTTAATTTAAACCGCATTTATAGGTAATGTAAATGCAGCTTAAGATATTAAGCCAAATCATAAATTCCATACTTTATAACATTTGATTCATTTAATTAAAATAGGGTACTTTATTTAATACACAGTCTGTGACAACCGTTTGTACGAACTAGGATTTTATTGTTTTTTAAAGAAACAAAAAAGTTGAAAATAATTTTCTTTTTAAACAATTATTTGTTTACTTCATAGTAAAAGAACAATTTTTTTAGAATTATTTTTTTTTGATTTACTTATATGGAAAAATCTCTAAAATTGGGTTTGACATTCGATTGCACGCACCTGGCTTAAATAATGAAAAACGTTAAATTTTAATAATATAATTCCGAAGCTCAAAACATTAAAATATGGCAAATTTACTTGAAAAACACATTTAAGCTAAATTATGGACAAAGGTATCCAAATGATAATACCTAGTAAATATTTTAGGTGTTTTTAATCACACTCATAATAATCCATGCTTAAAAATACAAATATATTTTTCGTAAATTTTTTTTCGTAGAATGTACAAACATTTTGTTTATATTACAAAACTTTTGTATAAAACAAATTATATAAATTTACAAATTTCGTAAAAAACACAAACATGATTTCGTAATATTTTTTTAGTACATTGTACAAAAATATGTAATGTAACAAATATTACATATGGATGTTGATGTGGTTAGAGGTCGGATTTGCAATCAGAAGGTTGCGAGTTCAACTCCTGGCCAGGACAATTTTTTTTTTTTTTTTTTTTTTATTTTTTATATTTTTTTGTTTATTAATGTTTTTTAAATTTCTATGTTTTATTTTTTTATTTCATTATTACTATTTTTGTGTTTTGATATAAATGGATATTTTGTATTTTGTTTAATAAAGAGGATCCTAAAACAAGTTAAAGAGGAGCCGAAAACACTACTTCCACTTTATTTGCCGGGTTTAGTATAAAATTCAATAAAACAAATATTTAAAAAGATAAAATATTTAATAATAAAATGCAATTAGTTTGAAATTGTTATTTAAGTTTTTTATTATTATTATTTTATTATTTTTTTATTTTGTTTTTTAATATATTATTTGATATATTTATAAAAAAATTATATTATTTAGTTCAATAAACATAATAAAAATATTTAATTGCCATTTTACCTTTTTTATTAAATATTTGTAGCATATTTTTCTAGTTTTCATAAAAATTTCATAATATTTTCAGCTTAAGTTCCTTTTTAGTTTGTTGTATTGCATCAGCTACTTTGGTGCAAATGGTAGAGGGGTCTACTTCAACACAGCAGGACGTCACTGAAATCGTGAGTTCGATTCTGGTGTGGCACCATTACATTTTTTTTTTTTAATTTTAAAATAAACCCGTAAGGTATGCACCACATTTTTATTTAAAAAAAGTTTTTACAAAACTTTACGAAATGTGATTTGTATATTCTACAAATTTTTTCGTAATGTCAAAATAACCAAAACTTTCGTAAAATGAACAACGGTTTTCGTGTATTTTACCTATAGATTATTATGAGTGCAGTATTGAATATGCCCGACAAAAAACTTCCGATATAATCATATATGATTATATGTAGCATCACATATAATTAAATATCACATCTCATCTGATCTGAAAAAGGGCATACATAAACTGATTTCATGGTATATCATGCGATCTAATCTCATAGAGTTTGATACGAAAAATGGGTCTATCAAATATGATCAAATTATATAAAATTTGATGCAATTTTTCTAAAAGTTTTTTAATTAAGGAATTTAAAATGTTTTAGAGATCAGTACTTTTTATTAAAATCCAATTAAGTACTACTTGTAATTCATATGTAAAGCATGTAAATATTAATTTTAAAAAATTATGTTAAATCTAAAAATGTATGCCTTTTATGAACCTGAAGTTGGAAGATAAATTAAATTTATAACGCTAGGTAAAAACCAAAACAAAAGCAACATTTACCAAGGAAGAAAGTCAAATTCTTTGTTCGCAAAATTTTCAAGTAGAAAACCTACAGATTTTTTTAAGAGCAGAAACAAATAGCAAATTTTGCACGTCCTTGTTATACAAAATAATTAAAACGTTTAATTATACCGTCGGTATTATGGATCAATATGATATATTTTAAATCTCCTTATTTAATACCTCAGCAAATTTCAGATTGTTAGGAAAATGTATTGCCTATAGTGGAACTAAGCAACAATTTTATTTTTAAAATTGAAAATTTAGAATCCATTACGCATGTTGTAAGGGTTGGGTGTTTCGTTGGTTTAAACAAGGACTTTTTTGAGAGCTTCGAAAAATGTGTTAACAGTGGTACTCTTAATTAACTAATTTTTATGCGTTTAAGCAATTTGAATTGCATTTTATAGTTAATTTGTGTTGTTTAATGTATTTGCTGCATAAGTTTTGTATAACTAACACAAAATTTTATTTGCTATACTAAAAAATATGCATTAAAAAACCTCTTAAAAACAGTTTCTCTTAAAACCAGATATCATATCAAATTTAACAGATGTTGAGTACCTTGGCTTTTCTTTAGTCTATATGTTCGTCGGCTTAAATTTTGTTACATCTACAAAATACCATTATAAATCGGTGATTCGGAATTTTAGTGTTATTTTAACCTAAATTCAAGATATTTCAAAATCAATCCGGTTAAATAGCAAAATAGGACCAACACAAATGTCCTTAATGGAATTTTCATTTCGGGCTTGATTTAACTGTGGTAGCCATCTACTGGTTTTAGGAAAATGTATTGAATGCCATCCCAGCCTAAAATCTAATAATTATAACTTTGTTTTTGAGTACTTTAGTAAAAATAACAATAATCATTACAAAACAAAAAACATTGTTTTTCATATTTTTGGTAGTAAATTTTGAAACTCATTTATATTCTATTATAAACTGTGCTAAAAAATATATAAAAGCGTTGGAATTTTTTGCGTTTAATTTTACTACATATGTATATTTATATATACTGATATGTTTTGCTATATATAATTATATATAAAAGTTATTTTATTTTATTCTAACATATATGTGATAATATATGTTAGAATAAATGGTCATATATAGATCTATATCTATTTCATATTATCTGATATGCAAGATATGCTAATATAGCATACGATGCAATGCTATGTATGGTGATATATTGCGCTATATTAAAAAAATTTCATAAACTATGTATATATGAACATATATCGTAATATATTGACACACATATAATCATATATAATGATATCAAGTTTTATACGAGTATATAGAAACTTTTCTATACACTTTCATATAATCATATATCGTAGAATATATGGTCATATATAGATCTATACCTATTTCATATGATCAGATAAAAAAAATATGCTATGAATGGTGATATATTACACTATATTAAAAAATTTCATAAACTAAGTATAAGATATGAACATATATCGTATATATTGAAACACATATAAGCATATATAATGATATAAAGTTGTATACGAGTATAAAGAAACTTTTTTCATCGGGAGGACAATGTGTAAAAGTCTTTACATTTATCGGCAACAACGCACTTTTTTGTTTTGAAAATTAATTTCAGCCAGGTCGTAATAAGGTCTTAAGCTTGATCCATTAATTTCTGAATTCTTATGTTAAGAAAACATATTTTCATTATTATGAGCACAAAAATAATATATTTATTATTTAAATTCGAAACAAATATTAAATTAGCGTAGCCAAGCCCCTATAACATGAGCATTGCCGCACTAATTTCACGACCCTTTTTTAAACCATGCGTGGAAGTCTCGATCATATATATTAAAAGCTATGAAGGGCGCTACGAAATAACCCCCAATGAAATAACCCCCAACGGCCAAAAATGAAATAACCCCCAAAAAAATTGTGTAAAATTGTTTGGGGGTTTTTTCATTTTTTTTTTGGGGATTATTTCATCTTACGGTTTGGAGATTATTTCATTATGAAGTAACCCCCAATGAAATAAAGCCCAAAATTTAAATTCTTTGGAGATTATTTCATATGCAATTATTTTGGGGGTTATTTCATATTTTTTGGGGGATATTTCATTTTGCTAAAAGTGAAATTTTTTTAATATTTGTTAGTTTTTCTGCGTGGCGGCCTGCGGCCGCTCTTAGGGGTTTTCTCCTTCATGGGACGCGGCAGGTGGCTTCGCTGAATAAAGTTTCCCTGCGCGCGTCACACTAGGGAAGATAATGAGACGCGCGCAGGAAAACTGTATTCAGCGAAGCCACCTGCCGCGTCCTATGGAGGAGAAAACCCCTAAGATCGGCGCAGGCCGCCACGCAGAAAAACTGAACAGTGTAACAAAAGAATCAAAAATATGAAAACAAAAAATAAAAAAATTTGGGACATATTTCATTTCTTTGGAGCTTATTTCATTGGGGGTTATTTCATTTCTTCCTTTGGGAGTTATTTCATTACGAAACAACCCCCAAATTTTGGGTGTTATTTCATTTTCACCTTTGGGGAATATTTAATTTCTTTTGGGTATTATTTAATTTTTTTTTGTTGGGACTTATTTCATTTTATTTGGGATTTATTTCATTGGGGGTTATTTCATTTTGTCGTTTGGGTGTTATTTCATTGGGGGTTATTTCGTAGCGCCGCTATGTAGAGTTTCGAAACCTCAATACAAAATGAGGTCTACAAACAAAATGAGGTCTACAAACCAAAACATTTAAAAATTCATTCATTTGCACGGAATACTATTCCAGGTATCTCCTGGCTGAAAAGTTAGACCTTGCGAACGTTGGTGAAACGTACCAATATTTTTTCAATCTTATTATTAGATTATGTCTTAAAACGCCAGAAACATCATGTACAATTACTTCACCATGCATTTTGTTTCTTTATATTACCAATTAATTGTGGTTTGATGGCGAAGTCGTCAAAACCGTCATCGTGATACATCCGATTTACCGTCAATCTATGGTTTGACCAAATTGTTTACATATAATTTTGTTATTTATTTTCAATAAACTCCTATTGAGCTTAATAAATATTAAATTTATTAATTTTAATCTTTGTGTTTATTCACTGATCTTGAGGAATTCATCATTATATGAGTTTACACGTTAACTAATGGAACTTCCTTAAAAATCAGTAAAACCCCCTGACTTATAATCTTAAAAATGTTCGTGCTCACTAAAGAACATTCTGGTGTAAATTATAAGGTCCAAAAACCGGTCCGATGTTTCTGCCACTGCATGCAAACGAATGTCGTACTAAAACTTACACAAATCTTTTATAATTTTACACAAGTACAAATATTTTCCATACAAATTCAGATAGACTCGCAATTGTTTTTATTTTTGAAAGCCTATAAACAAAATCACAAAAGAAATCTTTTAATTTTAGTTAAAGTTTAAATTAAAATAGCTTTTTAAAGTATTTGTTTGTGCGAGCAAACGATTGTTTCAGACTGTATACTTATAAAAATAATCTTATTATTAGGTTTTTGTTACCTGGGTTATACGCTATAATTTATTTATTTATTTATTTATTTTATTTTGATTATAATCCAGTGCAAAGATTTAATCTTATATAGGAGCACTGAATACAAGTATCGGTAAAATTACACAATGTGCATAAATAATATACTTAACAAAAAGACATATAATTTAAAACTACAATAAATAATTAATATGTAATACTATAATCAAAAATAATAATGTTACAAAACAATATGTTCATATTAAAAAGATAAAATTATAAATTTTTATATATGATATTTGTAATATTCATATATCAGTTTTTTAAATTGCATTGCGTTGCTTATTATTTGTAAATGAGGGGGTAACTGATTCCAAATTCTAATGACATTAATAAAAAAGTGTTGATCAGAAAATGTAGTTTCATGCTTTATCTGTATTATACGGTATCCTCTTTCGGACCTGAAGAAAGTGAGTCGTTCGTAAAGGTATTTTGGTTGGCGTGAGTAAATTATCTTATGAAGGTATATTAATGCTTTGCATTTTAAAAGATTTTCAAAAGAAACTCCAAAGATTTGTTTAGAGTAGAGAGAGATTCTGTCAAAAAGTCGAATTCCATATATATATCGTGCAATATTGTTATATGCAACGATTAATTTACGAAAACTGGAAGCATCGCAACTTGAAAACAGCTCACAACCATAAAGAAGAGTCGGAATTAAATACGTTTTAGCCAGAAGCATTCTGACTTTAAGAGGTATAAACCATTGTGTGCACCATAAATTTCTTAACATCCCATATATATTCCCGGTAGTGATAAGAACGTGGTCATTCCATTGTAAATACTTATTAAATGTCACTACAAGATTTTTAACCTTATTAACAACATCGATTTTTGACTCACCCAGTGTTAAATTATAAATATATGGTATATTTTGTGATTTTTTGGTAATCAAAATACATTTTGACTTGCTTGGATTAAGGCATAATCCGTTACATTTAGCCCAAGTGCTAATATTTGCAAGATCAGCGTTAATTTTTTTCACACAATTATTGATTTCAGAATTATTACAGCTTATGTAGAGTTGAACATCATCTGCATACATTTGAACATTGCAGTATTGCAATTGATTTGGAAGATCATTGGCGTAAGCAGAGTATAACAATGGACCTAAGATAGAGCCTTGTGGTACTCCTCTTGTTAGTTCGACCATACTTGACACTTTGTCATCATAAAAAACCGATTGTGATCTGCCTGTTAAATATGAACTCATCAATTTAGTAGCAGTAAATGATAAATTAAATATTTTGTTTAGCTTTAACGTTATAATTTCCGTGTTGACGGTATCAATTGTTAAATTGTTAAAAACGGTAGACCGATTAAAGTACGCTTTCATCCACATATTGAGAATACATTTACACCCAAAATCATTGACATTTTGTTGATTTTTAAAACAGTCTTATAAAGTAACTCTGCATGCGTAACAACAACAAATTTTACTTATAAGACTGTTATAAGTATCACTAAAATGATTATGCATATCGTACATCTAGTACAAAAGTGACTCAACTCAAAATTTTTCATTTTTCAGAAATCAAAAAAACCTTTGCAACTTTATACCAATTTGAAACATAATGAAAGACATAACTGTTTTTTAGCAGCAGTTAACAACAACAAATACACTGATATTTTTTTTATAGATAAACAAGTATTTTGTGCATAGTTTAAGCATATAAAGCCAAAAAAATAAAATTTTGAGTTGAGTCACTTTTGAACTGGATGTGCGATATGACACTTGAAATGCTGTTGCACTTATTTTAGTTTTTCATTGCATTTTTTCATTAGAGTTTGTTTCAAAAAAATTTTTAAAAGTTTTTGCATCAAAAATATGACTGTCGCATTCTTTTTTTTAACTTTCAACTCCCTGCTTACGACTCCTGTCCCTGTCTGCTGATTTTGAGACTTTTTTTTTTAAACAGAGCAAAAAAAAACATGCATTTTCATGACATCTGACTTAAGCATTAACATTAGAAATTAATACCAAAAAACTTTTTCACCGTTTTCAAAATGCACAATTTTTCGAAAAACTCAAATTTTTTCAATTCGCGTGAGCGACTCCTTTCCAGGACATTTTATGAAAATTAATTAGTTTGTAAAAACTTAACAATTTTCATAATTCGGAAAAATGTCACTAAAACTTTATTAGACTATAATTATCTTTATTTTTATTCAAAAAATCTTTAACCCTTAGTGGCCTGGGGACAAAAAGTGAAACTTAATTTAAATTATGACTACAAGATTTTAAAAAAAATTTCACTTATTATTAATGATATGTACAAGGTGGCGCAAAAATAACCTTCCGATGTTTTTTGGCTGTAATTTAAAAAAAAAATGAAAAACTTTGATTATTCTTGTGGATTATTTTTATTTGGTATTTTAATTTTTTTACATCAAGTCGAGAATATGATGTCATGTAAATGGCCGCCGCCACAGTTGATTGTCATTTGAGCCCTTTTTACGGCATTTTCCATCACTTTGGCCAAAACTTCCGGCGATAGGTACACACATTCTTGACGGATATTGCGGTTAAGAGCTGCAAGAGTCTGAGGCTTGTTGACATAAACCCGCGACTTCAAAAAGCCCCACAAAAAGAAGTCTGGAGCGGCCAAATCAGGCGATCTTGCTGGCCAGTGCAAATCGCCAAAACGGGAGATAAGGCGCCCGGGAAATGCATCCTTCAGCATATCGGTTGTGGCACGTGCAGTGTGTGCCGTTGCACCGTCCTGTTGGAACCACATGTTTTCCAATCCCAATTCATCAAGTTGCGGCAAAAAGAACTCGTTGATCATTGCTCTGTAGCGCTCACCATTCACAGTAACCGTTTGGCCCGCGACGTCTTCGAAGAAAAAGGTCCGATGACTCCTCCAGCGAAAACAGCACACCATACAGTGACTTTGAGCTGGTGTAATGGCTCTTCGCGGGTTACACGCGGATTTTCAGTGCCCCAGAAGCGTAAATTTTGCTTAATTACGTACCCGCTAAGATGGAAATGGGCCTCATCACTCATGATTATTTTTGATGAAAAATCATTTTCCTCTTGGTGGTGATTAAGGAAGGCTTGAGCGTATGTTACACGCGATTGGCGGTCAGCAGCTAACAGCTGATGCACCGTCTGGACTTTGTACGGAAACATCTTCAAATCTTGTACCAAAATTCGCTGTAAAGACCGTCGACTGATACCCATTTGCGTGGCACGTCGTCTGGTCGATGTCGACGGCGCTTCCATGACATCCTCGGCTACAGCAGCAATATTCTCTGCAGAACGGCTACTCCGGGGTCTGCCACGCCTAGCAGCATCTCGTGTTGTGCCAGTCTCTTCGAGGCGAGCGGCTAAACGTCGCAGTGTTTCACCAGTAGGCGTTGGACGTCCAGGAAATTTGCGACGAAATTCACGTTGTGCCAAAGTCACCGACCGATTATTGGTCAAATAAATAGTCACCAATATTCCGCGTTCTGGAGCAGTGTAGCGTAACATTGTTTATTAACGTGTATTTCGCATGTGTTTACTACACAAATGTCAAAACAGAACTGACATTAGGGGCCAATCACAAAATTTATAGCATTTTCTGATAGGAGGATTACTTTTGCGCCACCTTGTAGTTGTTTGTGTTGTAACACAGTTTCTTTATTTTAATGTAAATGTCACACATTAAATGTTGTACTAACCTTGAAGTTCATTTAAAAAACCAAACCACATCAAAGGACTGTTTTATGATTTTACATTAATTTTTTACAGTAGTAAAAAAAAATAAATGTTTGTTTATTTTTTACTAAAATATGTGGTTAATTTTTTTACAATTGTGGTTAATTTTTTGGACATTAAAAAACAAATGACAAATGCTAGTTGAATTTAATTAAATGTTAGTCGTCCTTTATTCATTTCATTTATTTTTAACTACATTTGCAGTGGTCTTTACCTACATGGTATTCTAAGTGTAGCAATTATTTCATATAATTCGATCCATACAGCGTTAATTTCAAATTTTGATTAAATGTCAATTTCAAATTTTGATTAAATTTATATATGTTGTAAAAGGCACTAAATAAACGAAAAAGCGCAATTATTTATAGTCATAGTCTGACCTTTCAAGGTTTAGAAATGGGGTCAACAATGGCCAGGGTTTTTTTTTGTTTTTTCACATTTGTTTCAGTTGATAAATGGATTTTGTTTTTAAAATTTGAAAGCCTTACAATATTGTCACAATAAGTTTCATGGGTATTTTATTTTTATTTTTTTGGTACCCAGGTAACTAAGGGTTAAAGATTTTTTAAATGAAAGTAAAGATAATTATAGTCTACTAAAATGTAAGTTACATTTTTCCGAATATGATGAAAACTTTGATGAAAACGTTAAAATTTTGAGAAAATAATATATTTCTATAAAATATTGTGGAAAGAAATTTTATCCAATGACACACAGGATTATAGCAGGATACCTCTAAACGACACTATCCTAACTTACAAAACAATAGACGGACTTTTATGAAATTTGTGAGAGAGGATACTCTAAATAATATTACATTAAATTTGAACAATATAAATACTTTTTCGCCCAATTTTGCTTTTTCCTAAAAGCGAAAATCGCCATATCTTCTTCAATAGAAGAACAAATAAAATAGTTTTTGGATTGTCGTCATATCTTTGTCTGAGCAAAAATTTTGTCTAAAACGTGTCTTTTTTATACGAAAGCTTTCGAGATAAATAGGCAACAATAAAAATGTTTGTAGACGAACTTATTGCCCAGCAAAAAACAATGCTTGCATGGAAGCAATTTTGGCACGGAAAGTGAACAGGTAAGGACTTGCATTACTCATATAAGGCATGATTTTTTTTCGAGATAGCTCACGTGAAAGCACTTGTTTCGATATCCAAAATTAGCTTATTTAACAGCTCTAAGTAAGGACATGAATTCACCTATTTTAACAAGTAAATTTTGTTATCCTCACCATTCTTTCGTGCTTTCGCGATCCGATAAAGTGTGGTAAACAAAGCGCTATCGCTTATTTTACGCACTACTGCAAGCTATTAATCTTAGGAAGCAGTAGAAGAAGCAACACAGAATCAGTTACTAATTTTACCACTTCCGAATTCTGCTTGGTGTTTATTTTCCGAGACGAGCACATGGTATAAATTTCATTGCAATACAGTGTTTGCACGTTTGAGGTTTAAAATAAACATATCACGTTACCTAAAATCGATAACATCCTTTACTATGCTATATCTAGTACTATATAGTGGTGTATATTATAAAATGTTGAGATAAGAAAATAAAGTTCTGCTTTATGGTAAAATATAGAAAATAGGTTTTTTGTAATAACAAGTTTACGACGCATTTTACAATTTTACTCTCTTAATACATACACTACATTAAATGTTACTATATGAACACATATCGTATATGTGATAATATTTGGGTTGACAAAATCCCCTAAGGCAAATGTGTTTAAATTCAAGTTACTTATGAGAAAACTTTCTTTAAACTGACAATTTTATACAAAAAAAAAGTGTATATACTTTAATATCTATCCTTTATTAATCCTTGAAGCAAATTAAACTTTAAAAAAGATGTTTAAAAAATAACAGTATACTCAAATCATTGATATGAAGCAAATGTATCTACATAAATACCCAGTCAAAAATTGTCAATGGTACAATAAATAAAGTATTGAGCAATCACTGAGTACACATAGAAGTAGAAATAAATTGATGGCAGAACACTAATTTGTGTCGCTTTACAGGCGTTAGAAAAAAAAAACATTCTGACAGTATTTTTTTTAATAATACCGAGAATTTAAGAAATACAATTCAAAATAAAAAATTAAATTATTTCAAATTTTATTTGATTGATAAATTTGATTTCATACATATTATTTTTTTAATCAAACTCTAACTTTTAAACAAATTTCGGTTTTAATATTAATTTCTCTTATACTTCGCTTAGACTGAAACGTTAATCTAGTAAATAGTACATTAACCGCTGATGTTTGCACTAAAATTAAGCAGTTATTCTGTCTAAACGCATTATTGGAATTAATAAAAACTTGTGGGCGTTGTGGTGTAATGGTTAGCGCTTTGGACTGTTACACAGATGGTCCCGGGTTCGATTCCCGGTGACGACAACATCAATTTAGAAAAATAATATGTATGAGTTTTCTATCACTTCGGTGTTCCCATAGCACTTAACCCCACTGAAGTAAAATAATGAATCGGGGCTATGAAACAAAAAAGCTTCAATAAATTCGCCAACTCTACATCAGGTGGCGAGCAACAACTGTTCTAAGGCTTATCTACTCGCGCAATTACAGTGTTGCCATGTTTGAAGCTCTTCATCTTTCACCAACTTTCATCTCTCCACTATCCCCTTTCCAAAGAAAGCAACACATTAATTAATAGGAAGAATTTCCTGAGTGTTGCTTCTCTTTAAAAAAAAAAAAAAAAAAAAAAAAAAATAAAAAACTTAAAATTCCGAGAAAATTTTAGGTCGTGTAGAATCCTTTGATAGCGAAATAAAACTAGAATCGATGGAAATCCCGGTAAAGCGAAAAATTTTTAAAATTTCCGTAATAAATGAAAATTGTGTTTTTTATTTTAATTAATTTTTGAATTTTAAGTAAAACAAATGTATAAATAGAACATTTTTGGTCTTCAATGTTTAGTAACGTCATGATGCTTGTTAGGAAAAGACCCTAGCCACGTGTTTGATTACTAAGAAGACAATAATGGAGCAGAATTGATGATTAATAGATTTTTTGTTAAAGCTCTGCCTATTCTGAAAGATCTAGCTTTTCTAAAACTTTGGGTTCTGATGAGATCTTTAGCCAGATCGAAATACTAGTATCAACCTAGCTAATATATTTGATTTGTTTTACTTTTGTAAATATACGGAGGTTGAAAGTTCGTTCTTTGGGATTAGATATTTTCAATATGTCTTATTTTGAATTGAATTTTGAGTTGAACGTTTTTCTTAAATGGCAACATATTTTAATTATTTGTTTTACTTTGTTTAATTCAATGGATGTATGTACATATATTTTTGTTATATAGATAGAATTAATAATAAATACTCTAAAAATTAATGAGAACCTTGAGCTTGGTGCAGGCTGCAAAGAGTTTTCAAAATCAGGTTCTTATTTTGTTAATTTTAATCGTAAGTCTCCGTGATTTGTAATTTCCAGACGATTTATTTTTTTAAATAACAAATCACTAATGACACTAAATCCGGTTTCTAGTAAATATGACGATGGAAATGGTAAAAGTATCTGCTGTGCAACGCTTGTCATATTGGGATATTTTTTTTCCACTTCCAAAGAAAGCCACGCCATCGTATTTTGTATGTTAAAAAGTGTTTTAAAAGATTAATTTTGCAATTCTAAAGCTCTTCTTGATATTTCATAGCCACTTGAGAAACATCTATCAGTAAAGGTTGAGTTATCCATGGAGGAAAATCCATCTCTTTTAAATATGAAAATCTCTGATTGAATTCAGAAGCCATTTTATCCAAATGATCCAAAATTACGAGAACAGCAGAATTATTTATCTTGCACTTATTTAACCAAAAAAATTTTTATATTTTTCATCTGAAACATTATTTTTTAACAGTTGAAGAAGTCCAATAAAACCAAATATTTTAGATTTTACATCAATAAGGGTTGTATCAGCTCCTTGCAATTGCTTATTCAATATATTCAATTTTTCAAAAATATCTGCCAAATAGCTTACAAATGCTTTACCATTTTCTGTTTTTAGGAGGGCCATATCAGGGACATCGTTCAAAAACTCACTTAGAGTATCAAAAAGATCCATAAATCTCATCAGGCAATTCCCATATGACAGCCATCTTATTTCGGAATGGTACAGTAGCTTGTTGAAGTTGCTATTATTATCTTCACAAAATTTAAATACGCGTTCAAATTTTGCATTTGATTTGATAAAGTTGACACATTTTTTGACATCTCGCATAATTTCATTTAAGTCAGAAGAAAGTTTTTTGGAAACCAAATTTTGTCTGTGCACTACGCAATGAGCAATGTGTTATCATCCTTCATTAATTTTAAACATCCGCCTTTCTTACCCATCATAGCAGGAGCACCATCAGCAGCGCATGATGTTATATATTTAAAAGGTATTTTAGAAGAATCTATATATGTTTTTAGTTGATTGTAAATATCTTTAGCGGTAGTTGTGGTTTTTAATGATTCGCAGAATAACATTTCTTCGTTAAATTGACCATTATCAATATATCTTACATAAGCCATAAGTACCGCATCACTACCTCTTAAAGTTGATTCATCCATTTGTATAGAGAATTTTTTAACTCTTAACTTTTCAATTATTTGCGTTTCAACATCTTTAGACATCTCATCTATTCTTCTACGAATAGTGTCGTTGCTGGGTGGCATTTTCTTCACATCGTAATCATCCCTTTCAAGAACTTTTTGAGGAAAATTGAAATAGCCGGCTTAATTACATCCTCCCCTATTGTATGATTATTTCCGCATTTAGTTATTAGAAAAGAAATTTCATAATTACGATTTTTGTTGATTTTGGCCATCAAACAGTGTGTTAATTGTTGCTCTTTTCTCGAATTTGTCTTTGATATTTATAAAACGATTCAAATCATAGGTCACACACGTATTATGTTTGGCCTTTAAATGTCCCTCAAGGTGTCCTTTTTTATTGACTCGTTGGTCAAACAGTTCTCGCACAACAGACAGAATGGTAAACGAGCATCATATGGAGCCGTAATAAAACCAAACTTCAAAAATTCATTTGAATATTGACGAACTTTTTTATCTCACTACTCATTTATGACACGAAAAACAAAAATACACAAAAAAAATATATAATTGGGGAATAACACATAACGAGTTTACATATGTTATAGCGTTGCCAACTTTTAAATTCCGCCTGTTAGGGCTGCCAGAGAGCAAAAAAATAAAAATACAGAAAATATTTGTCATTGGCAACAAATTGTTATTTGTATATGACTTTTTGTTATTAAGTATATAAACATACAGATTTTTTTATTATACAGAATTTTATTTTTATATATTAAAAAAAAAATGAAAAGTTAAACAACTTACAAAAATTAGCCCATTGCCCCCCTAAAATGTTGAAACTGCACCCCAGTGGGCGAGCGCCCCACGTTGAGAAACGCTGCCGTATAGCGAATGGACAAAAATAGAAGGAGTTCTCGTAGATACATGAAACTTGATACACTATTTTATTTGGACCAAGGCTAAACATATACATACAGATTTTGAGAAAATCGTTGCAAGGACATGGTAAGCATTCTGAAATTGAAAAAACTTTGAAAAAACCTTTTCTCGACTGTAACTTCTACAATAATGTACCAATTTCAAAGAATTTTTTAGTCAAATAATGCGTTCGGTAAGATAAATGAAATATGTGAACACTATTACATTCTATCTATGACTGCAGAGATAATTCCTTTTGAAAATTAAAATTAAAATTTTTTGACCAGAGTTTTTTTTTTTTTTTCGACCGAATACATTTTATTGAAAACTGGGACAATTTTATTTAAAGTATTTAAGTTCAACAATAAAAATTTAAATAATATCTATAATGTCTATATTTCATGTCATTATCTTTAACCGTTTTGGAGTAAAAGACTCTCAAAATCAAAACTTAAAAATAATTACTAAAATTTTTAAATATTGCAGAAAAAAAAAATAAATTAAAAATTTTGTTGAAAAACTTTAACATTATTTTAATTTTTTTAAAAGAAGTGCAACCCGGTAGGCTAGATGGTAGCGTGCTGGCTTATCAGTGCGGGGGTCGTGGGTTCGATTCCCACCAGAGGCACTGGTCTGTTTTCGCTAAAACGCGCCGAAGGCCATAGTAGCTAGTGCTCGGTTAGGGTAATAGTATATAATTTGTAATTATATGATTATTAATTAATAAAATAAAAAAAAAATAAAAGAACAGTCTTTAGGAATTATTATGGAAATGCACCCTACAGCTAGCATTTTTCGAAAGTGATCTAAAAGTTTGAGAATTTCGATTGTGTCAAAAAAAAATTGACTTATATATTCTTAGTTATTTGCTTTAAAAAACATGTTACCCCCACCAATAAATACGCTCACCACTGCTAATTTTTGTAAAAATTTAGGATTGACCATTTTCTATTTAAAAAATTATAATTTATAAATAATAGATCTTAAGGAAAATCATTAAATAAAAGAAGATCAAAGAAAACTTAATAATTTTAGACATTGGAGAGCACATCAGACCGAAAATTAATTACAACAATGTATATTATAATTTTAAAACCAATCAGGGAATGAAAAGGGAAGTCTATAGGTATAAGACTATTAGAGACAAAATAGTGAAAGTAAACGCAACTATAACCTTGTTAATCCGCTGCCGAAAATCAGTAATATTTCCTAAATTCATTAAGAATTCTACTAAAAACATTTCTAATATTTTCGCGATAAATGGAACACAGACAGTTAAACGTTTAACATCAGGATTGATTCAATCTCTACAGAATAAAATTCTGAGTTTGGCGATAAAGCAAAAATATGAATCATGGAAAAAAAAATTCAGGGGAATTGGGATGGATAACTACCCTATGGGGAATGCGGAGTCAATTGACCTAAAAGTGACTGGTTAAAGAAGGACTTATCACAGGACTGGTATAATTTAATACTGAAGAGGGGTTAGCAGTGTCAATTGTCCGAAAATTACCAATCCAGGACATACAACTTAACCAGAATGCTTATTAACAAGAAAAAGCCAGTTGGCCAAATTTTACACATTGGAAACTGTTTAGTTATTGTTTATTTTTATGCCCATCTTTATGCCCAACTTTGGTCAGTCCTGTGGCATGCCATTATGTGGTTGAAAGCAGGACAAATGACCCCCTCCTATGACAAACCCATGTTAAAGTTGTCAGTTGTTTACATAGGGTAGGGTTTAGCAGAGGACCGGTCTCTACCATGAAGGGGCCGATCCTGTGGATCCCATTCCCCATAGGATACTAATTTGAGTCATAACTAAACTGCAAATGATTTCAACAAATTTATTCAACACCAGGATTAACTGACAATAACTTTAAGTTTACAGATAAAAGTGGTACATAAGAAGAAGTTTAATGATATATCATTACACTTAAAATATCATAAAATATTTACATATTTTGAGAACTTACTTAATAGTATAGCAACAAATTAAAACTTATATTTAATTAATAATAACTGATCAGAAAATGGAAAAATTTGCAATTTCAGGTAAAAAAGATAGGAAAAGCCTTTAAATTTTCAAATAAATTTTAAACTAATCCCTTTCAGTAACTTCTGTTAAGAATTTATGAAAGTTGATCAATCAAATAAACTTTTTATTGTATCAAAACTTGAAGATCTGCATCTATCTTCAAATCTAAGTATTAATTCATTAAATACAGTGCTTAGCATTTTTTGATTCAAATTTTTATGTAGACGGTTGGTGGAGTACCTTCGTGGTAAACAAAAGATAATTTCAAGATTATTGTTTTGGATGATTTGAATTTTTTTAAGGTTAGTTTTAGCACTTTTTTGGGAACAAACCTGACAACCATATGTCATTATTATTATTTAGTTGTGATTTTCTATAAAGTAATGGATATAAAGCTCTTCTACATCTTAGAGTATGTTGTTTAAAGTTTAGTTTTTTGTCCAGTATAACATCTAGGTACTTTATTGAGTCTTGTAATTTTATTTCGGTATCATTTATGGAAAGAGATAGAATAGGTAGCCTTTTGGGTGATTTATTGAAAGGAAAAATTATCGCCTGCGTTTTATCTTTTCCATTTGTCAAAATACTTCAGAGCAAACATTAAACCTTTTTTCATTTTTTTTAATGCTGGCCTTGGAAACCTTGCCACTGGCTACAATAGCAGAATCATCAGCATAAAATGCAACAGATTGCTCTCGTGGTATTTTAAAATCAGACGTAAAAATAGAGTATAAAGTTGGCGACAAGATCGAGCCTTGTGGAACTCCAGCAGGGATTCTTCATTGTGTTGATGACTCGTTATCTTATTAACCTCAAAGGATCTGTCTGTAATAAAACTTTTAATATTTTTTTGCAAATAAAAAGGATAACAAATATGCAGGTGCTTGTGCAAATTTAAATGTAACTGACACTAATAGAAAACATATGATTTTCTATTGTTGATTTACTTGAATAAACGTCACTACATTGCTAGGTCTGTCAAAAAAAACAGAGTAGTATTTGGAAGATGACAAAGCCAATTGTGACAATTTTTTGTTGTTGTTTTTGTTTTTTCCTTGATATTTTAAATTTTGAATCTCGCTCCTAGACGAGGACAAGAAATTCTCATTGAGTTTGTGATTTAACATAACAAATATCTCTAGAAATTCTAATAACAAAGTCCCCTGAAGATTTCCTTGGGCAGGAATGAAATCCGGATAGGGACACGCCTACATCAGATTGCTTTTCACAATTTGTTAAATAAGTTTTGGGACTTTAGCACATTTAATTACTATAAATGCAATTAATGTTTATCCCGATGAAAATAAATTTAAATAACAAATATGCAGGTGCTTGTGCAAATTTAAATGTAACTGACACTAATAGAAAACATATGATTTTCTATTGTTGATTTACTTGAATAAACGTCACTACATTGCTAGGTCTGTCAAAAAAACAGAGTAGTATTTGGAAGATGACAAAGCCAATTGTGACAATTTTTTGTTGTTGTTTTTGTTTTTTTCCTTGATATTTTAAATTTTGAATCTCGCTCCTAGACGAGGACAAGAAATTCTCATTGAGTTTGTGATTTAACATAACAAATATCTCTAGAAATTCTAATAACAAAGTCCCCTGAAGATTTCCTTGGGCAGGAATGAAATCCGGATAGGGACACGCCTACATCAGATTGCTTTTCACAATTTGTTAAATAAGTTTTGGGACTTTAGCACATTTAATTACTATAAATGCAATTAATGTTTATCCCGATGAAAATAAATTTAAATAACAAATATGCAGGTGCTTGTGCAAATTTAAATGTAACTGACACTAATAGAAAACATATGATTTTCTATTGTTGATTTACTTGAATAAACGTCACTACATTGCTAGGTCTGTCAAAAAAACAGAGTAGTATTTGGAAGATGACAAAGCCAATTGTGACAATTTTTTGTTGTTGTTTTTGTTTTTTTCCTTGATATTTTAAATTTTGAATCTCGCTCCTAGACGAGGACAAGAAATTCTCATTGAGTTTGTGATTTAACATAACAAATATCTCTAGAAATTCTAATAACAAAGTCCCCTGAAGATTTCCTTGGGCAGGAATGAAATCCGGATAGGGACACGCCTACATCAGATTGCTTTTCACAATTTGTTAAATAAGTTTTGGGACTTTAGCACATTTAATTACTATAAATGCAATTAATGTTTATCCCGATGAAAATAAATTTAAATAACAAATATGCAGGTGCTTGTGCAAATTTAAATGTAACTGACACTAATAGAAAACATATGATTTTCTATTGTTGATTTACTTGAATAAACGTCACTACATTGCTAGGTCTGTCAAAAAAACAGAGTAGTATTTGGAAGATGACAAAGCCAATTGTGACAATTTTTTGTTGTTGTTTTTGTTTTTTTCCTTGATATTTTAAATTTTGAATCTCGCTCCTAGACGAGGACAAGAAATTCTCATTGAGTTTGTGATTTAACATAACAAATATCTCTAGAAATTCTAATAACAAAGTCCCCTGAAGATTTCCTTGGGCAGGAATGAAATCCGGATAGGGACACGCCTACATCAGATTGCTTTTCACAATTTGTTAAATAAGTTTTGGGACTTTAGCACATTTAATTACTATAAATGCAATTAATGTTTATCCCGATGAAAATAAATTTAAATAACAAATATGCAGGTGCTTGTGCAAATTTAAATGTAACTGACACTAATAGAAAACATATGATTTTCTATTGTTGATTTACTTGAATAAACGTCACTACATTGCTAGGTCTGTCAAAAAAACAGAGTAGTATTTGGAAGATGACAAAGCCAATTGTGACAATTTTTTGTTGTTGTTTTTGTTTTTTCCTTGATATTTTAAATTTTGAATCTCGCTCCTAGACGAGGACAAGAAATTCTCATTGAGTTTGTGATTTAACATAACAAATATCTCTAGAAATTCTAATAACAAAGTCCCCTGAAGATTTCCTTGGGCAGGAATGAAATCCGGATAGGGACACGCCTACATCAGATTGCTTTTCACAATTTGTTAAATAAGTTTTGGGACTTTAGCACATTTAATTACTATAAATGCAATTAATGTTTATCCCGATGAAAATAAATTTAAATAACAAATATGCAGGTGCTTGTGCAAATTTAAATGTAACTGACACTAATAGAAAACATATGATTTTCTATTGTTGATTTACTTGAATAAACGTCACTACATTGCTAGGTCTGTCAAAAAAACAGAGTAGTATTTGGAAGATGACAAAGCCAATTGTGACAATTTTTTGTTGTTGTTTTTGTTTTTTCCTTGATATTTTAAATTTTGAATCTCGCTCCTAGACGAGGACAAGAAATTCTCATTGAGTTTGTGATTTAACATAACAAATATCTCTAGAAATTCTAATAACAAAGTCCCCTGAAGATTTCCTTGGGCAGGAATGAAATCCGGATAGGGACACGCCTACATCAGATTGCTTTTCACAATTTGTTAAATAAGTTTTGGGACTTTAGCACATTTAATTACTATAAATGCAATTAATGTTTATCCCGATGAAAATAAATTTAAATAACAAATATGCAGGTGCTTGTGCAAATTTAAATGTAACTGACACTAATAGAAAACATATGATTTTCTATTGTTGATTTACTTGAATAAACGTCACTACATTGCTAGGTCTGTCAAAAAAACAGAGTAGTATTTGGAAGATGACAAAGCCAATTGTGACAATTTTTTGTTGTTGTTTTTGTTTTTTCCTTGATATTTTAAATTTGAATCTCGCTCCTAGACGAGGACAAGAAATTCTCATTGAGTTTGTGATTTAACATAACAAATATCTCTAGAAATTCTAATAACAAAGTCCCCTGAAGATTTCCTTGGGCAGGAATGAAATCCGGATAGGGACACGCCTACATCAGATTGCTTTTCACAATTTGTTAAATAAGTTTTGGGACTTTAGCACATTTAATTACTATAAATGATAATCAAATTTGTTTAGTGCGCCCCGGTATTCTAGTTGGTAGCGTGCTGGCTTATCAGTGCGGGGGTCGTGGGTTCGATTCCCACCAGAGGCACTGGTCTGTTTTCGCTACAACGCGCCGAAGGCCATATTAGCTAGTGCTCGGTTAGGGTAATAGTATATAATTTGTAATTATATGATTATTAATTAATAAAATAAAAAAAAATAAATAAAAAAAAATTTGTTTAGCTTGCAGATAAGGCCATTATACCAAATTGAATCAAATGCCTTTTCAATATCAAGGAAAATAATATCAGTACTTTTCTATTGATTTTATTTTTATATATCATATTAACTACTCTTTTTAACTGGTGCACAGTTGAATGTTCCTTTCTGAAACCAAATTGTTCCTGGTTTAAAATTTCATGACTTTCAGTATAGTCTTTCAGTCTGCAAAATATAATTTTTTCAAAAGCATGCTAATGGGTCGGTAACTATTGGCTAATTTTTTATCTTTTCCTGTTTTCAGGAAATTTACAACAAAGAGAATTGGATATTAAATACAATAGGAAATGGTTTGTAATCAAATCAGATGTTAACATCACCACTGAGGTAGGGATGTTAACATTTCTCTAAGACAAAAACACGCACTTCTGATCAAAATTAAAGATTATCCAGTTATTAAAATGATAGCAGATGATGAAGACTTTATACAGACTTTAACATGAAAACAGAAACAGGAAACAGCGACGAATATATTTACAAATATTGTGGACAGCCATTTGAATAGAGAACGATTGACAAATAGGGATAAATTTATGTTGGAAAAGGTCAATAGGGCTAGAAAATTCTTAAAAGATAATATGGATATACTTATTTTGAATGCTGATAAGGGGAATACAACTGTGGCAATGAATAAATGAGATTAAAATTGAATAATGAATAATATTGAATTAAATGGGGTTTTCCATAAACTTTTTTTCGCTACACACAAAATTATATTTTGAAAATATCAATTATAAATATAATTCAATTATAAATATAATTAAGAAGATACATTTTTTAGATTGATCTTTTAAATTTAAGCTATTCTATTATCGTAAACATTTATATTAAAAAACAATAAATAGAAAAAAATAATAGTGTAGGTGATAATAACACATATGAATTATCTAATAGGGATCCAACTACTAGATTCCAGATGACAAATAATACTTTAGTTGAGGATATTTTCAAATTGAAGATTATAACGTCTTTGGAAAGAAACAAATTTAGGACAAACATAATTCCCCATGTTATGAAGTACTGTAAGTACGTTACAGGCATTCTTAAGAAAGTAACTGTAAACTCAAAGTATAATGTAAAAGATTCTTTTCGTTTTAGGAAAAAGATTAAAAATTTAAAGATACAATATGATGAAAAATTAATTTCACTTGATGTTGTATCTTTATTTCCAAATATACCAATAGATATGGCTCCAGATATTATTGAGGAGAAATGGAAAAAGCATAAAGGAATACACGAAAATTGACAAGAGCCTTTTTCCTACGTATTCTAAAATTCTGTATAGTAAATACCAGATATTATAAATATGATTATAAAATCTAAGTTTAATATTAAAAATAAAAATTATGTATTTTCGACCTTTAATTGTGCAATGAAAATGAAAATTATTCAAGTTCGATGCCATAATCTATATTTTTTATTAGGATATTGTCCTAACAAATAATCTATAGAGTTTTTGTTTTCAAATTTATTAATTGACCACTTTCAGGAATGGGTTGATAGATCTATTTGGGGAATTTTCTAGGTTCCCATCATCAGAACACTTTTTGAAAGAAGTGACAAACCCATGCAAAACATGAAACATTCATATAAACTAGTTTTCTCACCAAATGAGAACTAATATATGAGCTCGAAGTTAAAGATTATCACCATTGATCAAAACTAAATTGAAAAATTGTTTGTTATGTGCACCCTCTACTTTGGTATATATTTTCAACGAATAAATTTTTTATTTTTTGTTTTATAAAATATATATACAACAAAAAGGAACTCCAGCTTCTCCAGTTGTAGCTGAGTTATTGGATTTTTGTATTGGAAAATTAAATATAAAACCAAAAATAATCACAAAATAAGTTTATGATTTATTCTGCATTATACCAAATCGTTCAGTGAATAATATTTTGTCAAGATTTAATTCATTTCATGACAATATACGATTTACAATTGAAGAGGAATGTAATTTTAAAATTCCTTATTTAGATACATTAATAATAAGAAGGGTTAATAATCTAGTAATACAAATCAAAAACCCACAGCTTCTGGAAGAATTATTAACAATTATACAAAACGCCCCAAGAGGATTATTATCAATACTGCAATTAATCTAATTGAAAGAGCATTGAAGATAAGCGATGTAGAATTTCACGGAATTAATATGGAAAAAATTAAGAATATTTTGAATATGATAATAATTACCCAATTCAACTAAGCTGTAAATTAATAAGACAATATAAAAACCGAAATAATTTAAATACAAAAACGATTACTGAACGTAAAATTTATAAATCTCTAACTTATGTTCATCTTATATCTGAAAGACTAGAAAAATCAAAAATTTATAATGATAGAAAATATTTAGTGGCACATTAGGTAGATTCTTCAACAAAACGAAGGATAAAATAAATAAATTGGAAATGTCAAATTTAGTTTATCAAATACCCTGTAGGGGTAATGATAATGAAAATTGTAATAAAGTACAACAAAAAATAAACTAAAAACTAGAATCGCAGGACATAAATCTGATCAGAAATACAATAAAACTACTTCTACAAAGAAAACAGGATTATCATTACACTGCAATAATTCAAATCATTTTCCTGATTTTGATAATATCTCAATTTTGAACACCGAAAATAATTCCAAACGCAGATATTATGTTAGAAATGTTACAAATTATGAAAGTACTATAAGGCAGACATAGCAAATATTGCTCTGAATTACATACATTTAGTTAATAAGAACTAGGATAATAATATATGTATTTCAATATTCTAAGTAAGATTTTAAATATTGTTATAATTATTTTTCATTTCTGTGATATTGTTAGTTTTATTTACTTTTCTCTTTTCTGTGATATTTTTAATTTTTTCTTACAGACAGGTTTTTGATTTTCGTTCTTTTTTAAAAAATTCTTAAAACAAAATTGTATAAATCAATTTATATTAGTAATTTCCCTGAAAAAGACAACCAATGTTGAGACGAAATATTGTTAATAAATAATTATTACTTATAAATAAAAGATCTTAAGCTCGTTTGAAGAAAAATCATTGAATAAAAGAAGATCAAAGAAAACTTAATAATTTTAAATGTATAAAATTATATATTTTTGTATTTATTTAGCATATGCTGAACTATAAGGTATGTAGAAACCATTAGGTTGCCATAAACATGTCTTCAGATACTATGATATACACAATCATGTGCTATAAGCGTTTGTAAAGATACAAAATAAGCAATTTTACAAATGCCTATTTTTTAATTTCCGGTAAAACCCCGGCACTTTTTTATGTTAAGTTAGATAAAATTATAGGCTTACAAAAACCGAAAAAAAATTGTTAAATTTTATATAATTTTTATACTTCAACAAACTTAGAAAAATGCCCAGCAAAACTTTGGTAATGGGTGCGATAAAGTAATGCATTACCTTGTAATGTGTACTCCTTACCCGTATCATTACTTTCCAACAA
This sequence comes from Delia radicum, assembly GCA_021234595.1. NCBI lineage: Eukaryota > Metazoa > Arthropoda > Insecta > Diptera > Anthomyiidae > Delia > Delia radicum. Next base: position 199,416,464 of record CM037853.1, read on the forward strand.
GAAGTAATGAGTTACCGATAATTGGACACTCATGGATTACCTTGTAATGATACCTCATTACATTTTACATTACTTCAAAACAGAAAATAATGACTTACCGATCATCTATTACATAATGCATGAATTATAAACGTAAAGTAATTATTAATATATATTTTTGAAAATCTATTTATAGACACATTACTTTGTGATTTTTTGTAAGCATAATGGTAAGGTGTATATTTTTGATATCACGAACGAAAACACGAAGCACAACAACTCATCTACATGTTAAGCAATAAAATATTGTATGTATCGATAGCTCAGTTGGTAGAGTTCTCGCCTAACTAATTGTTAAATACCAGAGACCCCAGGTTCGAATCCCAGCATGATCAAGTTATTTATTTAATAAAAAAAAAGTTATTTAATTAAAAAAAAATATCTGTAAAAAAAATTTTTTATGCATTTTTTTTTATGAAAATCTATTTATAGACACATTACTTTTTCCCACCATGTAACCATATAAGTAACCAGTTACTTTACCCACTACAAGGTAATGAGTTACCTTGAGGCTCATCGCCTGTAAAATTCATCAATGAAGTAACGTGTAAAGTAATGCATGAGGCCCTATGGCGATACATTACTTTACCCATGATTTGGTAATGTGTGGTTTTGCTGGGTGTTTTATTTTCACACAAAAAAAAATTTTTGGAGCTAAAATGTAATTATTGTAAACATATACTGAAGTTTGGTATCACAATTAAACTAGAAATATATCAAAGTAGTTAAAAAATAAAACTTTGAACCAGTATTAAAAAAGATGTATTTTTGAGAAATATTTTCCTGAAACAACAGAAACCATATAGGAGAATACTAGTTCATCGGGAGCTAGAATAATAATTTGTACTGTGGATATTCAAACTTTTTATCCGATTGTGGATAAAATTCAGTAAATTTTGGATAAATTTCAGAACATTTTATTGATAAAGTATATTAATTTTAGTGAAATGAGGTTAATACGGTAACAAATCGAAATTCGGCATTTTTATAAAAGCCTATATTTTTAATTTTCGGTAAAACGCTGGCACTTTTTTATTATATATATATGTATGCACAGCGCATACTTTAGGGACATGGCCAAAATTGTCCCCGAAATATGAGGTGTATAGAACCAATTGTCCTCATCTTATACGCTAGATGTATGAAAATGCGCAAAAACTTTGGGGACAGTCCCCAAAGTAAGCAAATGTCCCTAAACTATGCGGCTGAACGAATAAATGTCGCTAGAGTATGCGCTGCGCATACATATATATACACATATATATCTAACATTATAGGCTTATACAAAAATAATAAATTAAATTATTTAATTTTATATAATTTTTTTTATTCTTAAGAAATTTTAGGATTTTTAGACAAAAAACGTGTTTTTGTTTTTCCAATCATACACTAAAATGTGTATTTATTTAAATGTAGAGACTTAATAAAAAAAAAACCTTGAACTAACATTTTAAATTTATTTATTTTAGAGAATTATTTTTGTGAAACACCTGAAACCAATTTTTTTTGTTTAGTCATTTTTACTAAATATTATGAAATTTTGGCGCCCTCTACTGGTGACGAAAGCAATCAGAACAATTTTTTTTTCATATTTATTTGAGTTACCTTCTTGACTTTTTAAAAATATGCCTTTAATCACAATTTGATGCAACGTTTTAATTTTGATTTTTGTCTAGGGGACAAAGCACTGTTTGTTGTTGTCAGGTATCCAACATTTGTTTCTACTCGAAACTTTTTTTTATCTTATTTTATCTTATTTATTCATAATTTTGGTGGTTAGGAAATTAATTTGGGGTTTGGAAAATTTTAAGCATTCCCACTTGATCACAACATTCACCATGCAAAATTTAACATAAAAAATTTAATTAAAAATACAATTCTATTGTATTCTGTTAATAGCGTTATTATGTTCGAGAGTTTTTATTTGATTATTTTTTTATAAAAAATAACTTGAAAAAATGCAATAAAATAAACAAACTGGAAATTACACCACAAACCACTCGATTTAGCAGATTCTTCAAAATAATTAAAAGAGGAGTCGTATTAGTCTTTGTTTTTGCCAAATTAAGTTGGTTACCATTTTACCCCATATGACCCTAAGAGTTGCAAACAAATATTATGTTCATTTCCCCAGAGTATAATTGTAAGTACAGAAAAATAAACTTTTTATTTTTTCAAACTTTTGCAACTGATAACCTTTATTAGTGTATATAGGGGAATGTGTTGTACCATGAAACGATTGATATATTAATAGCTATAACGCTGCAGAAAAGACATGTAAAAGTACAGTTTAAAGTGAGATATATTTTTCGATAGGCGTTCTTAAATAGACTACACCAAAATTTTCAAAAAAAAAAAAAAATTTTAATTGCAAATGATCGCAAATTTTTATATTTTTGAAGTTTTGTTTCAAGGTATGCTTTTGGGTTTAACTTGAAAAATTTAGAGTGTACCTTGAAACTTTAATTTTTATAGTGAAAATATATATTATTTTTAGGCAATTTTTAGACCATTTTTATATAATAATATTCAATTAAACTATACTATAGAGGAGACTAAATATACAAAAGGTCAATATTAAACAAATACGAGAGCTAAATATAATGGGTCTATTCGAGTCTTTTACTCCATTCACCATTAATAATTTTTTTTTACATTTACTTTGAAAATTACTTTGACCCATACCTTTATTTAATAATAAAAAGGGAAAAAGAACATGTTAAGAAACCTCTAATCAAAAAAAAATCAATTAATCTTACGATATATTAGACTAATGTTAATACATATGTACGGACTGATTGTCTATTTTTCAATATATTTTATTGATCCGGTCATTCAAAAGGGAATAAACAAATGGGAATTTTAGTCTTAGTATATCCACGAGAATAAGCTTCTTAATATAGGTCTCTTTTAAATGCTTATATGTAAATAACTTTTCTTTTTTGATATATAAAAAATCGTATAAAAAACAATTATTCGACGTTTTCTTAGACTTCTATATGGAATTTTCATATATTTGAAGCCTATTTGACAAAAATTATCAAAGGTATACGTTTGAAGGTACACCACTTTCCCCTACTATATACCAGGATGTCCCTTAAAATAACGATTTGTCGATTTTCATTCATTAACATATATGGATCTGATTCAATACCTTTCCAACGAGCTATCACTCGTTGCGATCGCTTTAGTAGTTTTTTTTAAAACAACTTTCAATGAGGTCCCTTATGAAGAATTCTTCAATTTTGTCACATGACAGTGGTGCACACCACCACTAAACCAGTCACTATAAAAAAAAAAAAAATATGTAGGTACATTATTTTTTGCTGGGCAATCGATTCAGACTATTTATTTTAAAATCGGAGAGGGGTCGTCCAAAAGGTGATCGCTTTCATATGGAATTGCTCTATATGTATTTTTTTTTGTCTGAATGACTGCTTTTGAGATATAGAGTAATATTTTACCAATGTTGATTTTTAACCGGGTTGATAAAAATAATCACTTTTCACCAAAAAAAGGCCCAAAAGAAAATTTACAGAATAACATCATTCACATTTTTATTAAATTCGGATATGCGATAGAGGGTACACAACTAACGAACACGCGCAATTCTCCATAGTCCCAATCTTATTTTTAACCCTTTAAAAAATATTATGTGGTAAATTTCCTAGTTTGTCTTTTATGATTTTATGATGAAAAGTGAGGTGAAGTTACACAAATTTATAATTTTTATTAAGTGGACATTTTTTTATACATTCATATTTTTTTCTTGTAGTCATAATTTAAATTAAGGTCAATGGGTATCTTTTGTCCCCCGGAAACTAAGGGTTAAAGATTTTTTGAATTAAAGTATATATAATTTTAAGTAATATTTTATCAAATTTAAGTAATATTTTGCCGAAAATTATGAAAGAGGTTATACTCTGAATTTATACAAAAGTGTAAAAATTAACCCTATATGTATTAAGTGACATCAACCAATTATTTTAACCTAGTTTACATTTTTTTTTTTTTATCAATTTAAAAGCTTTACATTCTCGTGGTCATAATTAAAATAAAGTTTTATGGGTCCTTCTTGCCTCCAGTCACGAAGGGTTAAAGATTTTTTAAATAAAAGTGAAGATAATTATGGCCTTAATAAATTATACCATAAATTTATTAAGACCAGAATTATTTTTCTAAAAATTATACTAATATGGAAATTTCGTTAAGTTATTGACAAAATAAACTATTTTCATGGAATGTCCTGGAAGGAAGTAGCTCCAAATACAAACTCGAATTATCATTTTTCCAATTTATTTTTTATTTTCATTAATAACGACTATTATATTATGAAAATAGCAATCGCAATCTGCAAATTAGGCATTTTCAAAAATCCTGAAAATTTATTTAAAAAGACATTTTGCATTTTTGTTAAATTCATGGGTCAGTTTTGATTCCTGGCTTAAGTGGGTTAATGACATCCAATGAAGTCAAAATTAAATATGTGAATAATTTTGAGTATATTAAATGAACAAATGAAATAATAAGTAAATTTTTTTGAAATTGCGAATTTTGGGAATTTTTTCGAAAATGGCCATTTTCGGCACACGGGTTAAAGTTTTGAAAAAAAAATTGATTTCTGTCATTTGGAACCATTCGTAATAAAACTTGGAGGCGTAATGACAAATCTCTTTTTAAGGGACTCCCTATTATATACACTTGAAAATAAACATTTTCCAAAAAAAAAAGGATTTTGTCTGTCACAAAAATGTTAGCTCATAATAACAACTTAAGCTCTTTTCTTTACAAGGATTCTAATTATACCATAATGTCACTACTCTTACGATTATTAACACAAAAGTACAAACTTTATATAATTTTATTTTTCCCATTTTTCTTGCAGAGATACTGACAAATAAAAGATTTTCTTTGTTAAATTTAACTCAATGGTGCTTAACGTTTAGAAGATTATTTTCTAAATATTTATAAAGTTTTCCTCATTCTGTTTCCGTATAATTACACTACTCAACAAATTTCAACGTTTTGCAGAACACGCATTTTTTAATAGACTTAGGTATGCTGAATTCAAATCTGTCAAAAATTTATTTTTCATTTGCCGTTTTTGTAATACCGCGGTTCTTATATTTACATCATTCATCCCATTTTTTTTTATATATATATTTTGCTTAATTTTTTGAAATTTAACCGCAAAATCAAGAATTTTTTTTGAGAATATTTCGTAAATCTATACAAAATTTTCTTTCAGTTGTATAACAAAGAAGATGAAAATTTTACATGTTTAAGTTTTATCATTATAAATTTTTTGTACCCAGTGTAGAAAAGCACTACCATATAAGTGATTAACTAATTCAATATTTGGTAATCTCGTTACATTTATATGTGGATGTCGCTCAAAATAATGAAATATCATTATTAGGGGATTCAAACTACTCGGGTTTGGTTTTGTTCGAGTAAACGAGTAACTCGATTTTGAGGTTTTTAACTTACTCGATTAATCGAGTAATATTTTAAAACTACTCGAGTAACTCGAATAATTTGAGTAATGTTATTACAAAAGTTTTTCATTAAAAATACACAATTAAATACAAAATCAGGAGTTCCGAAATGTATTTTATTAAAATTAAAAATATACGTTAGTTAAAAATTAAAACGAACTTCTATTAATTCATACAATTGAGGTGTTTTACTTTATTTTATTTCGTTTTTATAAGTTTGACTTTAAGAAAACATTAGGGGTATAGTTTAAGCATTTTTATTCATACATTTTTCAAATATTAATGACAAAATCAGCAAGATAAAATTAAAATATTTTTTATCATTTGCTTGCCCGATTTCGGCATTCTGTTGCTGAGAGGCGTAGGAAGTGCAGTCTCTCTATTTGTATATACTCTTTGGTTGGACCTTAACCATTAGACAAATTTTCATGAAAATAGCTCTAATTAGAGTAAAATTGTGCTTACTTTTAGATAGGTTACCTGACCTTAGATTAGTTTTAAAAATATACATACACATAATGCATAAATAAGTTTCTCGCAGAAATGTTTTAAAATATATTTAAATTAGCACTAAATTAATTACATTGTAGCTATTGGAAAATATTAATCATGCAAAACACAGTTTCCCATTAATACTCTACTCATTCTCTTGTTTGTTAATGTTGGCGGTCCGGTCTTAATGTAAAATTACTGGTTTTATATTGTTATAGTTGTACCAACTTTTAGACTTATTTAGTTACACTTAAAATAATATATCAGTAAATAAATCTAACAAAAAGATTCCAAATCAATTTGAATAATTTTTATATATATTTTTTTTTTTTGTTGTTTAAACACTGATTTTATTCTAAGATTTTTGTTATCATTTAACACAATACTATAAATTCAAAGGGCTTCAGTTAATTTTAAGTGTTAATTTTCTAAATTCCCATCCGAATTTTGGATATGGTTCATATTTTAAAATCGATTACCAAATTTATACAGAAAAATTAATCTTATAAAAATGTTATTAACTGCTTAATCAAGCACTAAACAAGTCGATAAAACCATGTTTTATTCTTGTTGATGGACGCTTAATCTAACTTTTTATATAGCTACTAAACGACTCCGTATTCATACAACTAATTATGTCCAACTCTGTGCTTTAATATAAATTCGGTTGTCAACGCTAAAAAACATATATGCAAAGGATCACTATTGACGCCAATTTGGTATTTATTGTAAACAGAGAAAGTAAATCTATTAACTGTCAAGTTAAACTTTCAACTGTCAAAAAATGCACGAGAAATATTGAAAAGGTTGACTAACTTTAATCAAGTAGATTAATATCGAAATCAAAGCTTCCTATAAGATTGATCAAAATGGACATAAATTCTGATTACCGGTACCATATTCTCTTAAAAAATTCATCTTATTTCAAAAATGGGAGCCTAGAGTAGTCTTGGACCCACACAATTTTTATTTTATTATTATCTTGGTTTGTTTTATTTTACAACAATGCAACAAAATTAACCAAAGTAATTTTAAGCAAAAACATATGAATGCATTTTGTTCAATTAATTAATAAATTTTTTTGTGTTGATCCAACAGACATATTGTTTTGAGTGTACCCTCAATGTAACACAGTACGTTTATAGTTAAAATGTAATATTTACTTTGTAAGTAGATTTTTATGCTTTTTAATTTTTTTTGTAATCTCTTAAAATGTCTGTCGTAAATTTGTCGAATTTTATAGGTTAGAAAATGTAGGATAATTGCAAAAGTTCGTGCTTAATTGATATTTATTAACATTTATTTGCATACGAAATACTGTATACGCGACCAGGCTTGCCAGACACTTTTTTCGATGTTCCCAAACTAATCAAAAACTATGCCCAAAAAGCAGTCAACTATAAAAATGCTTGAATAAATTACTGGAGTTGAAATTCTGTATTTAATTTTCCCAAATTAACAAGTCATGACAGACACTTTTTATCGCTATCGCCACAATTAATAAAAAAAAAAAAAATATCTCCAAAAAATCCTTAAACTCAACAATGTGACATTTTAGTTAAGTCAGAGCTCTAATTATTTGTAAAATAAGCTCAAATCAAACTAAATATGTATATTGGTCCTGAACCATTCTGTGGAATACCTGCGGGGTATTTTAGGGAAAGCCTCAATGTATGGAGAGAGTCTGAATTCTCTGGTTACTGAGAAAACTATCCTGGTCAGCGCCAGGCTAAGAGATTGATCTCTTTTTCCAGTAGGGGGTCGAGGTGACACTTGTAGCTTGAAAGGAGAATTTTAATTCTATAAATTTAAAATTCTATAAATTTTAAATTTATAGAAATTTTATATTTTTTTTTTTTTTTTTTGCTTATTTAGGTTAAAAGTATTTTTCCCTACAAATAATATGAAGACTGAAAAAACAGCATTATTTTTATTTAATACATACACTCAAAAAAAATTTTCTAAAAAAATTAGTACAAACAGTTTTAAATCTTACTTTACTAAAGGGTCCGCCAAATAACTTGAACTCCTGAACCAATTGGACATTGTATGGCGTCATACCAATGGCTTTGTGCAAAATTCGTCTCAATGATGTCTCCGAAATGTTCAATTGTTGAGAACGACGGTGAATTGATATTGATGGCGCTTCACGCACACTTTCTGCCACAGCAGCAATATTCTCGGGTGAACGTACTGTTTTTGGCTTTTTACGCTTTGGTTTATTGATGAGGATGCCAGTTTCTTTCACTTTTTTTCACAAGATAACGAACATACGGACCATATTCGTTCAGCGAAAGGCTAAAACTAATTATCTGTCAAATCAGACATGAGCTAAGTGTTACCATTCACGAAATAAGCACTTGTTGAAAAAAAAAGTTAGATGGCGGACCCTTTATTATTATACTTATTTTTAGTATATATTTTTTAGTAAACTTTTTTGCTATTGTTATATTACAAATTACTAATTGTTTTTACTAATTTAATTTTACAAACTATTGAAAAGTTTTTTTTTTAAATCTAAAAATTATTTTATAGTGAAAAAACTTAAATTTTTTATATGCACTTTAATGTTATCTACACTAATGGAAAAAAGTTTAATCATAATGATGAAAATGTTTCAAAAATTGTTTCTCATCAATTATTCATCATATTTATAAAGTTATCATAAATACAACGTAGAGTTGCATACAAATTGAAGAAAAATGTTTTATGGATATTAATCATTTCATAAAAAAGTTTCATAAACTTATTAAAGTAAATTTAATTAATGTTAAATTAATTTTATTATTTTTGTTTTAAACTAATTTAGCTCGTTAATTAAACAAGTTTTAGAATAAAAAATTTTTGATTTCCAGCATTTTTTTAAAAAAATTTGTTATATATAAATTTTTTTATTGTTAAAACAAAATTTTATCATTCAAATTATAATAATTGTGCCCTGAAGAAGTGGAGACGAATTATTGGAAATAAATGTGGAGACGAATTATTGGAAATAAAGAATTATAATTTATACATAAAGGATCTTAAGCTCATTTAAAAGAAAAATAATTAAATAAAAAAAGAGCAAAGAAAACTTAACATTTTTTTTTATATAAATAGAACATTTTTGTCTTCAAAGTTTAGTAACGTCATGTTGCTTGTTAGGAAAAGACCCTAACCACGTGCTTGATTACTAAGAAGACAAGATTGGAGCAAAATTAATGATTAATTATTTTTTTTTTTAAGTTCTGATTATTATGGGGGCTCTAACTTTTCTAAAACTTCGGGTTCTGATGAGATCTTTAGCCAGATTGAAATACTAGTATCAACCTAGGAGGCAATTAATGGGAAATATCAGGTTTCCAAGCTGATCCCAGAGTCATACTTTTGTTATACCAATGAGGGCACACCTAAAAAATGTTGTTGAAAAAATCGAAGCGAAAAAGTCTGCATTTGCAAAAGTTATCGTAATATAATATTTTTTTTCAGGTACATTAAATTAGAAAAACTAAAACAATAAAAACTGAAACTGAAAAATACATACACTCAGCGAACTTCTGCTTTAAAAATACGTAGTTCTTTGTGTTGTAATACAGTTTTTTTATTTTTAATGTAAATGTAAGTCATTTGTAGAACAAATAAAAAATTTAACTAACCTTGTTGTTCATTTAAAAAAACAACTCACATCAAATGTCTGTTTTATGATTTTACATTAATTTTTTACAGCTGTTGTTTGTTGTTATTTAAAAAAATAAAAATAAATAAATGTTTGTTTATTTTTTACTACACTCTAAAAAAAAGTTTGTAAAGTCAGCAAAAAATTTTGCTGAGTCAGCAAAACTTTAGTCAGGAGGGTGCTTGCAAAAAAATTGCTAATGTCAGCAAAATCTTTTGCTGAAAATCAGCAAGCTGTTTTTTAGCAACAAAATAAGTAGATTCAGCAAAAAGTTTAGCTAACACTTAGTGGATTAGAAATAAAAATGCCTTGCTAAAAATTAATAAATTTTTTGCTGAATTTTAGTAGACTGAAAAAACGCAAAAAAAATTTTAGAAAAATTGTAATTTAGTTAATTTATTTGCTGAAAAACATAAAACATATTTTTGTGATTCTTTTAAAAGTAATTTACAATAATTACGAAATATAAAAATTTTCATTTTCCCACATTGACGACATGAATTAATTTAATATCTGAAAATATGTAGAAATAAATATATATAACATAACAAAAATTTTCTGTCAACTACTTAAATCAATGGTTGTGCAAATGATGCTTTCTTTTAAAGGACTGCCGAAGATAATTATAGAAACGAAACGAAAAAATAAACAAAAACAAACGAAACGAAAAAAAAATAACCCTTTTTTGCAATAAGAAAAAGGAACCATAAAAATCTAACTAAGATTTTTGTCTTTGTCTTTCGCTTTGCTCTGTCTACATGTCTGTATATGTTTGTTTGCAATTTGACCACACTAGATTATTAATCTATAAACATTTACTTTAGAAATACATATTGAATTTATATATTATATTTCGTCTTTTATTTAATTTAAAGACAATTATTTTCACAAGCCGGTGACAACGCAAAATTTAAGTTGTTTTAATCCTCAATTTTGTTTTATGTATGAAAAACAGATACAAAAGTCTTCCATTGTTGATTTTTTTATATGTCTTATTAGAGTTGTACTTTTTAGTATTATTCTAATCTTCTCTAATACATCTTGACATGCCATTAGTAAAACATTAGTATATTAGTAAAGCATTAGTATAAAACAGTTAAGTGCTGAAAAAGTATATCAAAAATTTTAGTCGAAAACACGATTTTATCAAAAAATTTGTTAAAAAAATAGTATACCTGATTTACAATACGTTTTACTAACTTTTGTACTAACTTATTTTTTTGAGTGTACCATGTGGTTCATTTCTACTACAATTGATAGTCATTTTTTGAACATTAAAAAACAAATGACAATGTTAGTTGAATTTAATGAAATGTAAGTCGTCCTTTTTTAAATGAAATTTCATTTGTTTTTGACTACAATTGCTGTCGTCTTTACCAACATAATTTCCTAAGTGTACATTTTTACAGTTGTTGATTTCCATTATTTTGTTATTTTAATTTTTTAATATAATGTTCCTGTAAAAAAATTATGATATTACGATAACTTTTGCAAATATAAACTTTTACGCTTAAATTTTTTCAATTTAAAATATTTATCAAAAACTCCACAAAGAATAAGGTTAAATAATTGAAAATAATTAAATTCCCTATATCCAATTGAAAATTTGTGTCCCCTAGATCAACAAAAATCCCCAAATTTGGGGACAACCCCCAAGTCTGGTAAGCATGTACGCATTTATTAAAAAGCATTTAAATTGTATTTTTTGTTTGGTTTGAATTTTCGTTAAAAATGTCCATAAATAGGGTGGCCGCCTTTTAGCAAAGTGAACTCGGTTTCCTATTCGTCTTAAGTGCAATTACAACTAAAACTAATGATAAGTATTTTAAGAACTTACAATGACTACACTCAAAAACATAGTTCAGTAGTGGCATAGTTTAGTAATAGAGACAGAAGATTCATCTTATTTGAGTGCTAAAAAAGCCCAGTAATATTGTTTACACTTAAAAGAATAAGTTAGTAGAAAATTTAGTAAAACGTCTTGTAAATCAAATATACTACTTCTCAGCAAATTTTTTGCTGAAATTGTGTTTTCACCTAAAACTTTAGTTATATTTACTTATTCATCACTTAACTGTTTTGAACTAATGTTTTACTAATGTTTTACTAATGCTTTACTAATGTTTTACTAATTTATTTTGCTAAAAATTGTGCTGATAAGAACATTAAACAGGTGGACGACAACCAGATTGAAGGCTATATGCGGAATCAAGTAGATGTCGCTGCATGTCGACATGAGGTAGGGATGAGGAAAATTATACTAAAAAAATACAACTCTTGTAAGACATAAAGAAATCAACCATGGAAGACTTTTATATCTGTTTTTCATACAAATGGATGCTAAATATTTTGTTAGGGAACAAAACATAGTCTAAAATTCTTTTGCCAATACCAATCAATATTTATGTCTATAATGAATACAATCCTCAATTCGGTTGGTTCTACCAAACACTTTTGATTTTCGGTATTTTTAAATAAATTTGATAGTGGAACAAATTTTTTAGCATTTTCACTTAATAAATGGTTGCTTCAACCGTACACAATTAATAACTGAATTTTATTTGAAAAGTTAATTGGAAATACCAATAATTGTAAAATAGGATTGGTATTTAGTTTCTGTTGCCTCCTTTTAATTCCCATTACAGTAATTTTTTCTTTATTAACCGTTTATAGGTAATTCCTATAATAAATTAAAGATAAAATGAAATATTTAAATTTAATAAACATTAAATGTGTATTTGTAAACTAAATCTTTAAAGTTATTATTAATGTAGTGTGGTTGAATTGCAAACAAATATAGGTTCAGGGAGACAGATCGATTATAGGTGATTCGTAATGAAATAATGTCCTATCAAATAAATTTAAAAAGTTTTGACCGAATTCCAAACAATATTTTTTTCTGGGTGTGCCTTAAAAAAATTTAATTTTGTATAGTCACTGGCTTGTCAAAGTAAGTGTCTATTAATTAAATTAAAGATAAAAAAATATTTAAATTTAGTATACATTAAATGTGTATTTGTAAACTAAATCTTTAAAGTGATTATTAGTGTAGTGTGTTGAAATTGCACACAAATATACGTGCAGATAGACAGGCTATAGCGAAAAACCAGGACAGCTTAGGAAATTTTATGTGTTTCCTTTTTCTTATTGCAAAAAAAGGATTGACGTAAGTAGTTGAAAGATCATTTTCTTTATGTTATATATAATTACTTCTATAAATTTTCAGACATTAAATTTATTCATGTCGTCAATGTGGGAGTATAAACATTTTTATATTTTGTAACGAATTGTAAATTATTTTTAAAATAATCAAAAAAAATGTTTCATGCTTTCAGCAAATAAGATAACTAAACTATAAGTTTTCTAAAAATTTCTTGAGTTTTTTTCAGTCTACTAATAGTCAGTAAAAATGTTATCAACTTTTAGCAAGGATTTTTTCATTTTTAATCAACGAAGTGTTAGCAAAACTTTTGCTGAATCTCGCTGATATTCAGCAAAACATTTTGCTGACATTAGCAATTTTTTTGCAAGCACCCTCCCGACTAAAATTTTGCGGACGCAGCAAAATTTTTCGCTGGCTGTACTAACTTTTTTTCTGAGTGTGAACAATAAATAATAGTTAAGTAAAGAAAGGAAATAAACAGTTATTTTATGTAAACTACAAATGAAAAAATATTTGCTAAAATCAGTGAAATTTTTACTATTATTATTTCATATCGATATGAAATGGGTATTTTTTATAGAGGTATAGAACTTTGAAATGGAATAAAACAAAGATGAATTTTTTACATTGACATGATGACTTAAATTGATTCGATAAATTTGTCCAACATTTGCGGCAGTGTATTAGCAATAACGCAGCGAATGTTGTCCTCCTAGTGTTTAATCGTTTCGGGCTTATCGGCATAGACTAGCGACTTCACATATCCCCACAGAAAATATTCCAGCGGCGTTAAATCGCACGATCTTGGAGGCCAATTCACGGGTCCGAAATGTCAAAGTCATAAATCACTTGACAGCTGACAAAATGGACTCCAGTTAAAAAAGTGTAGCCAACTAAAAGTTCTATACCTGTATAAAAAACACCATTTACTCAAATGTACTCACAAGTGCTCCCCTCTGTAAGTGTTCTCACAATTGTTATAGATACGCTGCAATGACATCTATAGTGAGTTGGAATTTGAACAGAACCGTTCGTTCTTATTTGAGTTGATTTTTATCTATTTTTATTATTATTTTTTTTTTTTTGACGGATATAAATTCATATTTTTATATCTTAAAAAAACAAGCTGTCAATATTTTTATAGGTTGACATTTGATATGTTTATTTTTTTAGTATTTTATATAAATAACCCCTGAGTGTATAGTATATTTAATAGAGTTTATTCGGGTTTTTATTTTGATCGAATAAACAATCAAAAAATGCTTCATCGAGCGATCAATAGATACATTTTTAAAAATTATTCGATTAATCGAACGAATAAGGAATAAAAATAATTTTAAACATAAAATTTTATGAATTTTGGCATCAATTTTAAAATTTTTTCCCCGCTTAAACGCAATACACAGTAGTCCCCTCAAAAAATGCAGACTTTTAAGCGCATTAACGCAGGGAATAATTTATCCGAAAACTCGCATAAATGCGCAGTAACGCATTTAGGAAAAATTCGCATAGATGCGTAAATCACGCACGACTGTCCGAGCCAGTCGTGGCGGTCATATGCTAGAAGCCATATTTAAATTATTAAACCAGAAGATTTTCTTTCGAATATTGTAAATTTCATGTCAATTTAAAAAATTCGTCTTTGTTTTATTCCATTGCAAAGTTCCCTACCTCTATAAAAAACACCCTACACCCTTTTATAAGATATGCTTATATGTTATATCACGCACACAAATATTTTTTAAAAGAAGAGTATTTATTATTATATCTTAAATTATATAGCTTATATGTCATAATTTATGATTACATATTGCGTTATATATGAGAATGTATTATAATATATATCATATCTTATTATGTATAGCATATATACTTAATATCTGATTTTATAAGGGTCAGTATATCGCTAATGTATGTTTCCACACAGGAAACATATAATAAGATGAGGCCTGTCATTCATATATAATATATTTTAAAATGCAAAAACATAAGACCATATATGTATAACTTTTCTCACACTGGTGTTTTAACTGCATTATGGTTACCCCTAAAAAAAAAACCGTTATAAATAAAAGAAAGTAGCGTTAACCCCATCGATATACGTATCGAATCGGTAGCCATCCACGATTTTTTAGGCACAAACAGATAGTTTTTCATATCGGCATTTGAGCGGTCAACTTCGTTCTGAGTTCACTAGTTTAACTCAGCCTAAGGGAATCATTAAAGCGGGGAACTATTTTATTATTATTTCCATGCATTTTGTAAGAAATATTGTTTTGTCAACACTTTTTTCGCATTTAAATGCAGGCGAGAACTACATTATGTATTGCATTTTTGCTCTTAATATCACATTTCTTCATATTTGATCTTAATAGCAAATTTTTAAGGACATAAATTTATTTTTGGGAATATTTTTGTATTTTTTAGATCCAAAGCAAAGTTTTAGAGCATATTTTTCACTTTTGAATTTTGTTTTATTAAATTTTGTATATGAAGGTTCCGCCATCTAATGTTTTTTTTTTTTTCAACTAGTGCTTATTTCGTGAATGGTAACACTTAGCTCATGTCAGATTTGACAGATAATTAGTTTTATCCATCCGCTGAACGAATATGGTCCGTATGTTCGTTATCTTGTGAAAAAAGTGAAAGAAACTGGCATCCTCATCAATAAACCAAAGCGTAAAAAGCCAAAAACAGTGCGTACACCCGAGAATATTGCTGCTGTGGCAGAAAGTGTGCGTGAAGCGCCATCAACATCAATTCACCGTCGTTCTCAACAATTGAACATTTCGGAGACATCATTGAGACGAATTTTGCATAAAGACCTTGGTATGACGCCATACACAGTCCAATTGGTTCAGGAGTTCAAAAAAAAAAAGTTATTTGGCGGACCCTTTAGTTTTTTTTTAATAAAATTCGATACTAAGTTAAGTCTTAAAACTGTTTAGCTCAAAATAGTAGCGAAGTTTGTGGAACAAAACATAAAAAATCACTATTGTCAATTTTAATCTATCCAGTCAGAAACTGCTAGTGGTACAAAACATCAAGTACTGGTATACCACGGGCTAATCGATTAATTGTAAGAACTCTTGTTTAAGAGGCTTTACCAGCGTTTCCAAAAAAGTTTTTGCCAGTAATTGTTTTACTTTAATTTCAGTAGTCTACAAAAAAATCATTGGCAAAGAATTGGCTGAGACCACTATGCGAACGTTGGGAAAAAAGTGTTTTCCCTCTGCTATCTAGTCAGAAATTACCAACGGCTCAAAAGTCTTACCACTGGTAAAGAATTTGTTTAGGGAAAATGATGATGCTTAGTTTCAAAAAGTTTTAGTCGTAAGGTTCTGACTTCGAGCGCAAATAAATATTTTGTGACTTTTTTATACTTCAAAAAAATTTTTGTTTTCATATAAAATTGATTTTTTTTCTGGAAAAGCTCATTTAAGACCAACTTTTTTGTTTGTTTCCATCCAACCTTATGCCAGTGCTGAAATATTTTAGAAGCCAACTGTTACCCATCAGTTATCATTTACTTACGTTTTAAGCTATCAATTATTATATGTCTCTTTAGCTTAGTAGTTAGAGTTGTGGGCTTCTAATCAGGCGGCCAGGGTTCAATCTCGGCGGAATCAAACAAATTATACATGATTTTTTTTTTTTTGGAAAACAACTATTTCACGGTTTTACCGAGATTTTGCCAACGTTAGAAATTTTTTCCCCATTGCTTGTCAGGTGCTTTTTGGACATACTGACCTTTTGTCGTATGACGTTATCATTTTGGGATTGGAAAAACACTTGTGGGCAGCACTTGTATCGCTTGCTAAAGTGCCTTCCCAGCGGTGGTCCGTTTGAACTTTTCTAGCTGGGTACATATCGTAATTTTTAAGCAAAAAAAAAAAAATTGTTATTTTGTTTCTATTTTTAAACAGGTTTTAAAAAGTTTGAAATATTTAGTGATTTATTGCAAAAAAAAATGTTATATCTTATCTATTTTCTAGCGATTTTTTAGTTTGATATAGCTATGAGTATATTTGCTAAAATTAGTTAATTTTCCACAAGGTTTCCATCAAAACTATATTTTTTAAAATTATTCGTTTTATTCGATTAATTATCAAAATTTATTCGAATTATTCGTTATTCGAAAATTATGCTTTTTAAATTGTTCTTTGCTTGTTTTTGTTCATTCGATTAATCGAATAATTTTTATTCGAGGGATGACCCTAATACTTATACACAGCAAAATAAACAATAGACCGCTTATATTTAGTAAAAAAATTAAATTTATGATGATTTATACAATTCACACCCAATTTAGAAAACGACAAATACTAATTCATTTTATTTTGATAAGTAAACATAAACAGAACTAAAATAAGTAAAAAGTACATCTTCCGCAGCGCCGAAACTTTTATACCCTCCACCATTTTTATACCTCTTGACAATAATTTTTTTTTAATTATTTTTATAATTAAGCTTATGAAATAAATAAAAAAATGAAGTTAGCTGTTTCTAGCTGTCACTTAACCTGTTTTCAACATGTCCGTATGCACGCGACTTTACATTCCAGGTCAACTAACAAATCAGCTGATATTTTTCGTATTCAAAAAGTACAATACACAGGACATGAACGATAGTTTAGAAATAAAACAGTAGCTTGAATAACGTTTCACCCGGTCGCTCAAAAAATGTCCTCTCTGTGGCAGTTAAAATATTCATGCAAAATTTTCTTTAACTCTTTACTGCATGGAATTCCAGATCTTCATGAAAGTTGTATATTTATTAGCAAAAAAAAACCAAAAAGAGTCAGATCACCCCATAACCAAAAATATAACGAATATATAAAAATCAAATTAAGTGTGCCAGGTTGAAATTGCCAACCGTACCAAAAAAATAGTACTGCAAACCACTGCTATTTTTGTAAAACCTACGGTGGTAAAAATAACTAAAGGTACAAATAATATTGTACTACACTCAAAAAAAAAGTTTGTAAAGTCAGCAAAAAAGTTTGCTGAGTCAGCAAAATTTTAGTCAGGAGGGTGCTAGCAAAAAAATTGCTAATGTCAGCAAAATCTTTTGCTGAAAATCAGCGAGCTGATTTTTAGATTCAGCAAAAGTTTTGCTAACACTTAGTAGATTAGAAATAAAAAAGCGTTGGTAAAAATTAATAAATTTTTTGCTGAATTTTAGTAGACTGAAAAAAACGCAAAAAAATTGTAAAAAAATTGTAATTTAGTTAATATATTTGCTGAAAATCATAAAAAATATTTTTGTGATTCTTTTAAAAATAATTTACAATAATTACGAAATATAAAAATTTTCATTTTCCCACATTGACGACATGAATTAATTTAATATCTGAAAATATATAGAAATAAATATATATAACATAACAAAAATTTTCTTTCAACTACTTACATCAATGGTTGTCTAAATGATGCTATCTTTTAAGGACGCAACTGCCGAAGATAATTATAGAAACGAAACGAAAAAATAAACAAAAACAAACGAAACGAAAAAAACAACTCTTTTTTATCAATAAGAAAAAGGAACCATACTAAGATGTGTGTCTTTGTCTTTCGCTTTACTCTGTCTACATGTCTGTATATGTTTGTTTGCAATTTGACCACACTAGATTATTAATCTAATAACATTTATTATAGAAATACATATTAAATTTAAATATTTTCTTTTGTCTTTTATTTTATTAATAGACAATTATTTTCACAAGCCGGTGACAACGCAAAATTTAAGTTGTTTTAATCCTCAATTTTGTTTTATGTATGAAAAACAGATACAATAATCTTCAATGGTTGATTTTTTTATATGTCTTATTAGAGTTGTACTTTTTAGTAGCATTTTCCTCTTCTCTACTACATCTTGACATGCCGCGACATCTGCATCATTCTGCGTATATCTTTCAATCTGGTTGTCGTCCACACTATTAATGTGCTTATCAGCACAATTTTGTTTAGCAAAATTAACTAGTAAAACATTAGTATATTAGTAAAGCATTAGTATAAAACAGTTAAATGCTGAATAAGTATAACAAAAATTTTAGCTGAAAACACGATTTTAGCAAAAAAATTTGCTAAAAAATAGTATACCTGATTTATAAGACGTTTTACTAACTTTTGTACTAACTTGAAGCTATTTTAAAAGCACAACATTTTTCGAATTGCCAACGTTATGCCAAGGGTGGTAAGTTCGTTTGAAACCAACGGTTGGCTACTGTTATCAATCGGGTAACAGGATAATACTGTTAAGACTGTTAATTCCACTTTCTGCCAACGCATGACTGACCGTCGCCGACGGTTTGCCAACATTGTGCCAGCATTTCAATCAAATACATTTTAGTTAAAACACAAATTTTAGCCATAAAACTGTATTCATAAACAAATATTAACTTTTACACAAGGTTTAAAATAGGAATTTTAAGCTAATATTCGTTTAGGAATACAGTTTTAAGGCTTTAAATGTGTTTTAAATAAAATGTATTTGAAATTTGAATTCAATTTTTTTATCAATACGGGCGTAAGTATTTAAAAATTATAAAAAGAGTTTTTTTTTTTTGGAATCACATTTTTTTTTCTTTTTGCAATTTGTATTGTAGAAATATAAACTGTAACGTGGTTTTATCATATTTAATAAAAACGATGTGTCTTAGTTACTAGTTTCACGTGCTACACGCAGAAAAAAAATATCGTTAGAATATGATTGCGGCCACTAAACTATGTTTCCTACAGCCATAAATGGTTGTTTCAATTAAATTATTGTTGTATCAATCATATTCCACAAATAATATGGTTGATTTCATCAGGTTCTTGTAAAAAATGCTCTTGTTTTCTAGTTACCATGTTATTGTATTGCCTGCAATAATAATATAGCATTTATTATCATATTTCTCTATGTAACTAAAACCATATTATAGTTGCGCCAACTATATGATGATCAATTGGTTTTTTTTTATGAGCGTCTTCGCTCATTTAGTTTCATTATTGTTTGAGATTTTGTGAAAAGAAGTTGTGAAAAACAGTCAGTCCCAACAAATTAAATAATATTAAACAAAAATATATTAAAAATAGACAAAAAAATATTGGTGTTAATTGTAATGGTGATTTGTTTGGTGGAAGAAGGAATAGGAAGTAGTCTCAACCCAGTCTATCCTGGAATTCTAGGCCAAAGTTTGATCCCTTAAATAAAGCTATTTTTATAATATGGAAATAAAAGTGCTACAAATTAAGCATAAAATGATAAAAAAGTGCTTTGTTTTTTAATTGTTTGTAATTACGCAAAAAATATTGTTAAAGAAAAAAAAATATGAAACAAAATTTTAGTTTATTTTAATTTTTAAGTCTGTAGTACGAAATAATCATAATATGTTTACAATAATTATAATATGGTAATAAATGATGACGAAATTCTTGTCCATGATCATACTATGATAACTAGGACTATAATATGGTTATAATGCAACTGTTATGATTGCTGCAAACATGGTTTGATCATTTTAAATGTATTGTGAAATTGTATTCTTAACAATATTGTTGTGCATAACTGTTACCAGATGTAAAGCTTGTATTGCTGACATAATATTTCACAAAGCTTTTTCTTCAGGGCGCACAGACAATTTGATCACTTAAATTATTTTAAACCTAACTTTATTTTAATGTGTGAATTATTAAATAAATTCACATGCATATCTTTTTAATCCAGCTTCAACAGAATGCTGGGAGAATTCTGTAGGGCTCATATTATGATAATTCACAAAAATTTCCAGAACCATAATATGATAATATTGGGATCTATTTGGAAATAAAAATGGAAATCTAATTATCAAATTTCCTTTTTGAAAAGAAGAAAATCAAACAAAGCCTGTTTGGTTATTCGAATGTTTTAGTTGTAAAAATGGGCTGATAATTTTCAAAAATACGATTTTCGGACAAACTTTCTATACCTTTTTCTATAAAATTTAAGGATTCCTAAAAAGTGTCAGAAGTCATAACAGAAATATGTCTACTAACAAAAAGTAGGTAGTGAAAGGGTTAAAAATAATCATAAAAAATTCATAAAATATCCATCAATATTAGCAATTGCTGACGCTGCTTCGTGTATTACTTGCAAGAAGTAGGGCAAGGAATTTCATATGCATAAATGCCTTTTCTATTATATTGACTAAAAATCTATCAAAATCACCCAATTTAGGTAAATGCACATTTAATGATTTAGTTTATCTTCTTTAAGCACATGTACGAAGAATTCCAGCAAAACCACACTTAACTAAATAATGGGTAAAATAATGTATATCCTTAGGGCTCCATGCATTGCAATACACCTTACTTCACTGATGAATTTTACAGGTGATGAGCCTAATAGTAATGTGTGGACTCATTACCTAGTAGGGGGTAAAGTAACTGGTTACTTATATGTTTACCGGGTTTGAAAAAGTAATGGATCTATAAATAGATGTTCATAAGAAAAAAAATTTATTTAATTAATTATTCCATTTTTTTTTTTATTAAATAAATAAATGGTCACGCTGGGTTTCGAACCTGGGGTCTCTTGGTTGTTAGCCACTGAGCTATCGTCACATATAATAATGGGTTGCTTATAATATAAATGAAATGTAGTACTTTGAGTTTTCGTTTGTGATGTTAAAAATATATACCTTACCCTCATGCTTACAAAAATTCACAAAATAATGTGTCAAAATATTGATTTTCAAAAAAAAAACTAAATATTGCATTACGTTTATATGTAATTGTTCATAATTGACGATCGGTGTGTCTTTATTTTATGTTTTGGAATAATGTAAAAGCTAAAGATGTATCATTACAAGGTAACTTATGAGTGTCCAATTATTGGTAACTCATTACTTTATATATCAAAATAATGCTGAAGGAGAGGAGTGTGCATTACAAAGTAATGAATTATGTTACCCATTATAGGTAACTCATTACTTTTTGTTGGAAAATAATGATACAGGTAAGTAGTATACATTACAAGGTAATGCATTACTTTATCGCACCCATTACCAACGTTTTGCTAGGATAATATTGTTTTTTTGCATATTTTACAAAATTTTGCAGCTTTTATTTGTATTTTTTCTTTTTGTTTCTATTTTATTTTATTTATTCAACACAATTTTTTTTTTCATTTAGATATAAAATGTGCATTAAAATCCTTGCCCTATAAAGAAACTTTTCTGGTATATTCTTTAGGGTGGCAGCGAAATAGCAAACTCAGTATTTGTAATAACACCAGCCGACACATGTTTGCAAACATAGTCAATATATTCTGAAATAAGAGTTCAAAATTTAACGTCCCTGTCTTCGAGACCCTTATATGCAAGATCATTTCTTTGGGTTGTTTTAATTGCGAAATAATATAAAGTTAGCACTTTTTATATAAGCATGTGTTAATTTAAGACAATAATTTTAATGCGAATTATAATGTATTGAGCATGTTTTGTAAAGAAATTAGCCACTATATGAAAAATTTAGTTCTTTGGGATATCGGAATTTTTAGAATATATTTATGCAGGGCGTTGATGTACTCTTAAATATATGAAAGAATGTTTTATTCCGTGAATTTCCGGAATGAAGTTCCCGGGCATTTTGTCGATTTTTCACTTCCCAGCAATTTTTGTCGGGAATCCCATGAATTGAAAAAAACACTAAAACGGTCAGGTTTACACACAGAGAAAAATTTAGCTATTTGCCAACTGAAATTAGGTTACTACGACTCAAATTCAGTTATTTCACGTTTCAATCGGTTGCTAAAACTAAACATCAGTTTTCACAACAAAGTCCGGTTATTTCAACTGAATTTTAGTTGCTGGACGTATAATATTCAGAAATTTAATATAAATAACGTTGTACTTAATGAATTTTTAAGTTGTTACCACTAATATACACATTTCAATTCGGTTTTCATTTTATTTCTCTTTGAGTGCAAAACCAAAAATAAGTAAAAAAAAATTACAAATCCTGAAGTTTTATACATTTTTGTCCAATATTCACCGAATACTTTAGCCATTAATTTTCATAAAAATTTCAACAGGTGAACCAAATATTTGTTACCCTATATTAACTACCATGTTGGACATTTTCAAGAGAAATATACACCAAAAATATATATTCTCAGTGTAGAAACGGTAATCACATTACTTTTGTCATTACTTTTGACACCATATTACTATCTACATTACTTAAACACAAATAATAAGGGCATACTAATAACAAGTTAATTGTTCCATTATTTTAATACAAAAAGTAATGCGCTACCCATAAGTACATATATTTATCATTATCTCAACATTTTTTAAAATATATTTTTAGACTCATTATTTGCTCAACTCTTGGAAGCACATATATAAGTACTTATTTTGATTTTTTGTAAGCTGGAATGTAATGTCATTTGGTGCAAGTAAATTATTTATGGTTTTATCTATCAAATATAACATGTAGAGATAGCTCAGATAGTAAAGCAATTGACTGACAACCTGAAGACCCAGGTTCGAATCGCGTGTGGGCACATTTTATTAAAGAAAAATTGAATAAATAAATATTTTTTGCATTTCATTTTGAATCGTCAGGTTTGAGATCATAATTAAAATGTTACTACAGTACTTTTCGTTTAGTCCATTTAGCGATATAGTCCATTTTTACACTTTTACTGTCATCTAAACTCAAATTGCATACAAAATATTTAGGATATAGTCCATTCACGATATAATCACATTTGGCTTATATGCCACTAAACTCTGGCTACTAAAAGTAAATTTATATGCAAATAATTTAAGTTATAGTCACAATACAGAAAATTTCTAATATAATTGTGAAATCTTGAATTTTTTTTCGGTTTAAAGTTATTTAAAAAGTTAAGAGGCTAAAACGAAAATTGGAACAAGGAAACTGAGCTGAATCGTTTCAAACATCGTTTTTGTATTCCAAATTTTCCACCTGTTATAATAATAAATAAATTGCATATAGTCACATTTTATGATGACTATATCACAATTTATTTATAGGCAACAAAATGGCATATAAAAAAACTAGCGATATAGTCACATTAGCGATATAGTCCACAACTTGTGTGCAACTAAGAGATGTGACTATAAGCGAAAAGTACTGTATTATAAATAGAAAACAGTAATTGTTCATAAATCTAATAGAAAGATTAAAAAATCTTGTGAAGATCGGCTCTAGAGGGAGCGCCGCACTTTCGACATAAGCAACTAGGTTGTCAACAGTCTCATTATAATCCACCAACCACTACAAAATCATAATTTGATTAGGTATATAAGACATCAACTAACCACAGAAAAAAACATGATGTTAATCGATTACCCGAACAATATGGCAATTCAAACCATTTGTCAATTTCGCTTACAGGACTGGATAAAGCAGGATCTATTTGGAACTAGTACAATTTTTCATTGCTGCGGGTTAAGTTATGTCAATTATATTTATTTAACTGGTCCTCTGACTGAGGAATAGAAGATATACCACTTAACAAGCCATATACCATTTTTAAAAGCAGAATTGGCTGAGACGTTAACGCACTTGTTTTGTAAGCTGGAGGTTGTGGCGACAATTCATAAAAGACTTTCGATTCAAAATTTGTTTTAATCTATTTAAAAATAAATTTTTATATATATCACATAACACGCAATAGGTACCCGAAATGTGCAAATACGTCAAGTCTAATGACAACACCATTTCAAAGCGATATGTCCCTTTCATATAAAAAGTCACATCCCGGATGTGTCACCTGCACGTTGGGCCATATCCTGGATGTCGTACGGGACATGTCACTTTGCCCGTAGGGAAATTAAATTTAATTTTAAAAATATCAACAATACATACAAAATTCTCATACCAAACATACAGGTACGCTCAGAAAACTTCTGGTGTAAATATTTGTAGTTGTTTGAGTTGTAATACAGTATCTTTATTATTAAGTAAAAAAAAAAAACAGTCAGTTGGAGAAGAACTTTCAGTTTTGACTACAATTGTAGTTTATTAAAAAAAAAAAAAACAAACCACATCCAATTACTGTATTGCGATTTTACATTAATTTCATACCGATTTTTTATATGTGGATAATATTTACTACAATTGTGGTTAGTTTTTGAACAGTGAAATACAAATGATAATGTTAGTTAAATTTATTGAAATGTAAGTAGTAATTTCTTTAAGTGAAATTTTTTTTTGTTTTGAACTACTCATGCAGTGGTCTTTACTTACCTACATAGTATTCTAAGTGAAAGTACATTGTAATTTAAAATCTAAATACATGCCGGATTTAAAATTCGTTCCCAGTAATGGTAACATTAGCACTTGGACTGGCAACCCTGTCAAATAAAAAGCTTTAAGATTTAAAACAGTTGTCTAAACTGGTAAGAAAATAGAAAAAAACTCATATTGTGCGGGTAATCTATTAATATCACGTTTATTCTGTGGTTGGTTCAAACCACGAGTTTTTTGTGGATGGTGGATTAGAATGAGGCTGATGATGACCTAGTCGCCTAGGTCAAAAGTGCACCAGTCCCTCTAGCACTGATCCTCATAAGATTTTTTGATCTTTCTCTTACATTTAGGAACAATTAGTGTTTTATATTTATAAAAGCAACATTTTAATTATAATCTTAAATCAGCTAATTCAAAATTAAATGCAATTTTCTAAAGATCAACAATAAATATTGTACAAAATATTTTTTTATAAAATTTAGTTTTTTTGAAAATTTATTTTTAGACTCTTTATTTTTGATAAATAACAATCTTCGAGCTCGAGGTCTAGTTTTTTATAATAATCAATTTATTTTGCAATATTTCGACATTCCTCGAATGTCAACTTCTCATTATTTTTGTCCATACTAGGAACCATTATTTTTTTATTTTTTTTTTTTTCGTAAGGTGTTTTGTAATGATATGTAATAAGTTTGCCCCATATAAAAGTAATGAGATTTCTAATGACAATTGTAAGTACTTGTCACTACCAAATATGTACTTATATAATCACTTCTATGGTAATGCTTTTTATATATATAGTATAGTATAACAAATACAGATATTCGAAAAATAACATTTAACTGAATAATTCTCACGGTTAGTGCTATTATTTGGTAATCTGGTCGAACTTCGAAAACAGGTCGAATACACCGAACAGAGACCGAATGTTCGTGAGATCGCTATTTAAAAACTTTGATCGCAAAAGAGAAACGAATTTTTAACTAAATCTTAACTCTATATCACCTAGAAAGTCTACATTTTGAAAAATTGCTGCCGCCCCAATGTGCGTATTATAAATATATTATGGATTAAAAAAAATAAGTATCCGAGCAACACAAAAATGTATAAAATTAATTTGTTGCACTTCACCCATTTGCCTTTAGCATTAAACAACCGAATAGTTTCGTAGTTGTTGCTGCCTTTATACTTCATCATGTTCTTGTAGGTGCTTTAAATGACTGACTAACTGACTGACGGCCTTCATGACTGTTTCTACTGATAAGAAATCTTTCATATTTCATCTACTTTACGTTAAGACTTAAATGTATGAAAAAATATACATTAAAGAAAAAATTTATTAAGAAAATTAAAAAAAGATTTCATCTATAAGTGTATGAGAAATCAAGCCCTACCCACATACACTCTTCCTTATGTAGGCATACAAAATCAAAACCACAAAAGGTATATGCTAGTACAGTTATGGCTAAATTAATAGCATCGCAATTATCGATTTAACATATTTGCTTTCTAGTTTAAAATCGAAACAATTCGAGTATCAGTTACGTAATTTTAAATTATTTTCGTAACGTTATTTTAACACTCCTATCCTGCCCCATCCGTTGTGTTTAAAAGTGGCGGTGTAAAAATAAATTTCCCAATGAAGCGCTTAAGCTCACTACTGTGATTGTAGTCTGAAAGTAATAATGATAAAGAAAAAATATACAATTGGAAAATTTGAAAACTTATGGCGTATTCTTTTCTGGCAAAAATTTCACATTTTTTTTTTGCACTTAGCCCTCAAGTTAAATTTTTGCACTTTTTTCTCCCATCAAGCACTTGCTAGCACTGTTTTTTCCACGATCTTTTCAATATGCAGCATATACATGCGCGCCTCCAACAATTAAAACACAGGGAAATTTCATATGAAATGATGTACATGCAATTGCATGTGTTTGTTGTTTTTGTACACTGAGGCGTATGAAATTAACCTTAATATAGACTTTTGGAGCTTCGAATGAGCAAATGGTAGCACTGCCTGCACGTAAAAATACGTTTATTGAATGCTATTACCTTAAGAATCCGGAAAATGAGTTTTACGGGACACTCTAATAAGCAAGTATTTAAATAAAATTGATAAATTATGCACAGTTGTATATACAACTGTAGCAAACAACTTCGTTTAATGTATATAACAATTTTAAATAAGTCGATAACCTTAATGTGGTTGATAGAGAATATTGCATTGAATAATAAATCTAAAATTTAATAGCGAAATAAAAAATATTAAAGAAGTACAAAAATGTATTTTCTTTTCTCTTTGCCGTTTTTGGCAGCGATGAAGTTGTCATCAGTGAACAGTTTTCCAATAAAAAAACTTGGGCAGGAATGAAATTCGGATAGGGACACGCCTACATCAGATTGTTTTTCACAATTTGTTAAATAAGTTTTGGGACTTTAGCACATTTAATTACTATAAATGCAATTAATGTTTATCCCGATGAAAATAAATTTAAAATAACAAATATGCAGGTGCTTGTGCAAATTTAAATGTAACTGACACTAATAGAAAACATATGATTTTCTATTGTTGATTTACTTGAATAAACGTCACTACATTGCTAGGTCTGTCAAAAAACAGAGTAGTATTTGGAAGATGACAAAGCCAATTGTGACAATATTTTGTTGTTGTTTTTGTTTTTTCTTTGATATTTTAAATTTTGAATCTCGCTCCTAGACGAGGACAAGAAATTCTCATTGAGTTTGTGATTTAACATAACAAATATCTCTAGAAATTATAATAACAAAGTCCCCTGAAGATTTCCTTGGGCAGGAATGAAATCCGGATAGGGACACGCCTATATCAGATTGTTATTCACAATTTGTTAAATAAGTTTTGGGACTTTAGCACATTTAATTACTATAAAAGCAATTAATGTTTATCCCGATGAAAATAAATTTAAAATAAAAAAACAAAAATGATTTTGAAAAAAGTGGTTCATAGAGGATATTAACAGTCTACTAGAGTTACTATTTTTTTAAGCACAACTAACTATTTACTACATAGATTTAAAAAACAGCAAATATTAAAAAATAGCTGATAATTTATTTAATAGTCAAGTCGTGGTCAAAAATCATGATAAGGCAAGAAAACTAATATTGTAAGAGCGCGTATACATAGAATAAAAAATAACAACGAAATGAAAATCTAGACAATAGTTTAACTGACAATTTAACATTATCATAACCACAAAAGTCAGGTAAATTTTCTTATTATTTTGTCTTACTATTGCACCTTACCTATCTTATGAGCTGCTAGCTATGAATATACTATAAACATTAGAGTGGCAGATTTTTTTATTGACCTTAGATTTTTATCCAAGAAAAGATTTTAGAGAAATCGAAAACTTTTTAACAGTGGCCAGTATATTTGGAGTTTATTTTCGGAAAATTTTATAAAGAGATATTGAATAAATTGGCACGAATAATTTTTCAAGTGTCTTGTGCTTAAAAGTTCGAAATTCACATTTGTTGCGAATTTTTTCAGATATTCGCCAAATTCATGTAAAAAATTGATTATTTCAAACGAGGTAAAAAAAAACAGCATAGCTTAAAATACTTACAAGCAAACTATACAGTGGTGAATCCTCAGATTTGAAAGAAACTTGAATCCGTTGTAAAGGACAAAGAAATATTACCCAGTAAAAAATGCTCGTGTTTTTAGAACAAATGCGCTGATGTAAGTGCAGAAAGTTTCAAATCGTGGAATATAAACGATCTGTACCAATTTTTCCGAATGATTTCCGATTGTGTTTGGTATTTTCGAGTATGTAATAAAAAATAATTAGTCATTTAACTGTTTCTGAAGAGCTAGCATGTGGAGCTTTAAAAAAAAAAATTTAACGATTATATTATATGTCAAAAATTTTAACAAAAAAAAATTAATATCTGTAGAATTTTATGTAAAATAAATTATGTGTATTTATATTATTACTTTTAATAGTAATAATGTAGACATGAAATATGATTTTACTGAAAGCCATGAAATCACAGCTTTTTGTAAGCGCTAAAATCCGCGCTTATTATGCCCAAAATTAATGCTGGCAAGTGGGAATTCGCCATATTAAAGTCATGGCATATGTAAGCAGGTTTGTAAGGCTTCTTTTGGGCTTACTCCCTTACAAACTTGCTTGCATGTAAGCAGCGTTTTTTACGGGGTAGTCATTAGGTGTTAAAAAGTGGTGTCAAAATTCACCAATTTTATGTTTTTTTTTTTAATATTTCTTATATAAGTTATTTAGCTGTAAACTTAGGATACTAAGTAGGTAAAGACCACTGCAAATGTAGGTAAAAACAAATGAAATTTCACTAGAAAAAAGAATGACTTACATTTCAGTAAATTTAACTAACATTGCCATTTGTTTTTTACTGTTCAAAAAATTAACCACAATTGTAGTAAAAATGAACTCGCAGTAAAATTATATCAAAAAGATAAAAAAATACTACACTTAGAATACTACTTATGTAGTTAAAGGCCACTGCAAATGTAGTTGAAATAAATAAAATTTCACTTGAAAAAAGGATGACTTACACTTCAGTATATTCAACTAACATTGTCATTAATTTTTTACTGTTCAAAAAATGAAACAATTGTAGTAAAAATAAACCACATATGCATTAAAAAAAGAAACATTTATTTGTTTTATTTTTTTAAATAAAGAAAAACTACTGTAGAAAATGAATGTAAAATCGTAATACAGTAATTGGAGGTGGTTTGTTTTTTTAAATGAACTACAATTGTAGTCAAAACCAAGATTTCTTCTACAAATAACTGTTTTTTCACTTAAAATTAAAGATACTGTTTTACAACTCAAATAACTACAACTATTTACAGCAGATGTACTCTGAATGTAGGTAAATTGGGTAATAGATGAATGGTACACACATCCATTGGTATATAAAAAATGTTCGTGGTGTCCGAAAATTTTTGTTTTTTTGTTAAAACAACTATTTTGTCGAATACCATATTTCAATATTTGATCCAATCTTTTTAATCCTTAAACGTTTTCATATTTTTACGCAAGGATTATTATCAGTGTGTTCGGTTTCCTTGTCAGATTTATGCCGAGTTTTTAGGATGTAAATTATCTTTAAGCTTAAATTAACGAAGTTTTTAAAAGGAAGAATGATTTTGAAGTTTGGTTTATTTTGTTTTATTGTGATAAAGGCCAAAATTCTAAACTAGATGAAGTGGTTCCGACAAATTTTTGTTGATAGACTTGAAAATGGGAAACAAAATTCGTTACCGGTTTAACTAAACTGAGTTTAACTGACATCCAAAAAACTCGGCCTTAAAGTCTCTTCTTTTTATAAAGAATTAAACGCACTAAAGTCATCTACAACAATTACACTCGGGGAACTTCTGCTGTAAATATTTGAAGTTGTTTGAATTGTAATACAGTAGGTCTTGTTTTAAGTAAAAACCCCGTCATTTGTAGAATGAATTTTTTTACTACATTTGTAGTTCATTTAAAAAAACCAACCACATCATGGAACTGTACTATGAATTTACATTCAAGCAGTTGTTTAATCAAATAAACTCTTGTAAATTTTTTACTATATTTCTGGTTAATTTTTACTATATCTGTGGTTCTTTATACAAAAAAACGTCCACTCTCTATTTATCATCGAGAACATTTACGAATACAATAGGCTAAGAAATTTAACATCAAAGAAATGTGGAATATTAAAACCGAATTTTAAAACTCGGGTTTTCGCTATATTCTGAACATCATATCATCGTGAATACAACTTTATTCACAAAACTTTGTATGTCATCTGAAAGTTCGCATTGAGTATACATAAACCATTTTGAAAAATATACTCCAGTATTAGGAGTTGGAAAATTTGTTGGTTTCTGTAGTTAAATTAATGCAATTTTCATGCTTTCCATTGTAAATAACAAATATAAAGTCACCACATAAAATTAATAATATTTTTTAAATTTTAAAATTAAAATAAATAACTTTTTATAATAATTGCTAACATTTACCTAATAGGAAATTTTCGTCACATCACGCTATGAATTGTCATGTTTTACACTATTGGTTGCAAAATAAAATTCAGAAGGGTTTTATTAATTCAGCAAACTGTAAAACAAAATTTAAATATTCCAAATCATATTAAAAACAAGTTCTATCAAAAAGGTCCGGGTAAATTTGCCGAGTTTTGTGTTTTTTTAAGACTAAAAATCAACTTATATTTTCGCCACCTTCTTTAATGACTTATATTTTATGAACAGGCATTTCGATTGTTTTCTGATTTTGGCTAAATATAGAGCTTTGTATGTTCTGCACAAAACTATAAGGAAGTAAAAGAAAATATGTTTTCCTTGTTTTTCACCTCATTGAAACGCATGACTGTAGTGTAAGTGAGTATGGAAATAACCATATACAAAAAAAAGTGGGGTGAATGATGTTAATATAAAATCCAGGATATTTCAAAAATTGCAAATGAGAAAAAAATAATGTTTTGACAGATTTGGATTCAGCGTACCTAAGTGTATTAAAAATATGTATTTCAAAGACAGGTTCTGCAAAAACCTGAAATTTGTTGAGTAGTAGTACTTATGAGCTTTAATTTGATGAGTTTTCCTTTAAACGAGCTTAAGATCTTTTATTTATAAATTATAACTATTTATTTCCACATTGGGTGACTTCTTCTGGGAATAATTATTATAATTTGATTGATAAAGAAGTTTTTATAAATTAAATTATAATGATTGTTCCCTGAAGAAGTCATCCAATGTGGAGACGAAATATTGGAAATAAATAATTATAAATAAAAGATCTTAAACTCGATTAAAGAAAAAATCATGAAATAAAAGAAAATCGAGGAAAACTGTAAATTTTTTGAGCTTTAATTTGCTTGTATTTTTTTAATGAATTTTAGGATTTGAATCTATGAGAATGGATTAAAGTTTTATTTTGCTGGATACTTTTGGAACATATTATACAATATGTTTTACCTTTTGTTATTGTGTTAACGTTTTTAAAGAGTCTCCTTCAACACTTGTTGTTCTAATAATTTTGTTTTTGTTTGTGGCAAATAATAACACAGAACGTGCGTTTGTTTAGTATATGCAACACAAAGCCAACCTACGCACCTTTTTTTTTGTATTCTGTATTTTATTATTTAATGGCTATAAAACGCAAAGAAAGAAAACTAAAATACATAATAATTAATATAGGAAAATTACAGATTTGTTAACACAATTTGAAAGGAAGAGTTATTAACATTTGTTTGTATAAAGGTTGGGGAAATTTAATTGGTGGGTTGAACTCTGTTTTATTACAAACATAAAATTTATATAGTAGTTTACAAATTAAATGTGTGTGTAGCGCTTGAAGTTATGCCTTGGCTGTTTGATAGACAAGCCCAAAAAAAAAAACGTAATTTTGACTTAGTTCTTAAAATTTCATACATCAATTTTTTAAAATTTTATGAAACAAAATATTAAAAATTTATAATAGCCTTCTTAAACCTTCTTAACATCATTTATTTATTTATTAATTATCTATTTAAAATATTTCATATCCACATTGGGTGACTTCTTACAAAATTGTAATAATTGTTCCCTGAAGAAGTCACCCAATGTGGAGACGAAATATTGGAAATAAATAATTAATAAATAAATGATCTTAAGCTCGTTTAAACTAAGAAGAATTAAATAATAAAAGATCAAAGAAAACTTAACATTTTTAATTTATAATATCTTTTCTTGATTTTATTAAATGCACTTCAAAGAGTAATAGAAACAAGAATTGGTTGGATATGTTTCTCCAGTTTACGTGTACATCGAATTAGTTTCAGCGATTTTCGAAGAATACCGTTTTTCGGTAGTGGCTACAGTATTTGTTGCCAATCGAATGCTTCTGTTGCTAAGACCACATTTTTCTGTTGTGATGACCATTCGATCGTAACAACAGAAATTTTGCAACGACAATAGAATTTGGATCACCTTAATAGAAATTCGGTAGGTACAACCATGCCATTCGTTTGGCTAGACATACGGTTGCTACGACCGAGTCTGTTTTCTGGATGGATACGCATTATAGTAGATTTATTTTTTTTTTTTTTTTGCACAAATTGGGAAATCTTGTCAGTAGTTTTTAAATTTAGGAAAAAAAAATTAAAATGTTGTAATTGCCCTGTTAAAAATCTACATTTATGAATCCATACATAAACATGTTTCATGCTTCATACATGTCCACATCCATCCACACATGATTCATATGTGTTCATAAACCATTCTTATATGTTCATATGAGGAATACTATATGGTCATATGTGTGCATTAACGAAAATTTAGTTAATATTTGCATATGGGCAATTCCTAGGCGATGGACGCGCACACTGTTAGTTGAGCCGAAAAAAATAAAGGAATGGAAATATGTGGTATATATAAACAGTGTATGGAAGTTAGGAAGAGTACTAAATTTGAGGAAAAACATTGGGCAGAATCAGTAATGTAGTAAAAAGATATAAGCAAATATCAGCGAGAAACGGACGCTACAAATATAAAAGTTATTTTTATGCACTTATAGAAATATACATAAATCAGTGAAATTTGTGAAAAAAAAAAAAATTGTGAATGTGGAAATTACGTCGAGAGAACATCTTTAAGTGTAGATTTATGACATATGAAAATTTTCTTTTAATTTTTTTAAATTGAGTAAAGTACAAATACGGACGTAACAGCACCGACGCCACAATTTTTTTTTCAAGAGAACAAAACACAGTAAATTTGGTAATAATAATGATTCAAAAAAAAAAAATAAAAAAAAAATTAAATTGAAATAGAGTTCCATATTCTCAGTTAGGTACTTTAGGATATATGTATAAGAGTTATTAAAGTTGGATTTTTTCGGTTAATTTTAATTATAGATTTTAATGAATAAGAGGTCCGAGCAACTTCTAATTACAAAAATCAATGCAGGCTTTTAAGCCCTTTAATATTTGGAACATTCTGCCACAGCTCAACCAGTTCAGGTGAAGTACCCTCACAGGCCTACAATGATTTTGGTGCCGTTAATTCGGTACCCTGATAAAAAATTGATACTTACTTTTTTAATGCTACGTGTAGTTTTCGAGATTTCGCAAGGATAAATAAATTAAATAACATTTAATAAATTTATTAAAAAAACAAACTTTTTTACTACATATTTACCACAAATATAACAAAATGTATTTGGATTATTTACACAACACCTTCTCGACGACGGCATATCGATATTATCATTTAATCAAAGAAATTAATTGACTATAATGACATTAAGTATAATAAAATACATTTTTTAGGTTATGACCGATCGATACAAACCTGAACGTAGCTTCGCGATTTTGACAGCTAACCATGACGTCTTGCGGACTAATTAACCAAATTATAACATAGAATTAGCGGCACCAAACAAAAATTTTTTTTGTAGGCCTGTGTAATTAATAAAACGATAAAGCATCTTTGAAAACAATATTTTTTGAGGTAAGGTAATTGTTAGTAGGAAATTTCTAAATTACAAGACTAAAAATAATATTACTTTAAACACTCTTAAAACACATAAAAAAAATTGATATAAATCGGCAAAATCTTCATAATGTCCGAAGGGGAGACAAAGCGATTGCCAAGAAACTTGGCACGCCTTTCACATAGCCTCGGACATTCGCAAAGAACATGCTCTGATGTCTCAGCTACCAGTTCGCAAAACCTACACTCATCCGTGTCCGAAAGACCCCTTTTGCGCAGGTGGTATCTGAGATTGCAGTGTCCAGTCAGGTAAGACACCAGGGTTCTCAAGTCACCCCTCCCGAGGGACAAGAGTCTCCTCGATCCTGCACTGGAAAAAGAAATTAATCTCTTAGCCTGTCGTTGGCCAAGAGAGCTTTCCCAATAGAGAGAGAATTCTGACTCCCTCCACGACCCGAGCTTCTCCCTAACATACCCCAAAGGTATACCACAGAATGGTTCAGGGCCAATAAAGGGCCTTCGGGCCCCGCAATTAGCAAGACAATCTGCCTTCTCGTTGCCCTCATGCCCCTCGTGACCAGGAACCCACCCTAAGGTAAGCGAGTTGCGCCTGCCAAGTCGGTTAAGAGCCAGAATGCATTCCATGACCAGACCAGATGACACCTCATAGGACATTAAAGCCCTTAATGCCGCCTGACTGTCGGAAAGAATGTAGATGCGAGATCTAATAGTGCCCCTTCGTAGACACTCCTCCGCGCAGACACAGATAGCAAAAATCTCTGCCTGAAAAATGGAGGGGTATCTACCCATGGGTAAGGCCCGTTGGAAACCTGGTCCATAGACACGCGCACCAGTGTCACCATTCGCATGCTTTAAGCCATCTGTGAACCATATCTGAGAACCCCGCTCTGACTCCCAGGATCTGTTGCTCCACATGGCCCTGTCGAACAGCATCACTTTAAAGTTCCTATCAAAGATGTACTCCGGTGACCTCCTATCCGTAACCTTTGTAACCGGGTCATCAATTAGGATTCTAGCGATCCTCATGTGACCCCTTAGATCACCTCCCCTCATGTCACCGAATTCTCTAAGTCTGGAGGATCCTATGCAGGTAGCCTCCATTACAGAAATATGCAATGGTGGTATCCCCAGCATAACCCCCATGGCATCCGTCGGGCAGGTTCCGCATGCCCCCGTTATGCCAATACACATAAGACGGTAGATCCTCTTGAGAGCATCCCTTGCCCATACCTGTTCAACCTTTGGCCACCATGCCAGGGCAGCATAGGTGATCATAGGTTTAACAATGGTGTTAAACGACCAGTAGACCATCTGCGGCCTTAGACCCCATGTCTTACCAAAAAGCCTTTGGCAGGCATAATATGCCCTTGTGGCCTTCTTGGAGACATAGTCAAGATGTTCATTCCAGGTAAGGGATCTGTCAAGAGTCACGCCGAGGTACTTAACACTACTGGAAAAGCCCACCGTGGTCCCATCAAGGACAGGCATTGTCAGGTTAAGTTTCCTCCTATTCGTAAATGGTACCAGGATTGTCTTCGACGGGTTGACAGACAAGCCCTTTTCCCGGCACCAAGAAAGAGTATAGTTCAGAGCCTGCTGCATACGTTCGGATATGGTCCTATCATCAAATCCCACTACAGAAATGACAAGATCATCCGCGTATCCATAAGTCCTGAAACCCAGGTCGTTCAAACCTTCGAGTAGTTCATCAATGACCAGCGTCCAGAGTAACGGCGACAAAACACCCCCCTGTGGACAGCCCCTAGTCGCATTTACGGTCCTACTAGTAGTCTCTATGCCGAACGTGATTATTCTAGAGCGTAGCATCTCCAAAGTCCAATTGATGATAATTGGAGAGATGTCCTTTCTAACCATGGACACCCTAATTGCCTCGTAGGACGTGTTGTCAAAGGCGCCCTGTATATCAATAAAGGCACAAAGGGCAATATTCTTTGCCTCTAGTGCCCGTTCTATTGTAGTGACAACATGATGGACAGCAGTCTCGGTAGATTTACCTCGTTGATACGCAAACTGTAATTTGTGTATCGGCTTTCGCCTTAGGTAAGTATCCCTAATGTACTGGTCCAAGACTTTCTCCATTGTTTTAAGGAGAAACGAACTCAGGCTAATTGGTCTAAAGGATTTGGGCAGTTGTTCAGACTTCTTCCCCGCCTTCGGTATAAAGACCACTCTAACCTCCCTCCACGGCGTCGGTACATGACCGAATAACAGACTAGATCTAAATATCCTAACCAGTTGTGGGACAATTAAATCTATCCCTTTCTGCAACAGACAAGGATAGATCCCATCCGGACCCGGAGATTTGAATGAAGAGAATTCACCTATCGCCCATTTTACCCTGTTCTCCTGAAAGACAGCACTTGATAGGCGTACATTTCTGCCTGTTAGGTCTGGAATTCGTTGAATCACGACAGACCCGCAGTTGTCAACGCATCCTGGGAAGTGCGTATCAAGTAGGAGTTCACAGGTTTCAATGGGAGATTCAGTGTAGGTACCATTCGGCCTCTTGAGAGTACATAGACCATTCGTATGATACTGGGACAGGGCCTTTTGTAGACGCACCGCCTCTGGAAGATCAGAGATCTTCTCACAGTAGTTGCGCCACGTGGACCTCTTGGATCTACGTAGTTCTTTATTGTACTCAGTGAGCGCTGCCTTATAGGTAACCCAGTCTCCTGTTTCCTTGGCCCTATTGAACAGTCTTCTGGCCTCCATTTTGAGCTTATCCAGACCATCGTTCCACCATGGAACATCCCTCTTCGTCTTCCTTGTCTTTTCAGGACAGCTCAGAGTATAAGCAGAAGTTAAATTTGAATGAATATCAGATGCTACATGATCAATTTCGCTTGTGCTCAAGATGAGCCCTTTAGAAAGATCTGCACCGTTTTTCAAATGATGACGAACATTTTTCCAGTTTGTGCATCAGGGATTACGATAGATATGGCATGAGTCCAATGAACTAACAACATCGAATACCAGGTGTTGGTGGTCAGACATTGATACTTCATTGGAGACATGCCAATTGGAGATGGCGAAAGAAATATCAGAGCTAGTAAGAGTGAGATCTAAGACCTCTGACCTAATAGCATTCCTGAAAGTCGGCTCGTCACCCCTATTTGCTATGTTTATATTATTGCTACATATAAATTCAAGCAGGTACTCACCACGTTTGTTTACATTGGTACTTCCCCATGTTGTGTGATGTGCGTTGGCGTCGCAACAGAGGATCCAACTGAGTTTCCTCTTTCGGCAATATTCCACCAAGGCCGAGACCTCAGTAGTTGGTACCGTGTCAGCATCGCCAGGTAGATAAGCAGAGGCCAGAACTACCTCGTGTTCCCCAGATAAGGAGGGCACCTTTGCCCAGATCGCAACCAAGTCTCCCATAATGAACTCTGAAATTGGAAGATATGTTAGATTGTCCCTAACTAGGATGGCCGCTCTTGGCCTGATATGCTTTGAATCGTAAATCAACCTACCTTGATTTGCGTTAAGCCCTTTTATGGCTCCGTCGTGCACCCATGGCTCCTGAATAAAAACAGCATCCAGGGCCTCAGTGGTGAACCTTCTGTTGGCGACGTCCGATGCCGCTTTGGCATGGTGAAGGTTCACCTGTAAGCACTTTAAGTGCTTCGGTGTCTTACCTTTTCCGGTAGCCATTATTTATGAGCGTGCTTGGCGGCACGCTTTGCCACCTTTCTGCCCCTGTTGGAGTTCAGCAGAACCGCCTCCTCTGCCGAGTTTCTCTCCCACTTTTTCCGCCTGTTGGGAGCCTGCTGATTGACCATATTCTTAGCTTTGGGCTCAGATGAATTGGGCCTTACAAGGTCCTTCGACCAGCCCGGTTTATCATCCATATTAGGGTCTTTAGAGACCCTGTTCACGGATTTAGTCGTTGCTGCCGAATTATTTGTATTTGCCCTATTGGGTATGTCACGCCCGACCTCTTGTTGCTGACGTGTAGGCCTTACCAGCGCTGTTCCATATCCAAAATTCACTCTGTAGTTCTTTCGCTTGAGTAGGTCGGCTGAGATTGGGTCAATGGAGAGGGTTAGCTCAACAATACCACCCTTTATGACCCTATTCAGTACCTTCCAATACCCAACCGAAAGTTCACAGTTCTGGCCCTCAACTAGTCAAAGAAGTAAATCACTGGACGTGTCCTCCTTTTCGGGAAAATATCCTACGAACACTTGGGCCTTCGGCACTTCATCTTCCGCCACTACTTTCAACACAGCATCGCTCCATGGCTTCAGAGTGGGGACGTGAGTCCCCAGCCACTGCGCTGTGTCTTTGTCGCGGCATACAAAACTGAGCCAACCTGGCTTATAGGAGCAACTAGAGAAACTGGGCTTTATTGTCCCTTTTCTAAGCTCCGCGATCTTGTACAAGACAGCTCTTTGAATGGAGTGCAGCTGTTCATCTGTCCATCTAGTCGCCGGAAAATCAGGCGGAATTACACCAATCTTTACGGTGGAGACTGCTTCTTTATAAGACGGCGCCATTTGTTTTTGCTGCTTCGCTGGAACCGTCAAGGCTGGCTTTGTCAATGTGCCGCCTTCAACCTTGCGAGGTGTGCCATCCACAGCAATCTCAGCGGTCCGTTTTGCAGGTTGTTTCGACCCTGGTGGCGTTGAGCCATCTGAGCGTACCCTCTTTCTTTTACCAGCGAGCTCTTTAACCTCTTTTCGGGCTTCGCGCATTGATAGCAAACAAAGTCGCCGCGCTGCCTCTGGGTCAATACCCTCGTCCAGGTACAGCATCAGGCGTTTTCGAGCAGCACCACATAGCTTCACTCTTTCAGTCGCAGGTTTCGACTGATACCTGGAGCTTTCGTAACCTCATTCGGGAACATAAAAGTTCATCCTCCTCGTCCGTAGGGATATCTATGTCAGTGGTATATGGACATGTATGACCTCGTTGATTTTTAACCGGGTAGCTTCATGAAAATTAGCTTTTTATCCAGTTGCAGAAATTGTTTTTGGGACAGTAAAGAAACATAGTATTTCTAAAAATGAAAATGTCACTTATGAAAAAAAATTCTGCGCGAATAAAGAAATTTTGATGTCATCGTAATGTTCATCTAATGAGCATTATGTTCATAAAAAAAGTTTGTTCAAAAGTCTATTAAACGCGTTCCAGTTCAGTTGAGCTAATTTTTTATGTTTTTATAGTTTAAATAAGTTATTTAGCTGAAGTTATTAGTAATGTCATTTTACCCATACATGGGCACACTGCAGTATATTTTTACTGCACTACGATTGGCAGTAATCAGTAAAATGTTACTGATTACTGAAAGAGACAACGCAGTAACCAGTAACGTTTTACTGATTACTGAAAAAAAATTGCAGTACCAGTAATGTTTTACTGATTACTGAAATAAAATTGCAGTACCAGTAATGTTTTACTGATAACTGAAATAAAATTTCAGTACCAGTAATGTTTTACTGATTACTGAAATAAAATTGCAGTACCAGTAATGTTTTACTGATTACTGAAATAAAATTGCAGTAACCAGTAATTTTTTACTGATTACTGAAAAAAATGCAGTAATCAGTAAAATGTTAACAAAACAAATTTATTAAATTGCATCACAATTTTTGTTAAAAAATTTAAGCGTACCATTACTTTTTTGTTAAAAAGTCAAAAATCTGTCCTTGCGTTTTCAAATTTCAATCATAATTTTCTATTTATAGGTTTTGAACGCACTTAAAAATTAACGTTTTCAGTTTTTAAAATATCAAAGAATTGGTCGACATACTATTTTCGTTTTTATTGATACTATATATTATTAGCTTTTCTCAACACAAGCATTTCAAAATTTACATCGCAGATCTTTTGTCTTCTGGAATATTTACAATTCCAGCGAATGAAAACAATCGTTCTACAGGTGCAGATGAGGGTAATGCAGTATTGTATATGAGAAATTCGTTTTGAATGGCAATGTATTATTTAGGCACTTTGTTGCCGTGTCTTGTTCGACCAGGTATAAAACTGTTTCCTGAAATGAATTCTGTTTTGTTGCAGGTATGGCACGAGTTTCAGCTTCGGGTATTTTGCCATATTTAAGTATATAAGTGTTGAACATTTTCTTCACTTCATCTTTTGTTTGTGTTGTCGCTGTTTCCAACAAAGCTTTTAAAAATCTTAATTTTATTTCAGGAACAGATATAGCCGCAATAATAGCATCCGAAGCTTCAGGCTTCATTAGGAAATATTTCTCAAATCTTTTGAGTAAAGATTCTTGCATTTGTTCGCTTACTTCAGCTAAACTCTTAAAGTTCGCACGCTCCAAACGACAAAGTTTTATTCTTAAAGACACTATAGTAGGAACAAAGTAACCAAAATACATAGTCTTTTTACTCTGGAGAAAATCGATCGCTTCTGCTATAGGCTCCATAAGCTTTATGTATTCCACTAAGTACTCAACCTCATCACTTAGAATGGTGGGAATTCCCAGACGATAACACAATTCGGGTAAATTGGTTTTGTATCTCAGCAACTTCTTAACGGAATCATAAAGTGAGTTCCACCTCGTAACGCATGGAGTTATTAAATTGGCGCTGAAAACTTCAGGACCACTTCTGCAGAAGTTGGTCTATTGCACTTGTTCTAGAGCTGTGTGCATCTACACTTAGGAAATTATGTTGGTAAAGACGACTGCAATTGTAGTCATTTTTAGTTGGTATATTTAATTGCTATCAAGTGCCTAATTGATTTATTGGTACAAATTTACTGATTACTGCATTTTTTCAGTAATCAGTAAAAAAATACTGGTTACTGCAATTTTTTTTTCAGTAATCAGTAAAACTTTACTGGTACTGCAATTTTATTTCAGTAATCAGTAAAACTTTACTGGTACTGGAATTTTTTTTCAGTAATCAGTAAAACGTTACTGGTACTGCAATTTTATTTCAGTAATCAGTAAAACGTTACTGGTTACTGTAATTTTCTTTCAGTAATCAGTAACAGTTTACTGGTAATGAAAATTTCGTTGCAGTAACCAGTAAATTTTTTTTTTACTGAAATTTTACTGGTACTGCAATATGCCCATCTATGATTTTACCTCAAGCACAAATTTCAACCGTATTTCAACTAATTTTTCGTGATTCTCAAATTTTGAAATTTCGCTAGCTAATTTAAACCACACTTTTTTGCAAGGATTTTGGTCAAAAAACTCATTTTTGCGTGTTTTGACGTACAAGACCTAGATAATTTGATGCAGAAATAAATCTAATGCTGCATATAAAAAAATTAAGTTTTATGACAAAAACAGATTTTCGGTGGCGCATGTCTCAAACAATAGACAGGGCGGCTCCAGTACGGATATCTCGCAGCGTGGAAAAAGGCGAGACAAGCGTTTAGAATGATAAACAAAATTTGGAATTCGTCAACTATTTCTCAAAGAACGAAGTTGAAAATCTTCAACTCAAACGTAAAGTCAGTACTTCTTTTTGGATGTGAAACGTGGAATGCGGCGAGCTCTGATGTTCATACTTTGCAAGTGTTCGTAGATAATTGTCTCTACGGACTATTAAAAATATACTGACCCTATATAATTTCCAACTCGCTGCTTTGAGAAATATCACAACAAACACCAATCCGAAACGAGATATACAAGCGTAAATGGAAGTGGATAGGTAACTCACTTAGTAAATATGAAAATGATATTGCGAAGCAGGCTATTGAATTGAATCCTCAGGGAAGCAGGCGTAAAGATCGACATTTTCATATATGGAAACGTGAATTCCATGTGGAAATGATGAGAGGGACAAACGAGTTACGGCTCTGTGCTCCTTATAGGAACAACAGGAACAAATATATGTCTCAGTTATCCTTTAAATTATGTTGCCAACTTGCCTCAATAATGCCTTTTTGGCGCTGAGGCCAAATTAAAATTTGTAATAATTAATTTTGTCCAAATAAAATAAGCAGCTATATTTATAGTTGCGAGAAAAAAAAACAAAAATGTATATAATTTTAAATTACTAATTAAAATATGAAGTTTAGTATGCATATTGTCTATATTATATTGGCTGAGCTCTCAGAAAACCACTAAAACTGGTACTTCGGGAAACATCAAAAAAAATCCAAAGTTGTCCGAATATCAAAGAATAAAGAAAAAAGTCATATCCATTTAAACT
This sequence comes from Delia radicum, assembly GCA_021234595.1. Lineage (NCBI taxonomy): Eukaryota > Metazoa > Arthropoda > Insecta > Diptera > Anthomyiidae > Delia > Delia radicum. The sequence continues at coordinate 199,459,247 of CM037853.1, forward strand.
TAATAACGATTAACATATATGAATTTAGTCGTGATACTAGTATACATCTTCATATAAACTACCCACAAATTAGATAATTTTTTAGAATAACAACAACAAAAACGCGAAATTTTACAAAAGCGATATATTAGCGGTTGCTACTTTTGAAATACTTTTCCGAGGATACCACCCTTCCCCATTGTCCCTATAGTAGAAATACCAAAAAGTATCAAAAAACGAAAATCGGTGTGATTTCTGACTCCACTTTGTAACCCCTAAACCATCGATATAGCACTTGACGTATCAGAATTTTATTAAAATCGGAGTGTATAAATTGGGATACCTTCTTTGTAAGTTCTAGTTCACTAGACTTACCAATAGTTCAGTTTTCGTCGTTACCGACCAGTTTTAGAGTCGAATGTCCCGTGTCCCGGCGATAAACTGAACGGGACGCCATTTATCCCGTTTCGAGGAAAACCTAACTTTTTCATTAATTGTCACAAACAAATTTCGGGAACTTTATCACTCATTATTGTACTACTGGAACACTGAATTTTTATAATAGATTCGTCACACTTATATATTTGGATTGTTTATGCCATTTGTAGACTTGGGTGTTCTAGTACTCAGAGCAAAAAGTTGATATGATGCATTTGTTTCATAAACAGTTTGTTATCAATTATTCATTATATTTATGAAGTTTTCATAAATATGTTAAAAAGTTTCATAAAGATTTATGAAAAATTTTTCATAGACCTTCATCATTTCATAAAAAATTTTTTGTCAAACTTTTTTTTTGTGTTTTTTATTAAAATTTAGCAATTACCATTATCACTTAATTCAATTATCATTCAGCCTTTATATTATTATCTTATTCTTATATATCTAATTATATAAAACTCATTTTCTGTTTGCTTGTTCTCTATACAAATTTGCAATTCTCAACGGATTTTCATCAAATTTGGCATGAAGAATCCTCGGACCTCAACTTAGATCGTAGTATATTTTCGTCGACCACGCCCACTTCTAAGCCTACTTTTGACAAAAAATGTAAAATTAACATTTTTTTCACCTTTTTCGTTTTTTTCGAATACAAAGTTCTAAGAAAGTTTTAACGGATTTTTTTTTACATAGATTCTACGCTTCCCGAGGAAGGCCGCAGTAAAAGTTGTATTACCATACCCCACTTCAATACCGACTTTTGATCAAAAACGTCAAAATCAAAAAATTCCACTATTTTAAATAAAGCTTAACTAAAATCAGTATGAGACATCTTTATTGATAAAGGACATTGATTTATAGTCGTGAATCGCTACTGAAAGCATCATTTTGTATTCAACATCTGTAAAGATAAAATAATTTTTAACTTCTCAACCTTATTTCATAAATTTCAAATGGATTCTTTAATTTCAAGTTTAACGTTAAAATCCTAACTGGTTCAGCAAAACACAACAGAATTAATTCGTCTATTTCCTACCTTAAAATTTTTTTTGCATTCAAAAATCACAGTTGATCGGGAAACACTGGGTACCTCAGCTAGTATAAACCAGACTTGGGCAACGCCAATTACATTTCAAAATCGTTCACTTGTGAAAGTTTTCTATATCATTCCTTCCTTGGAAAATTTTCAATTTTGTCAATACCAGACATGGGACATAATACCAATATCTGTGTATTTAATTACAGGCCAATTACTTTTCTATGTTCAATTACATGTAATTGGGTGTTATTGAGTAATTGCCCTGTAATTAAATACCCAGATGTTGTTTGGTATTAAACATTTTAGAAATTTTCCAAGGAAGCGATTAAGCTCACACGTGTGAGTGTAGATCTGATACTATTAATGATATAGAAAAAATTCACAAGTGAAGAATTTTGAAATGTAATTGACGTCGCCCAAGTCTGGTATAAACTGTTATTATAAAAACTAATGAAATTATAAAATAATAATAATTTCATAGCTCTAAAGAAAAATTTCATTAAATTTATAAAATCGAATGAATTGCTTTTATGACACAATGAAGTTTTATGAAAAATTTCCTAATATCAATAAAATTTCTTGGATATAAGAAATTCTTCATAGAATCTACGAAAAAAAGTCTATGATATTGTTTAATTAATATTATGAAGGATAATTCTTTCAGTGCATTTTGAAAGTCATTCGTAGTTTAGTTTCAGGTATAACTTGATTTTTGGTAAAAATTAAATTCGCTAATATTTCAAAAACCGAAGCTAACATTAAAATTTGGTGTTCACATTCGTGATCTACGTCCTAAAATCTATTAGAATTGATAAGTTGCATGTCCGATGCATTTCTAGTGTTTAACTGTTTTAGTTTTTGGTCGATTGAAAATAAAAGTCGAACAATTGTATACCCTGATAATGAACCACTAGACAGACATTTAATCTATTTTCTAAAATTTATATTGAATTGAATTGTATTTGGTAGTAACATATATAAGCCGAAACTTATAATGTCTGTTTAGCAAAAAGTGATGTGGGCTAGTAAAGCATACATAAATATTAATAAGATTAAATTGAAAAGGAAATCCTGTAATTTTTTTATTAAATTAAATTGAAAACATTATCCAAATAAACAACAATCTAGAGAAATTAATAATTGATAAAGTGCTGACGCTTAGTACGTCTCTAGATTCTAGTATTACCTGTACAAAGACCTGAAAAAAATAATGAAAAATGTATTATCGTAACATACATCTATGTCAATGACTGACAACAGACAATGCACAACAGACACACCAGAACTCTTGCACTTATCCAATTCCAGTAGTGTTGAAAATACAAGTAACAAAAATATTGTATCTGTGGTCTTAACTAATCAATCATTGGCCTCATTTAAGAAAAAAAAAATATAAAAACATTATAAAACAATCAAATTAGATACAGTAAAAAAGAAACAGAAAATACAACAACGCCAAAAAAACAAAAACTCAACCCAGCAAAAAGTATGATAAGGACTTTCAAATGGATATTTTGTTAGGGGATATAAAACTTTCAAAATAATGAATTTCAATAGCAAGGAAATGTACCGAATTGTGGCATGTTGGCTAAAGTGGACCTTTCGTTTTTTTTTCGTGCCAAAACTGTCAATTGTAATCGAGATTAAATTACACTATAATATAAGCCAGAAAAATACGAACGGCAAAGCATTGGCCCAGTGCTTTCAACGGTGGTATGAGCGTTGGCAGAGCGTTAGATTTCTGAAGATTTAAGTGCTTTGCCAACCCCAAAATGATAACACCGGGCAGGGCTTTGCCGTTTCTTTTTTAAAACGTTAGCAAAGCACTGGCAATGCCAGTACCAAAACTATAATTTTAAGACGTTGGCAAAGCATTGGTTGAAGCAAAGCATTAAATAACAAAATAAGTGCTTTGCCAACCCCAAAATGATAACACCGGGCTGGGCTTGGCCGTTTATTTTTTAATACGTTGGCAAAGTACTGGGAATGAGCGCTTTGCCAATACCAAAACCATAATTTAATTTTAAAACGTTAACATTTCTGGTTTCCAGATTACATCCATTGATCCTGACAATGTTTTTTTACTCGACAAAGGTAACATTACCCAGCAAAATTTTTTAGAACAGATTACCTTTGAACCTGTTCTAGAACAACTTCTTTTACCAGCAGTTGCATGGATCCGATTCTAGAACAGGTTCCTGGGAGTCATAATGTAAGGTGTCACTGTCTCAGAACCAGTTATATAACTGGTTCTAGAACCGGTTCTAAAGCAACCTGTTCTTGTTTGGAGGTAAATAATAACCTATTGCAAATAGGATAAACTCCATATAGAAAGAACCAGTTGCAGAACAGAAATTAGAACCAGTTATAATATAGTATAAGTTGTTCCGCAACCAGTTATTTGTATTTTAGTATTTTACTGGGTATGATAGTAAACGAAATTTTTTGCACATAACGTTCCAAATACAAAGTTTATGATATTCATTTAAAAGGCAATATTTTTAATGAAGTAAGCGATTCGTTATTCAGTATCATCAAAAGAAATTGGAATATTCAGTTAAAAGTATGATTGAAAATATTATTGAAATAAATATAAAAAAATAATAGCATTAAAGTACATAAAATAAATTTAAAAAATAATATTAATTTGCTATTTTTATTAAAACCTGCTAACTTACACAGTGCAACACGAAAAAAAATAACCATATACGGACACCACTACGTGATAAAAGACTAAATAAAAAAGATCCGTGTCTCCCAATTTTTCCCAAAGTCATCTCCTCTTTTGTTTATGGGCCGCCAAAGATTTGGGGCCTCGGTATCATTTTCGCAAACAAGTGATCATTTTCTCAGGCTCATATCTTGCAAACCGTTCAGAGTTTCGATTTACTCTCTATGGCAAAGTTGTAGCTCTTGTCATAAAGAACAAAAATTGCGAACATATAAAATCAAAAAAACTTCACCTTCCAGATCAAAATCGCAAAAAACTTAAAAAAATTCGATTTTTTTTTACCTTTTTTGCCGTGTTCAGGTCCATAGGTAGCAAACCGTTCAAAATTCAAGGAAACAATCAACTACAAAAATTTACCTAAGATCTCAATAAACAAATTTCTAGAACATATAAACTTCCTGGGAATTGGGTTTGCTACCTATGCACCTGAACAGGAGAAAAAAGGAAAAAAAAAATGAAATTAAAAAATTTTTCACTTTTGCGCGCTACCTAAACAGTGTTAAGAATCATCTCTAGGAAGTTTATATGTTCTAGAAATTTTCTGAACGGTTTGCAAGATATGAGCCTGAGAAAATTATGACTTTTTTGCGAAAATGATACCGAGGCCCCAAATCTTTGGCGGCCCATAAACAAAAGAGGAGATGACTTTGGGAAAAATTGGGAGACACGGGTCTTTTTTTTTTAGTCTTTTATCACGTAGTGGTGTCCGTATATGGTTATTTTGCCATGACTTAAAAAATTACACACAGTGTTATTTAGAAACAAGGAGATGCATTAAAATTTGTTTTCATAAACGGTTATAAATTTAGTAAATCGACCACTGGCAAAGCACTTTTGGCCAGCGTTGGGAAAGCGTTGTGAACAAGGGCTGTGCCACTGTTTTCATTATTGTTAGGAAAGCTTTCTAAGACAGTACTGTTCTAGTGCTTTTTTATTTTTACGGTTGTGAATTTTGTAAATCAAGTACTGACAAAGCACTTTTTACGAACGTTGGCAGAGCGTTCCAAGCCAGGGCTGTGCCAGTGCTTTTGTTATTTTTACTGTTGTAAATTTTGTTAATTAAGTACTGGCAGAGTTCTTTTTACTAACCTTGTCAGAGCGTTAGAATTCAGTGCTCTGCAGCACTTTATTTGTTGGACCATTGGTAAACAGTGCTCTGCCAGTGCTGGATTTTTCAGACCATTGGCAAATTCTGACTGGGTATTTTAATAAAGTTTAGACTTGAATACACACCTTTTCCTAGGTTTTGTTGTATCATTTAAAAAAAATCTAATATAAGGTGTAATTTTTCGTAAATATAAAAAGTGAATAACAAACAAGTTTTAAAGAATTTTCCAAGTCGGATATTTGCAAACGGTAAGAATTTTAATCATAATTTTAATAAAATAATTGATTCCATTAAAAACACAATAAATAAAACAAAAATGTGAAAAATTAAATTTTCATATTTGATATATTTTCTGAGTTTTTTGATTTTTTTTCCAAGTTTTAGTCTTTTTTAAAAAAATATTTCACGATTTTACTTTATTTTTAAATAATTTTATATGCTATTAGCAGACCCGGACCTAGGAAAAGATTTTGAAGAGGGAAGTTAGAGTATTTTTGATAAATTTTCTATTCTTTTTAATTTTTTCTGAAAATTTTTATTTTTGGTGAGGAAATGTTCCATTTTCCCTCCAACTGGATCCGCGTTTAGAGTTTTTTAATTTACCACTTTACGGTACATATACGTGAACCGTTGTTGCGAAAATTGTTATATTACTTTTTTAAATTAGTTGCCACAAGAAATTGATCTATAGCCGAAAAATGCCCAAGGAGTTGGCCGACTGATATCTTCGGATTTAGAAAACTTTACTTGCAAGGAGAGTCCGTTCATGGGTTCCCGCCGATTGCGATGAAATTTGGGTATGTTTTAAATAGGGCAAGTTTTTTTTGGCATTTGCCACAAACTGCAATTTTTTCAATTATTTTCAAAAAATTCCATTTTTGCACCACCTTGCCATAAAATGCCATTTTCTACTCTATTGATATATTTTTTAGATTGTTTCTATAAAAATGCCCTTTTTTACAAATTTTACCTAAAAATTGTCAGATTGTAGAGTAGCAAACGTTATACGTGTAAATTTTGAAGATGCAAATTTGAACCCAGATAAGGAACTTATATTAAAGATGCAATATATTGTTGTGATAATTTTAATATAATTCGTCACGTTTTAAAAATGCTCAGTGGCGATGATACAGAGTCTATACGCAATCCAAAATTGATATTTCAAAAACCTGGAATAAATCTCATTTAGCTTATATAAAAGTAATGCCGAATGTCTTTGTTTAATCATCACCAAATTGGAAACAAAAGAGCTAAACTAAAAACGGGCTTCAATTAAAAAATTTATTGAATCAATTAATATTTTAATTGATTTTGCATATATCACGGCAATGATACTATCAATTAAACCTTTTAATAAAATTAAGAAGGAATATAAATAAATTCTACAAAAAAAAAAAAAAAATATGATATTCACAAAAAAATTGTGTGATCTATACATTGGTATGTGTGTATTTTGCAATGGTGAGTCTGTTTGTGTGCGTGCTTGTTTTGTTTGTTAACTTCAAATGTATTTGGTATTTTATACTGAAAATTTTCTATTTATGCATACAGCGTATGAAAAAATAATATGATATATTTAAAAGTCAATTAAAATACTAATTGATTCAGTTAAATATATGTTTAGAAACAAATTAAATTCAAATCAAATCTTTAATTCGATATTTTGAGTTGATAATTTTTTCTGTGTAAGTTAAGATATTATAAAATGCGTTAAGGCCAAAAACGAAGAAATTATTGAAAAATTTAATAAAGTTTTTAATCGAAATAGTGGCCTTCAAACTTTAAATAAAATAATAAAATATATATTTTTTAATAAGAATGAAAAGGATTCATACATTGCTTGTAATTATGATCCAGTTAGATCAACAGATGTGGAACGCATATTGCCAATAAACTCAACTGTTTTATGTGACAATAGTAAATCCTTTATTAAATCAAAATTGAATAAAACTTTAATATAAATCTTTTTTTTAACATTTTTAAGCTATTTTGCCATTTCTTGTGCCATTTTTAATGGTTTTTCGTGCTATTTTGCCTGCCATTTTTAACTTTTCTCGTGCCAAAAAAAAAACTTGCCCTAGTTATAAAGAATCAAAAATTAAGAGACCCATATTTTTTTTTAGCTGCCCAACTCACTTTTAGGGGTTAAATCGTGTGGTCAAAAATTACCCCTTTTTCTGTGTTTTGCATTTTTCATATTTTTTTCTTAAGAAACTATATATAAATTCGGTATCTAGTGAAAAGTATTTGAAATTTGGATCACCAGCATAAAGTAACATGTCCAAGCATGCTTAACTTTTCGTGGTGTTCGTAAGGCACATACATTTTCGGGGTTTTGTACTGGAAGTAGAGTTGCCATATTTGAAAAGTGAAAAAAAAGTACATTGATGAAAAAAAAAACAGTACTTTTCAAAAAAAAAAACAGTACAATTTTGTATTTATTGTTAACATAACTTTTACTTCAATACATCACACATTTACTTAAAATAAGTTAATACACCGAACCAAATAGCGTAGGTAAAATCAACAACAAAATTTTTGTAGATCTTTAACGAAATTTTGTCAATTTTTTTTTTAAGATTTAACAAATTTTATTGAAATCAACAAAATTTTGTCTAAAGAAGTAAAATTGACTAAATTTCATCACATTGACTAAATTTCGTCAAATTGGCTAAAATTATTAGTTTGGACGCCAATACTTTTTGCATTGAGCAGTGTCATGAAAAAAAATTGTGTTTATAAACATCCATTGCTTGAAAAGTAAACAAACCAAACTTATAAATGTACAAAGAAACGAAGTGGAATTAATACAGAAGATTCAAAAAATTTATATAAAAAACTATTGTACACACAAAAAAACTTGTTCATATAAAAAAATGGAAAATATACAAAAAACAGTACAAAAACAGTACAAATCCAGAAAAAACAGTACTTTTGCGTACTGTTTTAGGTGTTGTGAATAAAACAGTACATTTTTCAAAAAACAGTACATGTACTGTTTAAAACAGTACGACTGGCAACCCTAACTGGAAGGTATAGGGCGGTTCAGTTCCAAACTCACATATATTATTCTCTATTAAATTTTAGTGGCCACGTATTTTTTTCTTTTCGATATTCGTGTGTGTTTGAGTTTTAGACGAGGTTTCCCGAAGCACTATACTTTGCCACAGAGTGGCAACTCTATGGCCAAAACTTAGAGAATATAGGTATCAAACTTCATATTTTTGAAAATACATTACTGACATGTAAAAGTAATTTTAAATATCTCAGTTTTGAAACATACTCCCATACAAAAATTTTTGAAAACAAAGTGTTTTTATAGATCTTGTTTTGTTTTTTTTTTTTTATATGTAACTATGTATTATAAATCCCATTTTATTACGTGAATTTCAAAAGGCTTTCCAACTATATATAATACTATACATACACATTTGACAAACATATAGGTGATAAATTCTAAAAACCTATTTTGCTTGCAATTTACATCAACAATTTAGAAAATGTCTAAATCAAAAGTCTCTTGTAAGATAAAATGCTCGCTTTTTCATAAAAAACAACCGATTTTGATCATTTATATATCTTTCTAAAGGATGGAAAAACTAGTTTAGAAATTATACAAAAAACTCTAAATAATATATATCATGTATTTATTATTAAATTTTTTTCATCAAGTTATTATTTTGAATATATTTCACAATATAATGTTTTTATTTTGTTTTGTTTTAATTAAATTAAATTTTTATTAAAATCTAAAATTTGCTTAAAATCAAATAAATTCTCTTAATTGTCTAGCTAAAAAATATTAAAAGTAAGCAGAAGAAATATCTTTGATTTGTATGTTAAAAATCTAAACACAACCTACCTTGTTATATTAAAAACCCACAACTGCGAGAAAAAAACTTGCTAATATCTGTAAAAAAATGTTGGAAAATTCAGAAAATTTTAGCTGAAATTAGTAAATTTTTTGCTGATATTAGCAATTTTTCTGTCCGGGTCCTTCCAGCAAAAATGTTGCTGACTTCACAGATTTTTTTTTTTTTTGAGTTCAGTGGCTTGAGTTTTTTGTTTCTTTTTCATTAATTTTAAGAAAATGTTCGTTCACTTTAAAAATAAAAGTTACATTGGGATACTGAAAATTTTCATTATTTTTCGTCCAATAAAATTTTTAACGTCAAGAATTATACTTTTTTCGATTGCTAAGTTATCACTAGGAACAAGAACTTTAAGCACTGAAAAAATATTGTTTAGGCGCCTATAATATGCATTCAAATCAATAAAATATGCACTAAAAATTAAAAAATATGCACTTATTTTGTTTCTTAATTTTACTACAAACATAACAAAAAAATAAAGTTTTAAATCTGTCTCAGTTAGCTAAAGAGAATACAAGCCCTAAAGTTTCCTTTTACAGTTTATAAGCAAACTGGGATTAAAGAGAATACGTGTTTAGTGTTTTTTAAATGCGTACTTTTCAATATACATAAATAATAAAAATTGCTTGCTAATTCTGGAAAAAATACCAGTTCAGCTTATAAGAAGCTAAGTACGTTAGTCAAATACAATACTGAAAGTAAAATTTTACGAAAAACTTAGAAAAATGCATTAAAAATATGCATTTAATACAAAATAAATAAAAATATGCATTTAAGCAAAATCAATAAAAACCATGCATTTAAAGCAAAATATTCAAAAATATGCATTTATAGCAAAATATGCAAAAATATTCATTAACAAAATGATGCCATTTTAATGCATATTCTTGGATTCACAAAGATATTTTGCTTACTCTGCACTCTGACTTAAGGCAAAAAAACGTGCATTTTGCATGAAACTCCGGTCCCTGGTTATCATAAACCGCATTTTCGTTTTTTTTATTAAAAATACAGATTCTTACACAATTATGCATTAACCTCATAATTTGGACAAATTATGCAAATGCAATAATGCTTTTATGGTTGTAGAAGCTTGACAAATAGAAAAAGCATGCCGATTATAAAGAACACCGAATAATCCGCAAATATTCTTGAGACATGCAAAAAAAAAAACTAGTTTGAAATAAACAAATTTTTTATCAAAAAATTCTATCTGTTTTAATTTTCTATTTATTTTAAGCATTTTTTTTTTTTATTTGATTAAAAATAACAAAAAAGTTTTTATATTTTTATTTCACAAAACTTATTTGTAAATTTTAAAATCTTGCTGAACCGAAGAAAGGCTAACATTATGTTTCGATTAAAAAAATGTATGCCAAATTCAATATTTTTCTATATTTCTTTGTTATTATTTCATGATTTTAGTGCATATTTCTTGAGTTTTAGCTGCCTTTTATAAGCGCCTATTTTTTTTTTTTTTTAGTTGCATGAAATTCCTTGCCCTAGTAGAAGCGGTATGATCATTTATTTTTTTTTGCTGGGAATTTAACAAAATAAAATTATATACAATCAATAGTACGATATGTACGTACGTTATATGTTAAAGAAAGACATGCCCTCCTTTGCTCACGCCTCCAAATGTATTAATACTTTGCGGTCTTGGTACCAAACGTACATATTCAAAATAACAAATGACAAAGAATTGTTTTGGAACACATAAATATTTAATATCGTTATAATAAAATAAATTTAATTCACAAGAAAAAATAAAATAAAATAGACTACAATATGTCTGCTATGAATTCACGGAATAACAGAAAATTTAAAATAAAAAATTTTATGATGCCAACCACATGAAGCAAAATAATTAACATTAATTTAACGAATATATTTTATTAAACTTACTCATTTCCTGCTTCTTATGATGTTCTACAAGATTTCAAAACAACATTTGTTTTTTTATAGATAAATATTATCAGATTCTACCCTAACTCGAAAATAATTGAATAACTAAGTCAACCAAAAACCAGCTCTAAAACAATGTTTTAAGCGCTTAAAAAAAGCTCTACAACCAATCAAATATGCCGTTAAATATAAAAAATAAACTGTTTCATTTCGTAAATTTATATTAAAATTTTTGGTAAAACGTCTTGTAAATCAAGCATGATATTTCTAAGCAAATTTTTTTCTGAATTTGTGTTTGAGCTAACATTTTAGTTATATATATTTAGAACTTAAAAGTTTTTAACTAATGTTAAACTAATATTTTACTAATGTTTTACTAATTTATTTTGCTAAAAAATTGTGTTGATTAGCACATGTGTGGACGACAACCATTTAGACGGACGACAAAATTTTATTTATATTTTAGCACTTAAAAGTTTTTACTAATTTTTTACTAATATTTTACTAATGTTTTACTAATTTATTTTGCTAAAAAACTTGTGCTAAAATGCACACAAATAGTGTGTACGAAAACCAGATTGAAAGATATACGTAGAATGAAGTTGATGTGGCTGCATGTCAAGATGTAGTAGAGTAGGAAAATGATACCAAAAAGTATAAACTAATGTAACTAGTAGCTCGGAATTTTCATAATTTTAAGATCAGAACTTGTGTTCAATCTAAATTGTTCTATCCTCTTAAATAAAAAACAAGCTCTAGCTTATTTTTGGTTGCCCTAGTAATGACGTTCTCAAAAGCTACACCTAGAGAAAAAAAAACATAAGTTTCATCAATTTTCGTCCAATGTAACAATTTCATTAATATTTATGAAACATTTCATAAACAACATAAATTAAAATGAAAAATAATGAAATCTTTACTGGTAATAAATATGCTTCATATACTAAAAACTATGAAAACGTTAAAAAATGTGTTGTTACACTGAGAGAATTATCTGCATGCTGTCAATGAATTTTTGCATTAGATCTATAAATTGTAACTGGAACTCGTCCATTGAAACTTTTCAATAAATTAAAGCAATTTTTCATAAAATTTAATGAAACATTTCATAGTATTTATTAAAAAATTCATACGGCTAATAAAACGGTATCATTAAAAATAGTTTAATTACAACTATGAAGCTTTTTCATGAAGTTAAAGTAATTTTTCATTCACATTTGTGAAAAAAACTTCATTAGTTTAGCGAAACAATTTCTTTAAAACCGGTCCAAGGAATTCTCGCTGTGTACTTAAGAAGATATGGCGAATTTTGTTTTTCGGAAACTGCAAAAAACGTAACTTAGATGAAAATATATAATTATTAGTGCGCCCCGGTAGGCTAGTTTGTAACGTGCTGGCTTATCAGTGCGGGGGTCGTGGGTTCGATTCCCACCAGAGGCACTGGTCTGTTTTCGCTACAACGCGCCGAAAGTCATAGTAGCTAGTGCTCGGTTAGGGTAATAGGATATATAATGTAATTATATGATTATTAATTAATAAAATAAAAAAATATATATTTATTAGACTTCAACGCATTGCTGCTTATTCCAAATCCTTCTACAGATATCCCTTGATTTAAGCGGTACTTTTTCTTCCTATATTGCTTTGAAATATTAGTGTCCAACTTTTGATGTTTATTATTTAGGTGGTCTCTTTCAGTCCCATTAAACAAAGTTAATCGAGGTTACCCATCTAATGCGGTTTTTATCAAACATGGTTGTAGTATTTTGAAAGCTAAAAGTAAAAAATAATGCCTTAAAGCTGCATTTACATTTACCATCGAAATCCAGTTTAAATTAGATTTGATTTAGTTTATACTGGATTTCCAGGATCATGTAAACATCTGAAAACTATGATTGTCGACATAAGCTCTTATTATTAAATGCCACAGACAAATGAATTAATGTTGTTTATATTTTATTTAGCCCAACGTTAATTATAATATTATATGAACTCTCACAAAATATTGCGATAGGAATTATTTACCTCCGGAGGAATAATTAACCGATAACAAATAATTGTTTTGAAAAGTAAATATAAACAAATCGGCCGTTAAGATAACTCGCTGATAAAATATTAAATTTTGATTTTGCAATGGATAAAGTGCAGATAGTAGAATACAATAATTGTGTTCATAATTAAATTCGTTTGCACTCTTAGATTGCCCAAGCTGTCGAAAAAGTGCACTCAAATAAATAGTTACTAGAAAAACTAGTAAAGCATTTCAAACTCCAATTTGTGTACTAACTTTTAGTCCAAATAAATTTTTTCCTATTATTCTCATTTCTATTTACAAATTACAATTTTTTTTTACAAATTTTTGTTGATGAATTTAGCAAAACATTTTACTAATTTTTTTAAGCCAGGTTGTTAAAATTGGCAAACAAATTTGACTAAAATCCTTTTTTATAATTGAGAAAAAAAAATGTTTTCATCCAGTTAAAAATTTTTATAATTAAAAACATTAACAAAATGCCGAAAGATAAAAAAAATGAATGAAAACAAATTTACAAATTTAAGGGGGAAAATTAGCCGATTTTAGCAAATCAATTTTCATTAAGGTGCTGATAAAATTTTACTATTATATACTATATAAATTTTTGTAACGGTTACTAATTTTTTTCAATTACGTTTACAGACTAATATTTACAGACACGTTTTGTTAAAATTTGCTAAAGGGGTCTGCTGGCCTAAAAATAGTTAATTTTTCTGTAACTTTGAATTATTAACAACTGCATAAAAGATGTTTATGTTTTGTAGTTAGATTGTAAGAAAAATCATGCAAATAAATGTCTAATTTTTAAATAACTTGATATGATTTTTAATAAAAATATGCTAATAATTAGTAAAATATTTTTGCAGAAAAAAAAATTTTATTAAAGTTAGTAACGTTTACAATTTTTCCTGTTATTCAAATTAGACGAATTTTCCATTATTTAAAACACCAAATTATAATAGTTACTACACAGAGAGAATTTCTTGGACGAGTTTTAATTAAATTTTTCATTAAACTGATGAATTTTTCTTCACAATGTGAATGAAAAATTTCTTAAACTTCATGAAAAAGCTTCATAGTTTTAACGAAACCATTTGTAATGAAATTTTGCATTATTATTATGAAATTTTTAATATATAAAATGAAATTTTTCATTTAATTTTATGAAAAATGAAAAATTTCAATGGATGTGCTCCAGTGACATTGCATAACTCTAATGCAAAAATGCATTAATATCATGCAGAGAATTCTCTCAGTGTACTGCAAAAACTACTAAACTTAACTGGTGACTTAACAGAATATATTTTATTTTTAGGCCTTAAATTTAACCATTAAAAAAATAATTACAATTTCAAAAACTTAAAAGGTAATTTTAAATACACAGCACCAAAATCGAAAACTGGCGTTCTGAGTTTTTTCACGTATGGGCCAGAGTTTTCGCAAAATTGCGTTAAAATTTTGCATGTTTTTACCCAACTTAATGTTTTTTTAGTTCTTATATTTCTTATATAAGTTCTTAAACTATAGTCAAATTGTTTATCATGAAAGATATTTTAAAGACGCATCGACTGGTATACAAAACATGCACAGAGAGAATTCCTTGGACGAGTTTTAATACAATTGTCACTAAACTAATGAAGTTTTCTTTACAATGTAAAAGAAAAATTTCTTAGGCTTCATGAAAAAGCGTCATAGTTTTAATGAAAATTTTTTATTAGGCGTATGAAATTTTTAACAAATAATATAAAATTTTTCATAAACTTTTATGAAAAGCTGCATTAATTTAATGAAAAGTTTCAACGGACGAGTTTCAGTGACAATCTATATCTATAAAATACAATGTTTGTATGTTTGTCCTCTATAGACTCTAAAACTATCCAACCGATTTGGCCCAAACCGGTTTCATTTGAAAGGTTATAGTACAAATTAGGTTTTCGGCTATATATTTTTCAAGTGGGCGTGGCCCCTCCCACATAAATTGAATAACATCATATATCTTGACTATTGTGATACCAAGAGCTTTGAAACATTGCAGTATCCCATATGTTACTGATTTGAATAACCAGGAAAAAAAATGGGCGGGATCGGACCAGTGGGAGTGGCAGCTCCCATACAAAGTAAATATTTAATATCATATATCTACAGTACTATAATAGCCATAGTCTTAGAAATTTGTGCACGTTGATTATTTGTTAATGTTAATAGTCATGGGAAAAATTGGCGTGGTCAGACCAGTGGGCGTGTCAGCTCCCATACAAAGTAAATATTTAATATCATATATCTACAGTTCTATAATAGCCAGAGTCTTAGAAATTTGTGCACGTTGATTATATTATGAATAGTCATTGGAAAATTGGGCGCTATCATACCAGTGGGCGTGGCAGCTCCCATACAAAGTGATTATTTAGCTCATATACAAAATTAATATTAATATTAAATATCTAGGGTTCTATATTAGCTATATAGCCTTCAAATTTTGTACGAGTCCATCAATTACAAATATAAGTAGTCGAACTGAAAATGTGCGGAATGGGATAAATGGGCGTGGTACCAAAAGCAAAAAACAAATAAGCATTAAAATAAATTATCACATTCAAGGCTTTTTGCAAGGTTATTTAATAATGTTGTTCAAAAATTGTTTTAGCGTTCCTCATAGTCCAAGAATAAATAAAAAGGTAAAGAAGTAAACATGAATCCGCGTTGGGCTTCCCATGAAATTACAAATTTTAAAATGATTTACTAATCTGAATTTATTTCTTTAATTATATATTTGCGTAAAAGAAATTTCTTGATTTAAAGAATTAATTACAATTAAAATTTGAAGGCAAAACAGCGTTTGCCTGGTCAGCTAGTTCATAGATATAATGCAAAAATTCATTGATATCATGCAGATTATTCTCTCAGTGTGCCTGTGCATTAAAAATAAATAAAAAATAAGCGATTGATGTTGTGGTGCATCCTCTGGTAGAACAAATTTACTCTACAGAAAATTTAAAAATATTGTTCCAGTAATAAGCCAACCATTCACCGAGTATTTTGTTTTTTGGTAATTTTTCCTTTAAAGTGAAAGAATACGCTCCCATCCCTGGAAAATAAAAATGTAATTATATCATACGAAAGAAGATTTTAAAAGCTTTCCAATGACATACAATAGACATAGACATTCACTGTAATGAAAGTTTTTGTTAAGATAACTTTAGCCAATATTAACTTTTTTATCTAAACGTTGGTACAATTATTTATTTTAGCTATTTACATATTATACTACAAAATTATATGTCATCCTTTTTCGCAATACTGTCATATAAACATAATAAAAACAAAGAAAACCGGCGGGTTGGCTGTTTAATGCTGCATATTTATTAAACAAATTTGATAATCAAATGTTTTTGAAGTTCTTATTAGTATTGACCATAAAAAATTTGGAGAAAGCACATTATTCTTTTTTTTTTTTAAACGGGCTTAAGATCCTTTATTTATAAATTATAATTATTTATTTCCAATATTTCGTCTTTACATTGGTTGACTTCTTCAGCGAACAATTATTATAATTTGATTGATAAAAGTTTGTTTTAACAAATAAAAACTTATATGAAAAAAAATTGTTTAAAACAGGCGGGAAATCAAAAACATTTTCTCTTAATATAAGAATTAAATAGCGCCGTGTTCTATACAGTTTTTAAACTTGTTAAATCAAATTGGTTAACAGGAGGTGGTGAGTCAAGTTGCCTCCCTGACTGCAACCCTGAACAAAATAATATCAAAAATAATCTTTATTTAAACTTGCGTTTATTTTACAAATAACAGATGACAAAAGATTATTGATAATTTTAAAAACCAACATTTGCACACGAGTTGCAAATGATTATTATGTGAATAAATGTAGAATTTATATATGCAATAAAATGTATACATTTGTTAAATTTTAAAATGCCCATATTGTATAACAAGGGGAGCCATATGGACTTAAAAAGGGTACAGATGTATGAGTATAATTTTAACACTAGCAACGAATCTAAAAGTAAACATTAAAGCTGCGCAATTTTTAAATTGACTTAATCAATAAAGTGTAGTTGTGTGAAAAATAATACACAAAGTGCTAATAAACAATTAAAATAGGGAACACAATGTATATGAGCCTTTCCAAACCAACTGCTCCGCTTCCGGGTAAAGTTTTTACTGCCCAATTATATATATTTTTTTAATCTTCAATCTTCTCTTATTTTATTCTTTTTAGTTTAAACGAGCTTAAGATCATTTATTTATTAATTATTTATTTCCAATATTTCGTCTCCACATTGGGTGACTTCTTCAGGGAACAAATATTAAAATTTTGAAAAACTAGTTTTAAAAATTGTAAACTAGTTTTTCAAATTAAAACTAGTTTTTCAAATTGTAATATTTGTTCCCTGAAGAAATTACCCAATGGTGACGAAATATTGGAAATATATAATTAATAAATAAATGATCTTAAACTCGTTTAAACTAAAAAGAATATTTTTTTATATATATATTATTTTCTATAATTTAATGATATTTGGAAATTGATTTAGATTGGATTACGTCAAAAATTTTAAAAAATTCGGAACTAGTTTTCGATATTTAGTCTAATAGACAACTAAATTTTCACAAATCGGCAAAAAATTTAAATATTTTTTTATTTTTAAAAAGTTTCAGCGTTTCATATACGTATACGTATACTTATTATTATTAATATTATTGTTACACTGTACGCATACGTATTATACGTATGCGTACAGTGTAACTAGAACAAATATTTTAATTTTTATATTTGACATAGGCAGGCACGGATCCAGAAAAAGATTTTAGGGAGGGAAGTTAGGTATGCGTACAGTTTAACTTGAGCAAATATTTTAGTTTTTATATTTGGAATAGAAGGGAAGTTAGAGTATTTTTACCTGTATTTAAAATTTTGATTTTGGGGGAGGAATATTCAATTTTACCTCCCTCTGGATCCGCGCCAGGCATAAACAATATTCAAAATATGTTGTTGAGCACAAACAAATATTAAGCACGTATTTCTTACAACATCTTTGTATGAAAATATTTTTAAACTTTAAGAAATTCTGAATCTTTTGTACTCCAGAACACAAAAATGATGATACCCAAAATGCTTATGCTGTGGGCCCAGAGCTGGCCCTTATTTAAAATATTTTAAGTATGGGTTATAAAAGCTCTTCGGGAAAAGTCGTGTTACAGCCGACCTATAACGAAAATTGACAAAACCCAGACATTCGCCTGATAAAATTAAATAAGCATTATTATGTGTTTATTTGAACTCAAACCTACAACGATTTCCCATGCAAATGTGGTACTTGAAAAACAAGTTTTTTGTATAACAAAAATGTTACGACATGCACGGTAATGTTTTGTACTTTAACCACTTAACTTCAGATTACGCAATTAAAAAAATACTTGTCTAATATGTTTTTTGCCTTTACAATATATCCAAGTTTCATTCAAATCTGAGGATTCACCAATGTGTAGTTTCCTTGTAAGCTATTTTTAGAAATGAAAAATGTAAATAAAATTTCGGTCGATTTTAAGATTAATTGAAAATTTAAAGCTACCCAGGTAGAAATTTGGGATGGTACAAAAAACGAAGAGTTTTCAAAACGTTTGTTTTTGATGGTACTAAAATAAAAGCGTTTCCAAAGCGATAATTGCAAATAATACGAAAAAAAGCATTTAAAAAACATTACTTTGGATTGCTATTCGAACGTTCGGACAAAGTATTGTAGGAATACTTTTTATACAAAACTTACAAATATTTGTGAAATAAAAACACTGTAAAAACATTGGTTAAAAGAGTTTTTCCAACGTTTGTAAAAAGTACTTTAGAAGTTCTTATCGTACAAAATTTACAACGGTTTATAAAATGAAACCAATGTAAAACCATTGCGTTAAAGCGTTTTTCTAACATTTGCCAATAGTACTTTAGAAATACTTTTTTTTTTTACAAAATATTTTACTGATTAAAAAACAACACTGTCATAAGGGGGTCTATCTATATGCGAACTCGGTTTCTTATGCAATTTTTTTATATAATGAAATATATCTATTTTCCAATAGAGGGCTTTTTATTTTCATATTTGAATATTCGATTTTTAATTTCATTGATTTTATTGATATGTTTTTATATATAAAATTTAAATCTATTTTTTCTTTTGTGGTTGTCACAATATCGTTTCGTCAAAATTATGTTTTATGTTTATATTTTTTATACTAAATCACATTTCCCTTAATTTAAAACCCTGAAGTAATACTTTTATGTTTCAAGCTTATTAATTTATATTTTGTTACTTTAAAATATATTTTAATTAAATTCAATAAAAATATTATTTTTCAAAATGTAAATATATAAAATTGTTTAAAATTATTATTCTGATATTTGTGTTGAAAACAATGACAAAGTACTTTAATTGTAGCTTTTTTAACGCTTAGAGAACGTTAAAACTGTAAATTGGTATTTATGAACAATTCATAAAGATCTTTAAAATTTGTCTTTCGAGCGTTTTGACAATGTTCAAAATTACAACCCTCAAAGCGGTTATCATTTGGGTCGTTTTCATAACGCTTAATAACTGTAAGCCAAAATGTTCTGCAAATACTTATTTAACGATTTGAAAAAGCATTTCAAAAATTTTGTTTTGCAATGTTTTGAGAACGTTATAAAATACCATCCTCAGACCGTAAATTTGGGTTATCATTTTGCACATTCTCAAAACGCTTTAAATTTGTAATTTGGTATGTTCTGAAAACGCTTGTACCATCATGAAAAATGCTTTTAAAACGTTTTAAAGACTGTATTTTTCTACCTGGGTAGTTCTGAATTTTAGCAAAATTTTTAATTTTCATAACAATTCAGATTTTAACATTTTCCAAATTCCCTTAAATTAAAATAAATAATATAAAATGTGACTTGTCAAAAAGAGATAACAATTGGATTAAAAAGATAAAGCAAAAACTAAAAAAACTAAATTGTTCATAGGAATTACCCAGGTAGAAATTTGGGATGGTACAAAAAACGAAGAGTTTTCAAAACGTTTGTTTTTGATGGTAATAAAATAAAAGCGTTTCCAAAGCGATAATTGCAAATAATACGAAAAAAAAGCATTTAAAAAACATTATTTTGGATTGCTATTCGAACGTTCGGACAAAGTATTTTAGGAATACTTTTTATACAAAACTTACAAATATTTGTGAAATAAAAACACTGTAAAAACCAGGGACCGAAAATAACAGTTATTTTCAAATTTTTAAACAAAAAAAGCAATTAGAAGTAAATGTCGGAAAACTGTTTCAAGTATACCATTTTGATCCTTATGAACTAGTCTATAATAAAATGCATTGCTTTTTAAAATTTTGATTTTTATTTTTTTTAGCAAAAATAAAAGTTTTTTTTTTTGATTTTTATTTTTTTGAGCAAAAATAAAAAATATTTTTTGATTTTTATTTTTTCGAGCAAAAATAAAAGTTATTTTTTTGATTTTTATTTTTTCGAACAAAATAAAGTTATTTTTTGATTTTTATTTTTTCGGGCAAAAATAAAAGTTATATTTTGATTTTTATTTTTTCGAGCAAAAATAAAAGTTATTTTTTGATTTTTATTTTTTCGGGCAAAAATAAAAGTAGTATTTTGATTTTTATTTTTTCGAGCAAAAATAAAAGTTATTTTTTGGTTTTTATTTTTTCGGGCAAAAGTAAAAGTTATTTTTTGATTTTTATTTTTTCGGGCAAAAATAAAAGTTATTTTTTGATTTTTATGTTTTTGAGCAAAAATAAAAGTTATTTTTGATATTTATTTCAATTTCTTGAGTTGAAATTCCATAAGTTATAAATTTTTATTTTTATAACGAATAAATAACAAATAACGCAGTTATATTATATATATAATATATAAATATAAACATATAATATATAAATTTTATGGTTGCCTTTTGTAATATTTTCGAGTTTTATAATCAGTAAAACTTATTTTTAATATGACGATTTTTTTTGAAGAATTCTTGTTTCAAAAATGACGATTTTACTTTCCAAAAATTGGCGCACTGCTCGTACAAATATAGATGTTTGTCTTGTAGTTAGATGCTTAAAAAATGTATAATAATATATATTAATACAGTTATCACAAAATATAACATTGCAAAATATTTGCTGTATATCTATCATCACTGAAAAATCATAATAACAGAGCTAATAACTTTAAAAAAAAAAATTAAAACCAAAAAATGACTTTTATACTTGCTCGAAAAAATAACTTTTATTTTTGCTCGAAAAATAAAAATCAAAAAATAACTTTTATTTTTGCTCGAAAAAATAAAAACCAAAAAATAACTTTTATTTTTGCTCAAAAAAATAAAAATCAAAAAATAACTTTTATTTTTGATCGAAAAATAAAAATCAAAAATAACTTTTATTTTTGCTCGAAAAAATAAAAATCAAAAAATAACTTTTATCATCTGACTTTTATGAAAAAAGGAATAATTGTTACGGTCCCTGGTAAAAACATTGGTACAAAGCGTTTTTCCAACGTTTGTAAAAAGTACTTTAGAAGTTCTTATCGTACAAAATTTACAACGGTTTATAAAATAAAACCAATGTAAAACCATTGCGTTAAAGCGTTTTTCTAACATTTGCCAATAGTACTTTAGAAATACTTTTTTTTTTTACAAAATATTTACTGATTAAAAAACAACACTGTCATAAGGGGTCTATCTATATGCGAACTCGGTTTCTTATGCAATTTTTTTATATCGAGGGCTTATATTCAATACCGTCTATCTACAAAAACACAATTTTTCAGGAGAGCCAAAAAACTGTTTTATTCGCAAATAAGCAACAATTTCGATGAACTCATCTTCTACAATATTAACAGAATGTGTCTAACAAACGTTCTAACTAAAAAGTTTCTTGAAATTCGCGTTATTTTAGCTTCTATGATAGAAAGACGGTATTGCCTCAAAATGAAATCATTGTGTAGGAAAATAATATGTAGATAGACGGTATTGCCTTATTTTAAAATTAAGTTTGTATTACGGTTTTTGTATGGTGACCCCGAAAAAGGTGGGAGATAGGGGGTAGATATGTTCACAAGAAATGTTGGGGATAGAAAAATAGTAGGACCTGTTCTAACATTTGATCCCTTCAGGGAGCTAGGGGTTGTTTTTGGCATGGGTGTCTCAAAAAGGGTGTCAGATAGAGGGTAGGTGTGTTCAGAAGAATTGTTTAACCAGTTTAAATTCAAAGACAATGTTTTTTATAATTTTTTTATTATAATTTTTACTGCTCGTGGCTAAGATTATCATAGAATTAGTGATACTCCTCTGGAATTACCGCCTTTAACTCCTGCAAATGTTTCCATTTGTTTTGCTGAATTGGTAGTCGACCGGTATACAATTGTTTTGGTTCTATGTGACCTTCATATTGCTTTATTCTCATAGGTAGTTCAGTGTAATTATGATCAAAATTCACTTTAAACTTAATGGTACCACTTGGGGAATATAAGAGAGATCTTAGTTGGGATACTGTCGGATCATTTTTTGCTCGACCAGGTCTAATACTGGAAAATCGAATAAGGTTCGTATCCTTATAGTTCTTAAAAAAATCATACTTTAAATATAATGCATCAAATGGCATTTTAATAATTTTGTTCTTGATTTTGACTGTTTTTGCGGGCATCTTTGGTTACCCTGACGTAGTCGTATGGCAAATATATGGTTTGATTTTTCAACTTAGCCTCTATCTTTGCATGGGCACTGTCACACTCCATCTGGGTGTGTCCTTTCTGAAAGTATTTTTGTTCTATGATTTTGTTGTTTTCAATTGAAAAATTGGACAAAGCATTCGACAAAAAGTGATTACGGTTTTGGTAACCGCAACCATCGGAGTAAATTATTATTGGTAGAGTATCTGTTACTTGCTTGTGTATACATGGTGAACACGTGACATCGTCCTTCTTCAGCTGCAAGTTTGTCTTGTTGTTTTTCAAGTTGAGCCCGTTGTTTATCCATAATATGTGCATCGTATTCTTCAATTGTTATTTGCTTGACCTTAAACCCCACACAAGTATCGCACTGATCTTTGCGAGGCATAAAGAGCGCTAAATTTTGTTCGGCAAAAACAGTAGAAAATGTAAAAATTGAAACGGGCTTTACTGCCTTCTCGGCACATTTTTCAAGGTAATCTTTAAAAACATCTGCTTTGGTTTTAAAAGTGGTAAATGCAAATGATTTTTGGAAGCAACTACTAAAGCAAATTAAGAAAAACAGACGTTGCAAAATCACCGTGTGAATTGGGCATTAGATTTTAAATCGAGGTGAAGTGGTCAATTTGAAATCAGTATCAAATTAGTACATTCTTGCTTACACCGCATACACAGCGTATTATGGTAGGTATTGATCGTTCGACAAGAGAAGTATGTATCCGAAAAATGAACAGTGAATAAATAGATATCAAACAGAGAAATAGCCTGAAATTAAATAAAACGACAAATTCTATGATGTAGATAGACGGTATTGCCGTCTTAAAATTCATAAATAAGTATCTTTGTAGATAGACAAATGATAAAATACAGGATATATAGTACTAAAAATAGTTTTTTTCTACTGAAATTTTTACAGTACATGCAGATGGGGTCAGAGATGAGTTTGGCATAAAAATTTTTGTGAAAATGTAGATAGACGGTATTGAATATAAGCCCTCGATATGCTTTTCTCTTCATGAACCGAGTTCAATAAATCACTCAATATGGCCAGCCCATAATGTAGCGACTCTATAAAGTGTATAGTCCTTGTATATCTTTTATAAGCACTATATTTTGAGGACAGATAAAGCAATATTTTAGAGGACTTTTTCAAAACTTAATAAAACGCTAGTTAAACTATTTAAAATTACAATGTTTTGTTACTTTATTTATATTATTTTAATCATATTTTACATGTTTCATTATTTGTGGTATTTATGAACAATTCATAAAGATCTTTATAATTTGTCTTTCGAGCGTTTTGACAATGTTCAAAATTACAACCCTCAAAGCGGTTATCATTTGGGTCGTTTTCATAACGCTTAATAACTGTAAGCCAAAATGTTCTGCAAATACTTATTTAACGATTGAAAAAGCATTTCAAAAATTTTGTTTTGCAATGTTTTGAGAACGTTATAAAATACCATCCTCAGACCGTAAATTTGGGTTATCATTTTGCACATTTTCAAAACGCTTTAAATTGTAATTTGGTATGTTCTGAAAACGCTTGTACCATCATGAAAAATGCTTTAAAAACGTTTTAAAGATTGTATTTTTCTACCTGGGTAGTTATCTCTGTATCTTCTGATTAAAGCCGTGATTGACAAAACTCCACTTAGCCACACTCATCGCTGTGTCGACCGTGGCTCAACACGGCTAAAATGTTATGCTAGGAGTCATAGCCTAATGTCTGGCTATGGGTTTGAAACCCACTGCGACACAAAGTAAAACGTTTTTCATAGAGAGCAATTTAACAATATAAAATACTGTATTCAATTGACACATAAATAAACCGCTCACGAGTCTTCGGAGGGAACGAAACTGCGGCAGTCTGACATATCCATTGTGTCCGTTAAATTTTTCAATTAAAATGTTTTCTCCTTCTTCCTATAAAAATCCAACTAATAAAATTCTTCAGTAATTACTTATAATATCATTTATTACTATTGTCATTTTATGACGGTTACAAACACTTAAGCCCAGACAATTTTTTAATTTTTGTATTAAAATTTAATTTTTTTTTTTCCTACTTTCTATATTTACTTTCTATATATAGAATATTGTTTTATGTCAAGTTCAAAATCTAATATGATATTGTCATGTTAGATTTTATTTGTTGCTTTTCAAAAAGTTTGATAATTTTCATGATAGATAATACAGTTGTTTTATTGGCAGCACCCAAATCTTCAGCTATCCGCAATAGAAAAACGATAATTGGCTTAACTCAAACCGAGACATTACATACAACACACAAAATCAACTCTATGAGAATTTGTATGAACTAAGTGTATGAACTGGCTGATTTGGTAAACCCTAATTACAAAATCAAAACTATTTGAAAAGCAACCTTTTTACATATCAATATACTTTTGTCTATCATGAAAATGATCCAAGTTTTTCAAAAGCAAAAATTAAATCTAATTGACAGTAGGCATATAAATTTTGGACTTGAGGTAGAACAATGTTCTAAATAAATATATGCAAATAAATAATATTTTTAAAAAAGAAAATGTTTCATATTTAAGAGTGCCTACTTCAACCACTATTCCGCAAAGTTTAAAAATGTTGTATAAATTTTTTATTTGTATCATATATACAAAAAATACTATATATCTGTTTTTCAGCTGTGCAATTGTTTTGAAAGACTCATATATCATGAAATACTTATTATTGACTTAAATATTTAAATGCAAACTATTGTTTTATGTTTTAATATACAACTAAAATAATAGTTTAAAGGTCACAAAGTCGCAGCTGAACGGTTAGGCAAATAATAGTAAATTACTTTTTATAAAACAATTTTTGTAGTGCTAGTTAGCATTTTGAACGATTTTACTATGCATCTCCATTATTTTTCAATGATTTTTTATTATTTAACTCAAAAATATGACTGTAAGAGTTACGAAAACGTCGGTAACCAGATTTGCCAACTTTGACGATTTGTCTTCATTTTGACGATTTTTAAAGTAAAATATGATAAAATGACGATTGATGATTTTGCAAAATGAAAATGACGATTTTTAAAAAATTTGTAATTTAATATAATTATAATTTATTAAGCTTCTTTCATTTAAAACATCTAAAAAACTTATCAAATCAAGCAAAATTATTTACCCATTTAAAGATCAACTATATATAAATTTCATCATTTATTTTAATTTTATTATAAAAAATAACGAAAGCCAAAGGGAAGGAAAATCCAAAAATGGCAATTTTTTTTAAATAATTTAAGTAATTTTAGCTTCAAAACCACTGATAAAAATTGATTTTGCACGTTTTTATTGAATGTAATTTTTTTTGTATGCCCAAATTGTGTGAAACCAAATATAAAAAAAAAATATTTCATCATGGAATTTTAGATTTTGTAAAATCAATCGGTGATTTTACAATTCTATTCCGTGTAACGGCTGTTGGGTTTTTAAGAATTGGAAGGCATTTGTGGAGAATTTAAGAAAAAGGGCATCAAAATGGTCAAATAATTACAAATAATGTGAATAAAAAGAAGTTTTGAGTAAACTTTCCCCTTTTTATTGCAATCTGAAGTGTTTGGGAAGGACGATTTTTTGACGATTTCACGTTTTGAAAATGACGATGTTTCGACTGAAATTGGGACGACTTTGAATAAATTGGGTTGTCAGCACTGTCTGTAACAAATATGGTTAGCGAAATTTTAATAGTCGCATTTTAACTTCGTGTATTATTTTTTTTTAATATGCTAGTAAAGTTTGGATCTTTTTATATAAAATAATAAGTTATAAACAGGACAACCCTAAAGTTTTACGAAAGTTTTCATTCATTAATTAAAAATTTCATATAATCTAATGAAAAAGTTTAATTAAAAATTGTTGATTATGAAGCTTTTTCATTAAGTTAATGAAATTTTATTAACTTTGTAAAGAAAACTTCATTACTTTAAGGACAATTTTATTAAAACTCGTCCGTGGAACTTTTATCGGGAATTCCAGCGCAAAATTTCACCCGGAAACTCCCGAACTACAGAACTGACTCATATTAAAAAATTCATGAGATATTTATTTTTTTAGACCAATTCACGAAATCTTTCATCGATTTGCTACACTGCAAGAATTATCCTTCGTAAGTTTAATGCAGCAATTTCATAGGATTATTTTCTTAGATTCAATGAAGAATTTCAGTATACCAAGAAATTAGGAGCTTAGTCATAAACTTTTTTTCATAAAATTTTATAGTTTCAGAAAAAAAAATTCAATTCCATTTATAAATTATCTCTTCATAAATTTAATGAAAAATTTCTTTATAGCTATGAAATTATTTCAACGACTTAATTTTAGATTTTTCATAATTTATTAATTTCATACATTTCAATCTTTAGTTTTAAGATTTAATTCTCAGTGTTTCAACATATTTTAATGTAGCATTTTATTAATTTTGGACTTGAAAGAAATTGTTAAAAAAAAAATCATATATAGCTGTTCATTGGCTTAGTTCCTATACATTTTCACGATATTCATGAAGAGTTTATTAATTCATGGAAACTTATTAAAAACACTTTTTGAAACTGTTTCATAAATTCTGTAAAAAGCTGCATTGTCGGAATGATTCATTAGTTTTTGTAATTTTCATTATTTCTACAAACATTTCATAAACACTAACTTTAATCAAAATTGTTTCATAGATTCTATGAAAAGTTTCAATTAACGAGTTGCAGTTAAATATATGAAGAAATTCATTACTGAAGTGAAGATAATTCTATCGTACCTACTTAAGGAACCACAATATTTAAAAAAATAAATTTCGGAGGGCCGATCCTTAATGGTTTGGAGCGACTTTTATTCGACGGTATTGTTGTTGTTTTTTAAACGGGTATATTTTTTTTACTAAAAAGATAATTAAGTAATTTAAACCCAGCATTACTAACCTTAAATCGTGGTCTTATCGCCCCATCAATTGTATTATCCATTGAAATCGTCTCAACTTATAAATTGATAAAACGTATACTTCTTATGGTAGATTTTAGTCTTTTATTGTTAAATTTTAATATACAATGGTGTGTTAAACAACTTATATATTTAAATTGAAATTAAGTTTGTATTGATTACACATAGCTAAAAACAAGCGAATTGCGCATAAAATTATGAGTTTTTAAGATATTGACGTCACATAAGTGCATTTGAAACCTGAAATATAGTAGTAAAATGTTAGGAGAAAAATTGTATGGCTAAAGCAAAACTTTTCAGTTATGTACTGTAAATGTTACCTTTTATTCGGAATATTCATCGAACATATCGTCATAAATGGGTTCCTCTTGTGCAGAAGCAATGCAATTTGAGCACAATATACAACAGTGCTTCTGGCAAATATATTTTCCACATTTAGAGCACGTGGTTTTGCTTTTGCGATCTTGTTTGTAATCAACAAATCTTCATTTCAATTGTTTTTGTAGGCAGCTCTTTTCCTCCTCCTCCAATGGCTTCGCAAATTTTTGAGCAGCTTGCTTTAGATTTTTTGGCAAAGTTAATTTTTTATTACGTTCTGAATATTGCCTGTACAAGATCCATTGACAAATCCTTTATAAAAACCGATCGTTTTTTGTACTCTACTGGTGCGTTTTGAGTACAGAGTAAAATGACTCTAGCATTTATAAAGGGTGTCCCAAGAAGAGCGCAATTTTTAATTTTAAATAAAACACGATATTTAAAAAAAAATCGTGAAACTTTATTATATTGTAAGTAGACAGGAATGAGGTTATGTATGGAATCAATATATCGTGCAGATGGTCGCCGCGGCTTTGCTGGCATGCACGCGATCTTTTAATGAAATTTGCAATGACCGTTTTGCATGAATGCTGCGGTATTTCATTAATGCAGCGTCCAATTTCCTCTTTTAAGGCTTGAGTCGTCGTCGGCTTATTCGCGTAAACCATCGACCAAAGAAAAAAATCTAGGTGGTGTTAAATCGCTCGATCTAGGCGGCCAATTCTGATCTCCAAAACGCGAAATAACACGACCGGGAAATGACTGATGCAAGCAATTGAATTGTTTCTCTGGGCTGTATGACATGTGGCGCCGTCTTGTTGGAACCACATGCCCTCCACATTCAGTTCTTCAATTCTAGGCAAGAAAAAACTGGTTATCATTTCACGATACCGAACACCATTGACTGTTTGCGCTTGACCTGCCTCATTTTCAATGATCCAATGATTCCTCCAGCCCAAAAACCACAC